>AP028438.1:7541977-7650978 GCA_036509395.1 Antheraea yamamai | reverse complement strand
TCATCTCGCATGCCCCGTAGGGGGCGCGCGGGGAAACCGCTTCAGGGAAGCCCTCTGGCGGTGGCTTCATCTCTGACCGCTTCACGGCCAGGTCAAATTCTTGAGGGGGACTTCATTAGATAGAAGTTCGCCTCTGTGGTTTTCTTTTAATCTCGTTGGTTGACGAGTACTCTTAGTTGCGGTCTACAAATAATTTTTCGTGATTTTCTTCTTATTGGGCGATCTGTTTGCGATGCATGTTCGGGTGGCCTGGCGTGCAGCGGCGCTATCCCCCTGAGGTGGGGGTGCGGCGATGCGTCCGCCTTATCGAACAGTCTCGTTGCCAGACGTCTAATGAATGTATCTAGACTTTCTATTTGTAGATCCCGCGCTATTGTTTTGTTTCTCACGTATCGCGGGGCTGATACGATGAGTCGCAATACGGCGTTTTGGAGCTGTTGTAATTTCGCTTGCATGGTATGGGAGAGGCAGCCATACCACGCCGGGGCGGCATATGTCAACCGTGATCTAATGTAGGTTTTAAAAATTCCTATTTTTGTGCGTAACGGCAATCTCGAGTTCAGAATAGATCGCAGCGCCCTCTTTGCGGCTCTGGCACGCGCTAGGGCGGCTTCCGCCTGTGGCTTGAAAGTGAGGTTGCGATCTATTGTTATGCCGAGGTATTGAGCTTTGTGACGCCACGGAATAGGCTCTCCCTGCAGGATGAGCTTCGGCGGCTGTTTCTTGGCTATTCTTGTTATAAAGGCTTGAGTCTTCTTGACGTTAACAGTGAGCCTCCATTTGTCGAACCACTCTGGGAGGGCATCCAGGGTGGGTTGGAGGAGCGCCGCGGCTCTGTTGCGGTTGATCGACGTACACAGGTAGGCGGTATCATCGGCAAACAACGCCAGCTCTGCTTTGCCTTTAACTGGGATGTCATCGGTGTACAGGGCATACAGCAACGGAGATAGGCAGCTGCCCTGTGGCACCCCTGTTCGTAAGTATATCTCAGTTGAGTTGCAGTCTTCCACTCTCACGGTCGCGCTTCTGTTGGTGAGGAATGATTTTATCACTCTATAGAGGCGATCTTCGAGGTCGGTGGTTGTCGCTAGTTTGAAGAGAAGGCCTTCGTGCCACACACGATCGAAGGCTTTTTCTAGGTCGAGGAGTACGGCCGCCACGTACCCCTTCTTTGAGTGACACTTTTGTATGGTATCGACGACTCGAGCCAGCTGAAGGGTCGTTGAATGGCCCTCACGAAACCCAAACTGTTCGGGCCGTAGTTTAATTACCGGTTTGAGAGCCGTAAGTAGTAACTTCTCAAATGTTTTGGCCATTGTGTTGAGGAGGGTGATGGGGCGATAGCTCATGGGATCCTGTAAATTCTTACCCTGTTTGGGGATCATTATAATGACGCCACGCTTCCAACTATCGGGATAATGCCCCGTGCGGAGTATTCCGTTGTAGAGGCGCGTGAGTGCAGCTACCGTTCTTGCCGGTAGATGTCGCAGCATTAAGTTTGTTATTTTGTCGGCCCCCGACGCTTTTCGCGGGTTGAGTGTTCTCAGCGCCCTCTGGACCATACGTGGGGTGACAAAAAATTGCGGGCGTTCTGTAGCAGTTGGGGTGCTCTGGTCAATAGGGTAGACTTTTACAAATTGATGTATCATTAGATCGTGATGGGTATCTCTTATCGGATACGGTCTTGACTGCGCTTCTAGAGACGCCGCAAAAATGTTTGCTCTGTCTTGTGCCGTAAAGTATAATTGGCCTTGTGAGAAAAGAGGGCGCACCGGTTCTGGGGTAGCCGTCAGGGCCCGACATACCCTGTGTAACGCCGGGGCGCTCTCGGCCGTTTCGTAGATGTAGGTTTGCCAGGATTGGCTAGCATGGGTGTCTAGTGCAGTTTTGAGATCCTCAATCATTTTATTCAATTGCGTCTTCAGAAGGGGGCACCTAGAACGTTGCCACGCTCTTCTTAGCCGCCTCTTCTCAACTATTTGATCTCTGATTTTTCGCGGTAGTTCTGGAAGCTGTCGGCTCGAGGAGACCGACCGAGAGGACAGCTCGGCGGCGGCTTGTGAGCTTGAGCGTGGCCCTACCACCTATTAAAATTTATACCTGAAGCTAGTAATAGAGAGAGAGCGAAATATTAGTAACTAAAACAATAAAAAAGAATTGAAAAGCGCGTTCCTTGGTTGACGGTTGACAATGTTGGTATGTAACTGTAAATAGAAACAATATATCTTATATATTAATACGTGAAGGCAAATCTTGGTACACCTTTTTAAGCGAATTGCGCGAACGGGTGAACGTGAAATTTAGCATAGTTAAAGTTTATATGGAGGAGAACTGCAGAAAGCTATTTTTTTTTTTTACTATCTTCAAAACAGTTCGACCGATCTTCACGAAACTTTCACTGGCAAATAGCTGACTTTACAAAAAGTAATTTAGGCAATTTTAGTTTATACTAGCTGTTAAGCGTGGCTTCGCCCACAGTGCTTTCTCCAAAACGGTTAGACCAATTTTTACGGAACTTTCACTAGCAAATAGCGGACCTTATAAAAAGTAATTTAATTTATTTTAATTTAGACTAGCTGTTATCCGTGGCTTCGCCCGCTGTGATATCAACAAAACAGTTAGACCGATTTTCACGGGACTTTCAATGGTAGATAGCGAACCTTATAAAAATAAATTGTGGTTATTCTATTTTAGACTAGCTGTTGCCCGCGACTTTGTCTGCATGAAATTTAGCAAGATTTCAACTCATTCTTTATTTTTAATAAGAGAAATAATTATCAGCTTATTGTTTACAATTTGACATTATAATTATTAATAACTTTAATGTTATACAGCTTTTCCTAATCTTAGATTATAAACGTATTACGTAAAAAGTTCCATAATACAATTTCTTGCGGAACAGAAGTTCCATAATACAATTTCTTGCGGAACAGACAAGCGTCAATTTTTTGTATAGTCAAAAGATCTTAATTATAATGGCAATGTATATTAAATGTAATGTAAATATAAATATTAATAATAATATTTTAAGTTATTATTTCATTAGTTCCCTTATACAGTGTAAGTGAGCGGAGTTATATTGTGGGTTAAGATTCTAAATATGTTGCTGATGACAAACCTCATTTGGCACGCTGTTAGAATTTATATATCTAACGTACACGTTACTGTAAGTGGTGTGCGTCTCGTACTTACAATTGCTTTTAAAGAGCATTTCTATATTGTACATAGTCTCACAATTTTATAATTCTTTAATACGAATAAAAAAACGCGTGCACAGCTAGTATGTAAATAATATGTAAATAGTATGTAAATAATAACGGTTACCGTTTCATTTTTTATAATAATTTTTTTCTTTTGAGGAAAATAGTAGTCTCAATAAAAATATAATCCTACAAATGAAAATTGAAAGGATATCTAGAGGTCATATCAAGATATTATTTACCTAAAAGCGAACGTCGTATAATGGGAGACTCTACACATACGTCAGCTTTTTGTGATAATCTCTTTGTGTATACATTCGAAGCCCGAAAGGCAGACTTTGCGTATTACGTTGAATATACATGAAAAGGTTACTCCCATTTTAGAGATCCCTTTTCATTGTCCTTAATATTCACTTCTAGAATGAAAGGTATATCAAAATTTCTAAGTTTATTTTATACAGTTACAAACGGACATTAATAGCTTTCTATGTTAACTATGTACTAGTTTGAACCCCTCCGCGAAAATGGCAAAAGGTAAATAGAACTAAAAAAATATGTAGCCTAAAACCATCTACGAAAAAATTCTTTATCGAACGGTCATAGACATATGCCGATAAGTTCAGTACTTTTGACATGATTCAGCACCAAAGAACTGCATTTTCTTTATCTATACTAATATATAAAGCTGAAGAGTTTGTTTGTTTGTTTGTTTGGTTGAACGCTAGGATCTCAGGAAGTACCAGTCCGATTTCAGAAAACCCTTCGGTTTTAGATAGCTCATTTATCGAGGAAGGCTTTAGGCTATATATCATCACGCAAAGATCAATAGGAGCGGAGCACCAATGAAGAATGTTTCAAAATCGGGCACTTTTTTCCTTTTGAGAGATATCGTTAGCGTTAATATTATATACGTTGCCATGGTAACGTGGTAAGTTTCTATCGCAAACATTTTCAAAGTTTATTTTGTTTTCCTATTCAAAATTTGTTATCTATTACGTATTATAAAAATAAAGTTTGTGTATGTACAATTAAAATAACAACTTTTTGATGAATGTATATGGCTACAAATGACCAAAAATTTTTTTTTTATATTTTGTCTATATTTTTATATTATTATATTTTGTCTGTTTGTTTGTTTGTTCCGGGTAATCTCCAAAACGGCTGGACCTATTTTAACGGGAATTTAACTGGCAGATAGCCGAAATTATAGCGGTTGACATATTCTATTTTATTTGTCCGCGGCTTCGTCTGCATTGCTATTTCCAAAATGGTTGGACCAATTTTCACGGGATATTCACTGGTAGATTGCAGACCTCATAAAAAGTAATTTAGGGTTTTTTCAGCCGCAATGGAATATCCGAAATGATTGAATTAATTTTCACGGGGCTTTCACTGGCAGACAACTAACTAATGAGCTATTTTATTTTAAGGTAGTGGGCTCGGCAGACTTTGTCCCGCCCTGATAATAAAAAGAAAACCTTGCCAAATTATACCTAAACCTTCCCCGTGAACCGTTCTACCTACTGGTGAAAACAGCATGAAAATCCGTTCTGTAGTTTTTGACTTTATCGCGAACAGATAGACAGATCAGAGGACTTTGTTTTACACTATGTAGTGATGAACTGTTACGTATGCATTCTTTCGTGTGAAATTGATCAAAAATAATTTGTTTAATGTAAACAAGCGCGTGAGACATGCGCTGTACTGGACTCCAAGAATAAATGTATGTAATTTGAATTATATTATCATTTTGGTCAATTTGGCGGCAATTTTGTTTTATTTACCGCGTTTGCATCTACATAACTCAGTGATTATAGCAACGTATA
Source organism: Antheraea yamamai (assembly GCA_036509395.1). Lineage (NCBI taxonomy): Eukaryota > Metazoa > Arthropoda > Insecta > Lepidoptera > Saturniidae > Antheraea > Antheraea yamamai. Next base: position 7,645,952 of record AP028438.1, on the reverse strand, counting down.
AGAATAACACAATTATATTGACAATATGGGCATGTTTTGTCTATATAATAAACAATTTAACACATATTGTTCGATAATGTATAGTTTAAAATTTTCATTAATTTCTTATATAGTGTTAGTGAGCACCGAGGGTGGTATATAGTGGTTAAAGTTCCAGGTATGTTGCTGATGATAAATCCCTTCCCATTCAATATACTATTCGTATTCACATATCTAATGTGACGTAACATAATACAGTAGATGGCATGCGTGTCGTAGTTACAAATGTTTTTGAAAAAGCATTTCTGTAATGTACACACCTACTTACAATTTTACATTTCTTTAATTCATTTTAAAAAAAAGCGTGTGGAGCCGCGGGGGACCGCTAGTGTATGTATATAGCTTAGAAGACCTTTGGCTTAAACATAAAAAGTACTTTGAAAATCTGTAAACAATCTATCCAGTTAAAAATTCAAAAATCCTTTATAACTTATTCCAAAAGCATTCCATTCAAATATTTTAGCGTCTCAAAATCGTTGTGAATATTTCAATGTTGATGAAAACAATCGATTCTAAAGAAAGTCGATCTTACAAACAAAGTTATGCACCTACATAAAATAATTCATAGACAAGTAATTGCTTTTGTACATTTGTATAACAATTTACTGATATTGAACCTCTTTTTCACTACTCAATAAAGATAAAATTTAGAACGTTCCCTTATGAATTTCCACAGATCTAACAAAAGTAAAAAAGCGAACGAAACCATTACGCCAAAAAAATTAAATGCGTCATGTTTAATCAGACAGGTCAAATTAAAAAAAAACGTACGAACGTGTAACTAACTAACATCCAACTACGTCTGTCCATTAATCATAAATAGGAAACGTAAAAGGTTTTTAATTAATATACTCCCTTCGTAGAGTTGTACGTTAAGTGAGGGGCGAATGACGTCATATCGTTGCTTAGAGCAGTCATGGCCGGCCAACGTTCCACTTCGCGGTCAATTCACGGTTTTTCACATACTTATTATGTAATGAATATCTAAGCTATGAGTTTTATGTTTTCGTTTTATTACATCGACCCTCATGATGCTCAGTGTACTTTATTTATATTACACGGTCAGAAACAAATATAATTTTATTTGATCTTTCTTACTCAAAGCCAAAACATTAATTACCCGAGTACCTACTTGTCAGTTTATGCATTGAAATCATTTTTTAATTTGAGGAGAAAGTTTCAGGGAAAGATTTTGTTAAACGGTCGTTGATATTTAAGTAGAAACATCGAACTTTGCCATTAATATGAAGTTTATAATGACTCTTATGATTTTAGATGGATTCTTCTTGTAAAGAAAATCTCCAGTCATTCTTAATTTAACTTCACTGATTGATTGGTAATTTCTACTTAATGTGTGTACCTCCTAAAAAGTAAATAATTATTATTAATAATAAATATTATGTATTGCCAATCAACTTATCATAGGTTTACATACATTAATAAAATAAAAAACTTTTCTAAATATATTATAGATTTCACGTTGATCTATCTCTACATTAGGCTCGAGGTCTGTCTTGTGGATTTATATTTCAAAGTGGTTTTTATCTGCCCAGTCAGCAGCGTTTTAACAGCTCTCATATGTGTTAGTGTGAGGTTATGTGAGTATATATTTGGGTCTTATATAATTACTTTCCAGAGCTCTTCAGTGTTATGATAAGTCAAAGTCAAAGGCGATGAATGGATCTTCTGTTTCGCTTCCCATGTGTTACAGTCCTAGATACTGCAGTAAAAACACTCGTATTTTCTAAACAAAAGTTACATTTGACTTTGGCAAATTATACGTAATACGCATCACCCCTCCCGAAAATAGAATTCCCTATGACGTAATTCGTTTTCCTCCGTTCAAGCTGGGCGGCAGGCTCGTGACAGGGTTCACAGTCAGACTCACTAAGGCGATTAGAGACGAAAAGAGATAAACTGAGTTAAAACCATGATATACGTACATATTTCTATAGCTGATTCCGAAAAAACATTTATTTTGAGGGTTAGAGCATTATAATACGCATTACACTGTATACAGTTTATGTAAATAACATATAGGAAGATGCGGTTAATGACCCCAGATATCTAACCTTATAAATGCTGTTTGTTACGTTTTTATGGCGTAACTACTCAACCGGTCATTCTGAAATTTTGCATATTACAGAAAAGGATATAAGGTACTTTTCATGAACGAAAAAATAGTTAAGCCGCGGGTAAAAGTTAATAAATATTAATTAACAATATCACGTTCTCATGATATTAATGTGGCCGTCACGTATGCGTTATGGTAATATCTGTTCGACTGAACCACGCGGATTGTCATAAACCAAGCGTCACACCCAACATAGGTCAAGTCAGGGATCAGTTGGTCCCGTAGCCGGACCTGAGGAGACGGGCCGGGGGGCCATCTCATTGCACAGGTCGGGCTGACGAGGGGAGGCAGCTGGTGTATACCCAGTCTGTCTGCCTAATAGGACGGAGTTTGGCGGTCACCTTCAGCCGTGTGTGGGGCAGCTTTCCAAGGTCAGTCGCTACTCAGTAGCGTCAGTACTCAGGTAGTACGATACCTTGCAGCACCAACCAATGGTCGGTCGGTACACCGTGGGGTTTTAGTCTGTGCGAGTCGGGCATAACCTAGTCTCTCCCCTGGAAGGGTGGGTACCCATAATGGATTTCCCCACGTTAATAAAAAAAGGGATCAGTCGGTCTTTTTTTAAGACCACAAGTCGGTGTTGGTATTGAGGGTCCAACACCTGTCAAGTCGGGTGAAAGTATTGCCGAGGCAGTTTCTGTCCACCCGGCTAAATGGTGCAAAAAGAACACTGAGAGGTTTTAGTCAATGGATACCTGGCATTCATATCTATACTGCCTGGCTGCTGCGAGATAAAGAAAGAGATCAGTCGGTAGGTATCCAGTAATCACGCGGGGTGACAAGATATATGTACTCATCTAGATGCCATGCCATCAGTTACAGACTGTCTTTTGGTTTGTTACATTATGGAATCATAGCGTGTCTCAGAAAATACCGTCGTTTGTGGAATATCTTGTGGTTACCGCCAGTTAGCTTAAAGTTACTTTGTTGTACTCTGCTTTAAAAAAAACGTATTTCTTGGATCGATGTTTGAAACATTTTCGTTATTGATCTTGCCCTGTTTGAGATGTATCTTGTTAGATTTTTTAATATTATTTATTAGCCTTTACCCGCGGTTTCACCCACGTTATCTATACCTAGGGAACAATGTTTTTTTTGTGAAAGATACCGTATATCCTTTTGTCTATCTCTAGCAACGGGTATGTAAAATTTTATGAATATAGGTTGAGTAGTTAAGCGGTGAAAGCGTAACAAAGAAATAATCAAACTAATATTCGCATTAATAAGTTAAGATTAAGAGTTATATGCTTGTGGAAAGGATACACCCATTTAGCTGAAGACGATGACACTTTAAACGTATAAGGATCGGGTCTCAGATGGAACTATCGGAATACACTTAAGGATGAAAATAGACTCTTTCAAGCACGCCTCGATTCTTTATTACGAACCGTGGTAGGCGAAAGACTTATAAGAGTTGTAAGAGACTTAGTCATCTGCTAATATATTCGGAACCCTTGTGGAAGACATTAACAAATTACAAATTAGGTTATTAAAAACAATACTGCCTGAAAAGATTAAAATAAAATATAAAACTGTTATAGAAGGTCTCTTCAAACATTGTCAAATTGTGAATGCCTTCGACAAAGTTAAAATGACCGTAATTTGTGAGAATCTAGATGATTTTAGTGGTCTTAAAAAAGAGTACGATCGGACTTTTTGCGGAATTTGGCAGATGTTCCCATATACACACTGCCTCTTTACAACATGGTATGCGTACATGGGAATATATGCTTCCTTCAATCTTAAACTCATTACTAGCTGATTATGTAATATAACTACAAGGAAGTAATGTTAAACAAGCGAAACGTATTTTAAGAAGATAATAAATAAATAAATATTTAATAAATAAACTACCTCGAAAAACTTATATATATATATATAATATATATGTATATATATATATATATATATATATATATATATATATATATATTTAATAATACGATTTTTATTTATTTATTTATGACAATAGGAAAATGACGTGTATTTACAATTGGACTTCCTTCAGGAAACCGCTGCTGCGGCTTAATCGAAATGAGGTATGTTCGTCAACACGTCGACAACATAAATATATATATATATATATATATATATATATATATATATATATATATATATATATATATATATATATATATATTATCGTGAGTATGTGGTTTATCTGGTTATTTCGTAATTCATGTCCTTTGATTCGAGCCAAAAAACCGACATTAAGCGAGAAGAAAGAGAGGTGAGGCGAAGAAAGATGAAAGAAGGCGCAGGCGACATCAATACTCTCGCACAACCTTGCATCGTCTCGCCTTCTTGAAAGAGTGGATCAGGGATAAGGGTGCTTGATTATAATTTTTTAACTTAAGCGTAAGAGCCATATAAGTACTAAAATATCCTATGTATACATACACTTTATTATAACAAATCATTAAAACCGCAAGTGTGTTATGTTACAATTTGTGTGTAATATTAATCGATAATTATCCGCCCATATTTCATTACAATCGAAGACACTAACGTTGACTTATTTTGAAATATTAAGCAATATACTTTCAGCGTACAAGTCAGTATAATAGTCGGGCGAGTGCATTACACCATTAGCACGGCAACATCTGATGCAACATAAAAGTGCAAAACGCGTTTGAAATTGATTTCTTTTAATACCATTACTGGGGATTATTAAAAGATGTTTACGCATTTTACGCTATAGATAAAGTAAGTGCTACTCGTGTGATTAATTAAATATACATACAAATTATAGTATAGAAAAGCCGAAAAATTGAAAGATTTGTAATGTGACGTCTTAACAAACATTAAATCGCAAACGCTGGCTAAACCTTACGAGATAAATCAAATTAATGTAGTACGGAATTGTATATCTTAAAAAAATCGATAAAAAAGTCTGCGATGGTATATATTTATCTCTAAAGAATAACCCACAGTAACCATTTTTATTTTATTACAAAAGTAATTGTGTGTTATTTACCAAGCTATTTTATACAATATAGTATTATTCCTTATCCAATTAAATACATAACATACGTTGTACATATCAAGTAGATTAAAACTGTCCTTAACCGTATTTCATTAAAATGGATATCTACATTGCACCCGTGCGAAGCCGGGGCGGGTCGCTAGTTTAATATATAGTAAAAAATGCAAGCCGATTTAATTCCAGATTGGCAGTAAAATTATTAGGTCATGTAAGTATTTATATAATAAGAAACTGTTATCTGGGATTCCGACCGAGTGGAAATACTAAAAAAATTCTTTCAGTATAAAGGTGCGCGTGGGGTATGCTTAGTTCTGAACACTACTTAGTTTATTAAATTTTCGCGGAACCCTATTTCTTTTTTTTAAACAGAAGTAAGCTTACCTTACTACTTATAAAATCGACTATCTGCCAGAGCAAATCCCCTTAAAATCAGTCCAACCGTTTCGCAGATTAGCCGGAACATATAGACAAAAACATTGAAAAGATTGATTTTTTTTTATAACAGCCGTATGTACTTTCATATCCATTCATTAAAACGCTATAATTTTGACAATATAAACATACACTTCAATTTTATATATCAAAATCGTTCCAAAGTCTACAACATTTACCCCAGCAAAAGAATCACTAAAACGTAACAGAAAACCTTCATTTCTTTGAAGTCGGTTAAAAAATAGCAGCTATGTCAAACTTGTTACGAGAATATATTTTCCTAAAAGATAACATACAATATTTCTTGTAATAATAATAAACAGCGGTTGAAATAAAAAATATGATTTATTTTTTGCCGGAATTAACGAGGCCATCTTGTTTTATATACTATATTACTCTATAATGATCTGGATGGAGCCTTTCACTCTCATTTAAGCATTTTAAACAGTCTATTGGCATTTATAATTCGTTTTAAATATAAATGTTATATAATTATATATTGTGATATAATTAAACTGCTATTTTTAATAATAACATAGTAAATAATTTATCAAGATTACATTACTTTTCATGTCATAACATTATTTTACTCACGTACTTCAGTTTATCCCGTTATATTACTATTAAATCCATGTGAATTAATTAGAGCGATGTCAGCCAACTGGTAATGTTTGGAACTGGGCAATACAATTTCATTATTAATGGAAATTGGAATTGTTGTCGAGATTTGTTACTGATAATTAAACTAAATTGTTTAATTAGTCGATCTATTAACTGAATTAACCAATTACAAAGAAATTTAATATAAACCTCGATTATTTTTGCTATATTTTTTTAATTTGCGTCAATATTACCAATAACTTAAATAAACCGATGATGGCTTACTTGATAGCGTGTTCGGACATTGCGTCAAGGGATATAGGTTCGAATCCTAGTAACTGAGCTGGGTCTTTCGATGAAGAAAAACAAAATGTAGATCAGAATACAGTTAGGTTTATTAAGAAAAAACTTCATATTGCAATTTACACGGGTAAAGTACGTTAGTAGTAAAGAATATAATAATTATCTTCTTATATACATATACATACATATAATAAGTATGTAAATCTAACGTGTCTGTACTTTTTCGATTTTCATGAAAAAAATTGTTGCAGATGTCTAGGAATAAGTAATAGAATTCATTTTAATTATTTTTAGAAATGTCTGTCTGTCTGTTTGTATGAACACGCATCACTGTTAAAGTACTGGGTCCACAATAAACCCGCAGCAATAAAATCGTAAATCATATCCTCGTGAGTAACTTAGTCTTTGTTTCATTAAAATCGGTCCACTCTATCAAAAGTTATTGTAGTTTTAATGACGACGCGGCGTAAGTACCAGAGAAAAGTAGACAAGTAAATAGACTTAATACATTGAGATGACTTTATTAATCACTATTTTTTACATAAGCTTCCACGCGGGCGAAGTCGTGGTCATAGCTAGTATTTAATAAGCTATATTGTTCCGATATTAAGGGCAATTAAGATACTGTTAGCGATAATTTTGTTTGTTTCTTGAACGTCCTATTTCTCAATACACGTCATAACGATCACCTGATTGAGGCTTGCATCAAAACAGCACAGCGACACCGGTCAAGCCGCTACGTAATCTCCTGAGATGTATTGCATCACACGAGCCTGTTTAAAAAGAAAAATGCCAACAACCTGCCATCAATAAGCGTGTGTGTGAAATGAATCGTACACTTTCACGAATTGCCAGTGAAAACTGCTTTTACACGATGTATGTACGTGCGATGTTTTGCGCAAGAGATGTGTGTTGCGGTCGCGTGAACAGACAGCGTAGACAACGGATGTTCGGGTTAGTTTGGGTTATATTTGATGATGAAATACTTAGCTGAGGATGTTCAAGTAATTAATTAAAAGAAAAAAATAAGCTCGTAATTGTTAGGTCAATGCTGACGATGTTGCAATACGATATTGAATTTTGAAAGTATTTTTAATTTATACAATTTATTATAAACCAGATTAGACATTTCATGATTATTCAAGATTTATTCAAATTATCTGTTATACAAATTAACCCGAGATATTATAATGTACCCACTTTTATTTAATTCAAATTCAAAAACACTTTATTCAATTTAGGCCCTAAGAAGGCACTTATGAACGTCAAAACTACCACCGGTTCGGAAAACAACCCAGTCATCGAGAAGAACCGGCAAGAAACTCGATCTGGTTTATCTTTTTAACAAATATATATAATATTTAGAATAATAATATATTCTATATAATAGTAAATTTCACAAACGTTTTTAATGGATGCACAGAGATGAGTCAATTCCAGACATCACCATCGTTCACATATTGATCCACTCTATAATAGCCTTTTGACACCAAAACCCGCTTTAATAATTATACACGATATGCAGCTAGCAAGTTTAAAGAATGATTATTAATTAAGCAAAGCGCGAATCCTTAAAGACCAAGTTCCAGGAATTCGGTATCTTAACTCTGCCCTCCCAATACATTCTTGATAATTTAATGTATGTCCGCAAGAACCTTGAAAAGCTGGATTTCGTAAAAAAACCCGCTTAATCTAAATATTAGAAACTGTGACAAACTGGTTGTTCCATGTTTCAGACTTAGTAAAACCGGTAACAGTTTTTTAGGTAATAGTGCTAGGTTTTACAACAAAGCCCTGAAGTATATTACCGATTTGCCGGATTCTGGATTTAAGCGCCATGTCAAGCGGGTTTTGGTGTCAAAAGGCTATTATAGAGTGGATCAATATGTGAACGATGGTGATGTCTGGAATTGGCTCATCTCTGTGCATCCATTAAAAACGAATGTGACATGTACCTAATGTATTCCAAATATTACATATATTTGTTAAAAAAATAAACCAGATCGAGTTTCTTGCCGGTTCTTCTCGATGAACAATCCGTTTTCCGAACCAGTGGTAGTTTTGACGTTCATAAGTGCCTTCTTAGGGCCTAAACTGAATAAAGTGTTTTTTTATTTTGATTTTGAAAGGGCATATTATCCTATAAATATATACTCAAACTATAATCAAACTAAAACATATACCAGAGAAAAGTAGGAAAATGTATAGCCTTAGCTAAATACGACTAATTCGCTTTTGAATTAAATATAATTCTAAAATAATGGTTCATAGGTAAACAAAAAAATATCATTAGATTGGCTGATAAAACTCAATATCGCAAAAACCGACAGATGAGCGCCTTTTTCTTTGAATGGCATTATAAATCATTCAAGTTCTATACAGAGGAAATAAGAATTTCATTGATTATATGACTGAATGAAATCGGTATTGAAATGTCGTGATGTTACGATTGCTGACTTCAGATAGCTTCAAACGACGGTGGCTCAGTGGTACTGTGGTTGGACATTACGTCGATCTGTTATAAAGGGTTCCCATAGGTAAAAGGCAAAGGAATTTATTTTGATTCAGAGCTCTTGAGCTTTCTTTCATTACGACATTATCGGAGAAGTCAGTTCCATTCGAATCCATTATCCGTGCGGGTGAAGCTTGCCCTAAAATAAGTTCATTTTGTTAATTTCCTTTTTTTTAATAATTGTAATTATATATTTCTTTTAATAAACAATTTATTTTATGAACATAGTTTTGTTACAAAGGCCTTCGGCCGAATCCATATAACAAATTGACGTAGCTTCGGATCCTTCGTAGAAGGAAAATACCCTAATAAAACTATAGTGCAGTGGTGAGGCTTTTTCTATAGTGTGCTAATAAGGTAACCACCATTCATGATTGAAAAAGCTGTCGCCGAACACCTATAGTGCATTCTAGCAGCGTTTTAGAACGAAATCTCTCCACACTCACTGCGTCTATAAAAAACTAGATCTTTATCGCAGCTACGCTCCCCTATGAAAATGTGAAGCAGCCCATGTTACTCGCAGATAATGTAGCAATCTATTGGCGACAGAATTTTTAAAATGGAATAGTATCGTGGTAAAAGAATGGTTTGACCGATGGAATATTAATCCGATGTCCGCAGGATCGAATCTCTGCATGTACCAAGGATTTTTTAGCAAGTCACGTTCACTTATTAACTTTAAATTGGTTAAAGTCTGGAAATGACGCCCCTCTCTGTGCATCCACCAAAAACAAATGTGTAGGAGTTTATAGTAGTGAGCCCGAAGCTCCTACAAATGTAACTATCTATGGTTGTAAAAATATGTACGATGAAAAAACAAACCAGATCGAGTTTCACGCCGGTTTTTCTCGATGAGTGTGTTATTTTCCGAACCGATGGTAATTTAGCCGTTCATAACTGATTTCTTAGGACTTAAATTGAGTAAAGCGTTTTTCATTTGATCATTACAAACAAAAAATCGAAGCGTATTTTCTTCGTATAATATTAGTAAAGAATCTGTTCTGAATTGATAAGGCATAGTGAAATGTCGACAGCTATAAGTTGTTACGTATAGGTTTATATAACATGATGATACAATTTCAATGCAAATTCTAATTGTTTCATTCACATATTAAATGGTAGAGACAGCATTTTTTTTTTTTTTTCATCTTGTAGTACGAACGCTATGTAGAGTTATATTTAAGATAGTAAAACGGAAACCGTACTTTTTGATAAATAGTACACAAAAGGCAGCCCTATCTCTTAGAGAAATATTTTCCAGGCAACCTTTGGTTGGGCGAGATACTATCAAGACAGTAAATCGAGGACGGTTGAGGTGCCCTTGGAACAGTATAATAAACAAAATTGAATGTATACACCAAAGTATACACAATAATACAGACTGCTAGGTCCATTTAAATGTATATTATAAAATAGACAGGTAATGGAAATAAATATTGTTGTCTCACGTAGTGAGTTTTTGGAATAGTAATAAGGTGAAAAATTCCAGAGAATAGTTACATAGTGAAATATGAATTCAAACTGGTTACAAGAGTCATAAATATAATCTTTTTGTTTGCTCCTATAATCGACAATTGATGAGTGAAAATCAAATGCTCTTTATAATTTTGTTACAAAATAGCGATTTAACAATAGAACGTTAATTTTGTTAATATTTAAAGATATTACTTGTCTACATTGCTTTTCAATCTTTTTGCCCGCCTGAATATAGTAGTAAGTTCAGGCTTGTGCATTGTATCGTCAAAAGTGTTAGTAAAATTGACATAATCTCTACGTTGTCTCGATGTTATACGTACAATACGTTTTTATATTTAACACCAGCAGGCCTGGCAGACGTTATCCCGCCCAGATTATTAAAAAATCCTTGATAAATTATATACCAAAACGTTCCTCATGAATCAGTTCATCCACTGGTAAAAGCCGCATGAAAATCCGTTCAGTAGTTTTTTAGGTTTATCACGAACAGACATACAGACGCGGTATGGGACTTTGTTTTATACTATGTAATAATTTGTGTTCTGTGTATATATATATTCCCAGCGGTCAAAAATTTTCGTACGGATAATATTCACTCACTCACTTTTTATATGGCTATTTTTAAACCCAAACGGTGTTATTACAAAAAAGATAAATACGTATTGAAGGTTTCGAATTAAATGCACCGCGCTCGCCCGAGGCAAGTTTGCGTTATCCTTTTTCGCAAGTCTAACCTAACCTAACCAAAGCGAGACAAAAGAGCAAGATGGCGAACATTCAGCGACCGCGGTGCATTGAATTCGAAACGTTTTTAAAGCAAGTATTCAATACGTATTTAACTTTTTTGTAATAACACCAAAAGTGTAGTAGTCCGGTGAAGCTGTTAAGACCTTGCTAGGTCAATAGCGTAGTCAGTTAGAAAAAAAAAAAAACGTTAACGTATGACCACAATCTCAGCTGATATTAAATGACAATGTGATTGAAGATGGTAAGCACGCTAAACCTAGAGGGGGACTGGTTCTCGAGTTTAGCTGCCGGAACACACCAACAGGTAGGTCCTTGGTGACAGATTTTCAACTCGAGGGTGGTAGATAGCCAGACGAACTTCGGAAAAGTCTTACCACTATACAAACCATACACTCATACAAACCTACTCCTGACAATTACAAATGTAATAAAAAAAGAATTATCCAAATAAGTACGTGCGTTCTGAAGTGACGCGCTTTTTTTATGTGTCATAGGAGGCAAACGAACATGTCGGTCACCTGATGTTAAGTAATCACCACCGTTCATAGACATTTGCAACACCAGAGAAGTCGCAAGTGCGGGGGGGATGAGGAAGGGAAGGCGGAAGGGGAGGGGAGGTGGGTGGGTCTCCGGTGCGGCGCTCTCACTGACCGAACGAAACGCAACAATGCAAGCACTGTTACTTCACGTCGGTTTTTTTGTGAAAGGGTGGTACTACCCCGGGCGAACCGACCCATTAATTCCAACTAGTAATAGCTTCAGCGTGACTCTACCACCTACAAAACGCTTACATACATCCGGCGAATGATTTTGATTTATACAAATTGTTCATAAATATTGCAAACGTAACGCACGATCGGGTCATGATGAAGAAAAATAGAAAAAAGTAGTTCACTTTCCTACAATATTTCTGCGAAAAAAGCCGAGAAACACATCTCATTATACCTTTGAGTGAGGTATTCTTCAGAAAAATTATGAGTGACAAAGTGTCAAGGATAAGAGGAGGTTAACGAACGCATTTGTTTGAAACACGGACAGCAATCTACTGAAATATTCTTTTTAGAGAAAAGGTCTTTAGGGTCTCGGTTCATACCATGTAAAAATATTATTGGTATTATTCATAAGCATACAATATTTATATTTTTATATATTATATTTTTATCTACTGCAATTTCTCGAGTATATTTTTTGTTTTCTCGAACTGACTACGCTATTGACCTGGCAAAGTCTTCACAGTTTCACCGGACTAGTTTTTTTTTTATCATACTTCCTTTGGTTTAAATAGGCTTTTTATACATGAATGAAAAAAAATGTAGGCTATAATTTTCTAGAAATATTCACTAAATGACAAAGGACATCTATACTAATATTATAAAGAGGTAAAGTTTGTGACGTTGTAGGGAGTGATCTCGGTAACTGCTAGTCCGATCTGAAAAATTCTTTCAGTGTTATATAGCTCATTTACCAGGGAAGGTTATAGGCTATATATCGTCACACTAAAACTAATAGGAGAGGAACATCAATGAAGAATGTTTCAAAATATGGTTTTTCTTTCGTTAGCCCGAAATAACGAAGTCGCTGGCAGAGGCTAGTTTGTTATACAATTCTACAGTAGACTAATATTACCAAAAGCTCATTTAGATTCAGGTACAACTACTTCTAAATAATAGTTTACGAAAGAAAAATGTTATCTAAAAATCATTGGTATTTTAAACATGCCTCTTGACTTGATGACTTTCATAATATTAACTCAATTTTCTATACAAATGAGACTATGACAATATCAAAGAATAGAAAGAAATGCTGTCATTATGAAGTAATAACGGTTTTCATTATTCATGTATTCGCTGAGCGCCTGAGACGATCGAAGTAATGCATCTTGAAAGCGCGTTGCGATGGATAAACTACGAGAAGATATCTATCAACATAAAATTATAAACCCGGCTGAGTGCCTTAGAGCCTGTCCAGATGAGGCGTTTTGAACGTAACTTAGAGGTAGGGGGAAGCCATACACACACAATACAAACTTTATGAAAACTATATATCCTTATTCCCAAAGCACGTTATTAATAATGATAACCCGACACCGGTTTTATTCAATACTCCTATCGTAACAGACACTTCTATATCATTACATAGTATAAAACAAAGTCCCCTACCGCGTCTGTCTGTCTGTCTGTTCGCGATAAACTCAAAAACTACTGAACGGATTTTCATACGGTTTTCACCAATAGACAAAGTGATTCGTGGGGCATGTTTTGGTATTTAATTTGTCAAGGATTTTTTTATAATCAGGGCGGGACAACGTCTGCCGGGCCGGCTAGTAATTAATATAAAAAATCAAAAGAGAACACAGTTATTCCATCGTTTTGAGTTTTGGCTTCTGTCGGCAGTCTTTATGGCTGCCTCAACTATATAAAATTTTGTAAATTTCCTTGTCAAGATTACAGGAGCGACTCACCAAGATAATATTCAAGAATCATTTTATTTAATCACAAGGTGATATTAAATTTACAAAGGTTTTTTTTTTCGAACTGACTACGCTATTGACCTGGTAAGGTTTTTGCAGCTTCACCGGACTACTGAAAATTTACAAAGGATTTTCCTTTTCCTTACTTACTTAATCTATGAATTGAAAGCTAACTTTTGCCCGCGTCTTCGCTCACATGAATATAGATTAGATCTATCCCTTGGGAACATTACTTTTTTGGACGAATAGTATCCTACCCTAATCTCATTTTCTGGACTCTGATAACGTGTACAAAAAAAAATCATGATGATCTGTTCATCAGTAAAACGTTGAAAGCGTAACAAACAAACTCACTTTCGAATTTATAATATTAGTGTGAATTATTACAACAATTATCAAGTACTTAACAACAACACAATGTTTTGTGATGAATTCAGTGCTACGACAAGATGGTGGCGGCCCCTTTGTTAAAACTATCCAGGGAGTTTCGTGACATCTCAGAATTCACGTTATGTCTTATTATTTCCCATCCGCCTGAATTGTGTACAATAACCAAGCTATATTACAAAATATAATACCAATTTTATAAAATACTAACATCGTCCGCGTGGAACAGTTACTTTGGGTTAACGCTAACACGCAGTGAAAGCTCTCAAAAGGAAAAATACCCGATATTGAAACTTTCATCATTGTTGTTTCGCTCCTTAGAGTGATGATATCTAGCCTAGCCTTCCTATATCTAGCCTAGCCTTCCTATATCTAGCCTAGCCTTCCTCGATAAATGAGCTATCTAACAGGGATAGAATTTTTACAAATCGGAATAGTAGTTCCTGACATAAACGCGTTCAACCAAGCAAACAAACCCAGCAGCTTTATAATATTTGTATAGATAGAGCAAAAAATTTACGATTACGAATAAAAAACAATAGTCACTACATAAAAAACATAAAACCCGCCAAAAACTCCCTTGATATACCTACAGATTATGATTATTTTCAAAGCTTCCATATCGTTTGCACCGTTGAGGCTACATATATCGGCTTGAGAAAAATTAAATATACGTATGTCGTCTCTTAATATGCGTTAAATTCTCGATTTACAATTAATGTCTTGTTCTTGTTTTGGCACCGCAAAAGCATTTACCAGAGTCAACTAATGTCGTTGACAAATGTTTTCGGTCTGTTCTTATTGGCTCGTTTGCGTAGATGTCACGCTCCAGATGTCGCGGTTTCGATTTTGAGCATGAACACAAATTGTAAATAAGAATCTATATATAATTTTGACTATAAGTTTAGTTAAATGGGACACGTTGCTTAGTTTTCCAAAAAAATAAATACCAGAAAACCATAAACAACAAAAAAATGCTTAAAAATTATGTTAATATAATGTTGTTTAATATTAAAGTATAAATATCGTTCCAGATGAGTATCCGGATGTTACAGAACTTACTACGTTGAAGTAGGTTCATTATGGTAATTTCATTCATGACCGGTAAACTAGTTTTACGTTCGATAACGTTATGATATAATATACACTGATAGCGGAACATTTTAATTACCTGTTTATATAATCTAAAAAGTATAGGTAGAGCACAAAATTTATATTCTATCGAAAGCGCATAATCTCTTCTACCAATTAAATCCTATCCAATAAGTCACGTTTGCTCTCAAGACAACTAACTGTTACAACTTCGAAGCATTACTATTCTGAAAACTCCTGGAAATATGCACGAGAATATGGCATTTCTAGTACTTCCACGCCTAGTTTGTTACGCACCCTCGAGTTAGAAAATTGTCGCCAAAGATCTGTTACGATGTTGTGGTAATTAGGTACGGAACAATGTGTCATAATTATATAAGACTAGCTGGTTATCGCGACTTCGTTTGCGTCGTTTATCATATCAATTGCTTTGTTATATTTCAAAGGGCAGCGTTTTTTATGAAACCGCTTTGACTTTTTCCGACACTTCCAACAATTATCGTTATATTTCAGCCAATTTACAAACTATGGTGACAAATTACATACCTAAACTTTCCTTGTGAATCACTCTGTCTATTAATGAAAACCGCATAAAAATTCGTTCAGAATTTGAAGAGTTTATCGCGGACAGACAGACGCGGCGGAGGACTTTTAAATATGTAGTGATAAATTATATAATCCTATTTTGTAATTAGAGTAAAATAATAAGTGCAACAAAATTGGAAAAGAAACAAAATAAAATCACACGACCTTTATCGCAAGCATAAAGCCGGCATTAAAACACTTTACAAATTCCTGGACATGTTGAGTTACGCCGTTTATAGGCCCAAGACCAATTCTCATATATCAAGGATACCATAATATTATCTCCATTTTTAACTAACAAAAGTTCCTGGCATTAGGGAACAAATTGGTAAAAACACAAAAGTCACTCTTTAGTCATTTAGGCTTGAATAAGCACAGGAACATCATCAGCCGCGTATAGTTATTGAAGTGTAACTTTTTATGGGAGAGCCTTGAAATTCTGATCCGCAAACTTTTTTGTGTGACGAAAAGTGGTGAGGGTAAACACTGTGTCGGGTAGAGTGTTGAAAACACCGGTTCTCATTCGATCACGAAGTGAAGGAACGTCAGGCGCGATCAGTACTTGGATGGGTGACCTCCTGGGAACATCGGGTGACGTGGGAGGGCTTTGAAATTCTGATCTGCAATCATTATGTGTGATGAAAAGTGGTGGAGGTAAACGCTGTGTCGGGTAGAGTGGGAGCAGTGTCTCGATTGTTTTCGGTTTTGGAGAACACTGGGACATATGCTCTTCTCGCTGTCTTTCTTTCTCGTTGTCCGTGATTGCATGTACTGTGTTAAGGCGGCGTGGTGATCATTGAACACAATTTATGTTATTCCAAAGTGATTGATGAATAATTACAATGTTTTTTTTAAATATATATTATAGGAGGCAAACAAACAGGCCGGTCACCTGATGGAAGTGATCACCGCCGTCCATAGACACTAGCAACACCATGGGAGTCGCTAGTGTGTTGCCGGCCTGTTTCCGTGTATTAAAAAAGTTTTACTCTTATCGTATCTCTTTACGACACGCCCTGATTTTTTTAGATTTTATAAAAAAATCCAGTCTATAAAACGACACAATATGATCAGAAACTCATCGATTCTTTTTCTATTTTATTATTATTGTCGACTAGACATCTATGATACAAATAAATTTCGTCCGATAGACTAAGCTGCGATTGGATTGTTATGGTTAGTACACAACTACGACATTAAGTTTAATAGCGAAAGCAATATCTCATACAGATAATGTTCCACATTATCGTTGAATATAATATATGAGCTTGACTAAATAGGTTTCGTTGTATTTACGCCATTGGTATAGAATTATTAATTTTAAATTTATAAGGCACCGAAACGATTGGAGATTTTGAAGAGATGATTTGGTTGATAACATGTTCGGACACTGCGTCGATGGACGTAGGTTCCAATCCTTGTAACTGCACCAACAATAAACAATAAGATACGATGCACAAGGTCTCTGCCTACCCGCGGTAGATGTACCCCGCGGACTGGGAGACAATTGCTCCCAGTCAATAAAAAAAAAATCCTTGTAACTGAGTCGATGCTTTCGGTGAACATCCTAATAAACCCACAGCATGGTGGTAGGGTTTTTTCTAAATTGGACTGACTAGCTACCACTCTTAAGTTGAAAATCTTTTACACCGCTTAGCTGCAACCCGTTTTGTGTTCCAAGGACAATTTCAATATTACGGTGACACGGATACTCAGAAGGCGTATGTGGTATCTATGCATCCGCAGCGTCGAACGGAATTCGACGACGTGATAAAAAGAAGCAAGGTGGTAGAAGATTTTCAGAAGATGGAGGAAAAACTGGTATTTTATTAAGATTTTAGTATTAATTTGTGATTTTCTGTTACAGGACGACCGCTACAACGGACAACTGGGATGCTGCACGTGTAGGGGATCGTACTCTATATATTCACGACTGAGACTAATGGGGGTGGGTAGAGGTATCAACAGATTTCGACCAAAAAGTGAGTTTTTTGAGGGAGAAAAATTTTCCTGTCAAGCAGGTGAACACCGAGACGAATCCTAGTATGAGGGTTCGAAGAGAGTATAGCACCCTATTTAATGATACCAGAAACTACCATACAAGTTTGATCACATCGTCATTAAAGATCAAATGATAACCTATCTTTAACCTATCAAGTTTAAAAAAAACCCAATGTAATTTTCTGAGGCCCTCTTAATTGTATAAAATGTTCATAACGATCGATTGAATAGTAAAGGCGTGTAAATGTAACAAACAAACAAATTCACATAAACTTTCAAAATATGTATTAATTATGATTTTCGAGCTTATACGAAACGAAGATAATGTTGTTAACAAGATTCCGTTACTTGAATTATAATTATACGAATTGTTATGGGATATAAATAACTACCGCCTCGTTTTTTTTTGTGAAACGTTTATAAGAGAGGGTAAACCTGATTGTTGGCGTGGCGAGGCAAAACACGAACTTTGCACTATTAACGAAATACTCAAAAACATTTGCAACCCTATCTATCTAAACATAAGATTCAAATTGTTTTGTCGACCACTTGTTTTACTAGAGTTACGCGGCACGCGCCGACGACCAAGCGCCCTTTGATAAATGCCGCCAAATACACCGCGCCTGCGCCTAGCGCTGATTTCATTGTTTCTATTGCATTAGACAATTGACTTATATAACTTATACAAAACAATTTCGATGTTTCACATCTGCCAGGCGTCCCGTGTTTAAACAACATTTTTACTGTAATATTTTAATTCGAAGCATCCGGGTAACAGCATTTTCTCTTATTCTTTATAAATTGGCAGTTGATGAAGTATTGAAATACGCTAAACATACGACTTTTTAGTTCAGCTGCCGCAACATACCGATACATATTTAGCGCAATATTTTCAACTATAAGTGTTTTTTTTAATTAGAATGTAAGTACACTATAGAGACTTTCATACGCTGCATGTACGTGATCCAATTATTGATAAATAAAACGTTTTACGAATTATTCTAGCACGATTATGTACAACAAATACTAGTGTAATAATAAAAGCAAAGCGTTAGTAATACAAGGAAAGGCTCAAAACGTACTTGAGCGGATGTTAATATCAAAGAGAAGGCATAACTGATGTTGTCATTTTCATTTTGTGCTATTTATATACGTTAGGAATACGCAATATTAACCTTCTGTATGCTTTGTATTTTGTTTTTGCTAAAATAATAACGTTAGTTTATTCGATTAAAATTTTGCGGTCGGGATTAGTTGATGATCTTTGAATTTTCGTTACGATGAAACAAATGAATTTTGTATCAAAACAGATACAATGACGAAAAGATATTTAATCCTTGAATTAGATTAAATTAGACATGCCATTTTGCTACCTGGCGTTTAACCTACTACAGTAGCACGCTTAGCAGTTTCACACTCTATTAACCAAAGCTTATGCAGTAACCAAGAAAGACGAGACGAGAAATGTATGCACAGAAGATTGACCTCCAACCGCCATAGAATTACTACCCTACTTTTCCACCAAAGAGTCAGGAAGAAATCTTTTTTTAACTGACTACATTATTGGCCTGACGGGCCTTCACAGATTCATCGGACTATATTTTCAGCTGCTAAGCGCTTGGCATGAATCATCTATCACGATAATCCTACATAAAATTTAAAAAAAATATGGGTATAGTTAGATCTCTTGATAGTCACCGTTGTTTTGTTATTACACTGTGCTCACCATCAGGTACTGCTATTTTGTCCTCATCTAAAAAAATATTTTTAACAAGATAACTACACAAATAAATCGTAACTTAAGAATTACTAGATGAAGAATATAGTATATATATGAGTATATGTTAAAATTTAGACACAAGACTTATTTACTTTAAAATACTAAGAATAACATTCACGTTACTAGGAGAATAAAAACTAAAACATTTTTTCTTTTATCTTCATCGAGTAGGTACCTAATATTGTCTTTGCAAACAATAGTAAGATGTCCCGCATTCTCGGCCAGACAATCATAGCACCGGCCTGATATTCAGAAGTGAAGCTGAACAAAGGAAAACAACCTTTGAAGTTAACTACATTCTTCAACGTAAAACATGACTCTTGAGAGAAAGTTTTTTTATTATGTGTAATATGAATTTTATAATATAATGTATATTTTTTTTCTATTGCGTGAAATATAATAATTATATGTGAAATCTATTGTAAACTTAACAGCGAATGGAAATTCACTTGTATGGAAAAAAATCATATAGTCTCATTTTGTCATCATCTGCTCCTAACCGTTATCAGTCACAGTGACCGCTACAAGACAAATTTTTAACAGTCTACTTTTCCGCCTTCTCGTATACGAGTGAATGGCTGGCATATCCTATTTTCGCGGTAAACGTACGTTCACACTAGGGACAGGTCAACACAACGTTACCATAATTGTATTGTATATACCAGGTGAAATGTTGGACACTCGCAGTATTCTAGGATATAACACTTCATGGTCACATTTAACACATAAAATAATAATATCAAAACAAATACTAATAGAGAACAAAGAGAACCTTAGGTAAAATTTGTTCTAAGAATTTCAAACGTATGGATAATAACTTAAATAAACCTAGGTTGAATGACCGGTGATAAAACACACTTTCACTACACCCGGCGGTCATTAACACTATGCTTTAACATAGACGGTTAGAGGTTTGAGTATAATTTTTGTATGTTTCTTGATAATTAGGTCAAATATTAGGCACCTATTTTTTAAATTTATTTAGAACGAGAATCGAGTGCTGAGTGTCCTCCATAAATATTGCTACTGTCTAAGCGTTCACCTGATATATAACCTTAGGTCGTCTGGTTTTCAGTTCGTGACGCTTCATATCAAGCTCCTCTTTTCTAAAAATGTGGAACGCTTTATGGTTTTGCGTGTAATATTTGCGCAGAGGCCATGCTAATCTTCTCTGTATCGTTCCGATTTTAATATATGTACCTACTACTGAATGAAGTATGTATATATGTACTTATGTATATAATTTTAATAGGTACTTCTAAGAATATTTTATATTATGCAATAGTGGAGCCTACAATATGTAAGGATCTCTACAGCTTTGTCGGTATATAAATCCAATGATTACAAAGTAGATAGATAAATATAGATATAATGTGTCAAACGCAATTTCCCTCGGACACCAAGTATTTTCAAGAAAACATTGTGGGGAAATAATCTATACTATAATAAAACTGTAGCAAGGTCAAATCTGTACATTAAATATTTTTTGAAAATTTTTATCGGGGTAGACTTTGTTATCGATATAGAAGCCAAAAATAATCTTTTTACAATTTTTGTCTGTCTGTCTGTCTGTCTGTCCCTGTGAACACGCATCACTCTGAAAGTACTGAACCGATTTTGACGAAACTTGGCACAGTGATAACTAATATTACGAGATTACATCTAGGATACTTTTTATCTCATAAAACGCAAGGGATTCTCCAGGATCTGCCTGTTTGTCTGTCCCTTTGAACACGTACCACTCTGAAAGTACTGAACCAATTTTGACGAAATTTGGCACAGTGATAACTAATATTACAAGGTTACATCTAGAATACTTTTTATCTCATAAAACACAAGGGATTCTCCAGGATAACGGACAAAAGTCAAAAATTTGTAGTTAATGAAATTTTTGACGGATTTTGGTAAATTTTCATTGTGCTATATATAGCAGACAGATTAGCTAAAAAGATAAGCTATATTTCCTTAAGCTACTTTAAAAAAAATACAAAAAAAAAAATCGCCGGGATTCGAACCGTCGGCTCCGGTCGGACCATATAATGTCCAGTACGTTATAACTGAGCTACGGCTATATGACATTTCTATGCGTAATTATCAACCTCATATGAAAAAAATATGTATAAACGAAACTGTCACTTATATGTTGTTACATTTATTTTATTGTATAAAAAATGTTTGCTAAACAAAGGTGACAAGATTTTTTCCTAAAACATAAACCTAGATAATAGTTACATTGCATTGTAGAAGATGAATCTCAACTAGAGTTCTATCAGTACGTGTGTTGTTTCGATATTTGATAAAATTAGTTTTCTAAATGTTGTTGAGTCTTGAAGTAGTTGGGTTCAGGTTTGTGAATCTAAGATTAAAATAAATCAGTTGAGGTGTATGCAGTTATTTTTTTTTTTCGAACTGACCACGCTATTGACCTAGCAAGGTCTTAACAGCTTCACCGGACTACTGTTTGCAGTTACTATGTTGTATTTATACTAATATTATAATGAGTGGTAAAGTTTTGTTTTCGAGGAATGCTTGGTACCTGCTACTGGTCCGATTTCAAAAATTCTTTCACTGTTAGAAAGGTATATTATCCCAAGTTCAGTATCTCAGTAAAAAAGGTGGTTTGTATGTCAAAAGTAAAATAAATGTGACCAAATTAAAATTGAATGCAGATTTCACGTATACTTTACAAATTCTTATAAAACAAACAACTAAAACAAAATGGAAATTTAATGTAGATAAAGTTCAACTTTTACAGTATGTTACGTGATGAAGTTACAAGGGGTACTGGGAAGACATTTATCGGCAATATATGTAAGTTAGTTTTGATCTTCACTTTGATGACACTACTTTAGGTAATGCTGCGAACAGATTCTAGGCTTATTTTAAAAGATTTCTCACATACCAACTGGGTATATGTTTGAGTGAGTCCTTGGATAGTTTGGATTCACGATTGGAAGTGCTGGATAACGCTGCAATAGGGTTTTAGGTTTTTTAAGAATATTTGCGTTTAAAAATACAATTGAAACCGGTAATAACCGATTTGGTGCAGACGAAGTTGCACGGGTCAGCTAGTTGTGAAATAAAGGTGAACATTTCGTATAGAGGGGTTATACCCCGGAGCGACAAAGGCCGACGTAAATATATAAAGATCTTTTACTACTCGTGGAACAATCAGAAACATGGATTATTTTAATATAAAAATGAACATTCTCTGTACATACCTGCCCCACTATAAAGGAGCTATATTAATAAAATATTTGTTCAGAATGTTTATAGGATGATGTTACAGTTCACAGGAATTTCGGCAAATAATTAAAGACAAACTTATTAGCATGTTTTCATAATTAAAAAGAATGAATTAATATGTTCGTATTAAAATTTTGTTTTGAATATGTCTTTCAAACACATAACTAACTATTGGACATATTTTTATTTACATCTTACATTAAAAGTCAATTTAGCTTTTATATCGATCAGTTTTCAACCAATTTATATCTACTTTGTGTTTTGTAATTACAATGTAAATCATAACATGAATGCAGTTTTCTATTAGAGAAATCTTTTTTTAATCATATTAGTGGTCCAGTACAAATATTATCCAAAATAATTAGCTTAACCTCTTTATACATGCCATTATCGATAATAATAATGTAGACGAAATTTGGGATAACTTTACCAAGAGATGTTCGGTTGTTGTATGCCCCATTTTCCAAACATATTTTTGTTCGCGACAGTTTAGAGTGATCTGTGTTGATAAATAGTGTGTGTAAAGTAATTGATAATAGATCTAATATTGTATTAAGTAGATTTATAGAGTGCATAGATTTGATAGTATAGTTTAATAGTTTATAATAGTTAAGATACACCTATCAGTATGTGTTTTAGGCGATAATAAAGAGATATGTCTGATCGAGTTTTATTTACCACATATAATATCATGTAGAGTTATAGTATTATAGTGAGAAATAGTTATTATAGTCATATGTGGTGTAATTATAGATATTTATAGTATTTTGTCTAGAAATAGTTTAAAAACTAGTATAAGTTGTTAGTTGTAAGTACAAATGTAATGTTTTTGTACGTAAATAAATAGAAAGCGAATAGTTGTGAGTCATTCGGAGGTGGCTCCATAATATTATAATTAATACATGCAGACATAATTGTGAATGAGGGAAGCGAAAAGTTTGTCGTCGCCTTTCAAAAATGATTTCTTATCATAGAAAACTGCTTCCTTTGAAATTTTTCATATGGTCTTATGTGACGATGATGCCTAATACGTCTAGACTAGAGTGGGCTGTTTTTTTAAGTGCAACTACCAGAACTCACAGTTATTGAGCGACAAATAAAATTGGCAGGTAGTTAGGTGAGTATTAGTAAATTATCTCTATGCTATGGTTTCATCAATTTGACTATTGACGACGTCATAATTTTGTCATGGCTTATCTCTTATCCATTACAACTGAACTATGGAACGACTACATTAAAGACTATGGATGACTAGTGTCACAATGTGTGAACAAGCAAGAATTTTGCAACAACCAATAGGTGTAAATGTGAGAACATCTCGCTTTGCTCACAAACAGTAATAATAGGAACAATGAATATACATTTTCATTATAATGTCGCTGTTACAAACTGTCATACGATTTAAAACAGCAAATTATCTAACAGCAAAGTAACTGACAACGGTTTGTAACAACGAAATAACGCTTTTCATTTGTGTAATGCAAACATTATTGCTAACTATACTTATAATAGGATATTATGGTGACATTACCATATACTTGACCTTTGTGTTATATGGTAGGTAATACTACTAACTTGCGCAGGTTTCGAATGAGTGCAATGAGCTAAATTTAGATTCACTTCTTGGCGTTTTGATATTTACAATTGACCAAATACATAGAAGTTACGTGATAACTCTTCAAAATTACGATATTTTATTGCGCGTCCAATCTGTAACATCTTCTATTACAGTATATCCTTGAAATAACATACTGTAAAGGGCAATTTTACAATAAGTGTTCAACATAATAAAGAATGAGATTATTACAATATTGGTTAAAAGTAGCATCGCAAATAACCAATTACTTACTTTTTAATAACATGTAATAAAAATAAAATAATTACTGTGGGATAAGGCTTGTACCATCACGGGATTTTTGTAGCAGTTATGACCTTGTACATTAGTGCTATCTATAGTAGTTTATTTTTATGAATCTCATACTGTTTTATAGTCCGTGTTAACAATGTAAGTGTCCCGAAATGTCTTCTTCCGACTTGATTACAGTACACCTTTTCTCTACTTTATATAAATTTAATATATACGTATAAACCTTCCGGATGAACTTGTGTGAAAACCGCATCAAAAGTCTTAAAAAAAATAAGGTAACACAAAGGCAGCCACGAACAGCGACTTTTAGCGATTATTATTATGTTACACGTTTAACAGTGTTATTACTAAAGCAGTAAACTAAACTATATAATTACTTTTCAAATGGTATAGTCAAAAAACGCAGAACATATTACAAATACCACGTGAATAGATTACACGAGTACAAAGAGTTTGTATTCCCTTAAGGATTCAACGAAAAGTTCCAAGCATACAAACATGCTGACCTAAATCTTCCCAATAAAACTTCTATAAGTAAAATTTCCAGGTGTTCTCCCCTAACACACTCCACAATACGGATTCAAAGGTCGGACTCATGATTTATGAAGTACTTTCCAAGTATCTTGTTGAGATACGACATTAATCTGTAACAATAGCGCCTTACAAAAGGTAGCGAGGTTGTAAAATACTACGTTGTTTTTTTATTCACCTTTATTTATTTGTACTTTACTTTTATTGTTTCCAGTTACTATATTGTATTTAACAGTAAAAATGTAAAAGAAATTGTTTGGTGTAGATAAAAAAGTGACATATTAAGATAGTTAACTAGACCCATATTTGTATTATAACATTTATGTCTATGTACTGTTTTAAATAGATAAATGGGAAATTAAAAGAACCTATATATGTTTAATAAGACTTAAAATAACAATTTATATTTTAACATGCAAATACAGTGTGCATTCTACTGATTATGAAAATTATATGAAACTAGCGGACCGGGCGGACGTTGTCCTGCCTTGAAAACAAAAAAAATCCTAAAAGTCGATCGCAGCGCCACCTGCCGGGTCCAATTGTGCATCTAAACCATTCTCGAATCTCCACGAACACACACAAAAAATTTCATCAAAATCGGTCCAGTCGTTTAGGAGGAGTTCAGTCACATACACACGCACACAAGAAATATATATATTAAGATTACAATAATATAATAATTAAATTATAATACCTTATTTAATTGAAGTCTGCATATGGTTTCTTAAAATTATAAAAGGTTTGGGAATTGTTTATACAGCGCGACTGGTTAGTCGCCAGCAATATTTTTACAGGATAATCATTAGTCGATTCTTGTTCTAAATCAATAAATAAATAGGTGCTTAATATTTGACCTACTTATCTCGAGAAATGCAAAACTGATATACACTCTACATCAGGTGATTTACGCAAAAACGAACTGGTGTATAATAAGAAAAGTAATGAATCACACTGTGCCGCGCAGTCCCGCCCGCGTCTCCACCTTGATCCGCGCCCGACTTCCCATTGTACGATCGTGTGGCGTTCCGATGACAAGCAGTTACATTACACATTAATGAGTAACCTTGAAAGCTCTTTAATGTTGTTCATTGAACCTAGATGTGTTTTTTTTTACATTTCAAAGTATAGTTCCCATACTTTTAAAAGTCTTAGAACAAACTTCAACTTAGGTTTTCTTGGTTGTTTGTTAGTATTTCTTTTGATATTGTTATTTTATATGTTAAATGTGACCATGCACTACCAAAGCATTGAAGGGTGTTAAAATTTAAATAGTCACCTGGTATAAATAGCTAGGCAATTATATATTTTTAATTTAAGCAGAGATTAATGATATATCAGTTAACTACTTTCTGTGTATTTTTAGTTCCACTAACGGAATTAATATTTATTTCCAAGGCAAACGAAATGCTTATGCTTATTTATTATATTAGAATACTTATGATTTTATTGTATAAAATTAATTCTTCAGTCTTTATTTAACGTTTATTGTACGAAATTAGATGAACGAAATATAGGAAGAAGTATCTAGGAGTAGATTGTTTTTAATGATGTCATTCTTCTTGGAGAACATACTGCCAAGGTCCAGAAAAGGCTGGGGAAATGTCGAAAAAAATTGGACAATGTTGGTTTGAAGATTAGTAGATCGAAAATTGAATATTTTTTCTGCGACATCGATTGTCCATACAGTTTCTCTTATATTGCCTTAAATGGTCGTATCCTTACCAACCTGCTCAAATTTCCAGTACCTCGGTTCATTGATCTCAAAACGACGGTGGCATAGACAAGGACGTGAAAAATAGGATAACTGCAGGGTGGATGAAATAACGAAAGTTGTCTGAGGCAGTTTTTAACCCTCGAATGCCTTTGAAACTCAAAAGGAAAGTGTATAAAACTATTATAAGACCAGTCGTGTTGTACAAACATAAGTGTTAGTGCAGAAATACGAATGTTAAGATGGATTTGGGGTGTAACTATAATGAATAGGATTAAGAATAGCTATATCAGAAGAAGTTTGAAAATAGGGCCAGTAACAAAAAAGACAGGTTAGTTTGGTATGGGTATGTCATGAAAGTCAGATAACTAGAAAAATTTTAAGTATAAAGGTGGACAGGTAAGGGAGTAGAGGAAGACCGAAAAAAGTTTGGACGGATTGTGTGAAAAATGATATTATGTGTATAAAAAGTGTGAACACTGAGATGACATTTGACAGAGGTGAGTGGAAGAGGAAAACATGTTGTGGTGACATTACTTTAAGAAAATTATGACCACGGGTCTACTAATATTTTTTGCTAGTTATATGTATAACATTATTAAGTTTTACCCATATCATACATGAAGTTTAAGTTAATTTCAAACATTTAAAAGAATTAACAACGTTCAACGTCATTCATTATCAGTGAATCTTTGTAATTTTCACAACATATACAGCTCAATAAATACAATAGCTGTTTCACTGACGAAAGCCTCCCTCATTCATTCATTTGAGCTCAGTCATTTAACTTAATTTAGGTGGAGAAACTACACTAAAATATTCCCCAAGCGCTTAAAATAAATATAAATGCCTACCATTCCGTAAATAAATATCAATTAAAACTAATACCCTACAATACCTTAAAACTATATAAAACGAATAATTATAAAATATTTCACTGCAAATAATACACCGCTTTAAAATATTGTAACTATAACTTTGTAACTCTAGTAAGCTAGATTTGTAAATATTTTATGTATTGTGTAATTAACAACTTTCTCTACGATAAGTAGTATCTCCTGACAGCTCACTACAGTAAAACGTGACAATGTTTGGGAATCGAACCAATACATTTATCAGAAAGCTTAAAAAGATATAGACGATTTCACATGTTATGATAAATGTAATCTGAAGCGAGCGGTGACCGAGGAATATAAATCACGTGTAATAGAGGCGATAAAGAACTAGCAAACTACGAGATCGCTGTAAATGACTGAAACAAATGACTAAATTTATTGCTGTTATTTGGAGGATAATTGCCGTTTTTATATATACATATGTTTGTGTAACTATAAAATACAAAATTCGAATGCTTAATCCGGCTATAAAAACAACAACACGTAAAACGGGCTCATGTTCTACAATGTTGTACATGTTGAATTTGGGTAAGGTATATTTTATTTTAAAGAATGTAAATAATTATAATTGTCTAAGTTATACAATTACTGAATGTTTTTTTTTTATTGTAGCATGGCAAAATGACTGCACTATGCCGTAAGCAAAGTACAGTTCAAAAACAAAGGCGACCACCGAGTAACACACTATCCATCGCCGGTCGCCACTGTCATGCCGGCCTGCGAAAACAGGCTGCACAGGCTGATCCCGAAACGCGACCCGCAGAAGCGAATCATTATGACGGGCTTTTTCGCCATATACATGGTGGTTGCGACCCAGTCAGGCTGTTAAACCCTACCACCCCGTTTTCCCCAATGTCACGTTCGTTATTCAGCAGGGTGCACTACGTGCAGGTGACGTTGGCTTGGGTGTCTCAAGTCTTATGATGTTATTCGACACCCCTTAGACCCCAAATTGCTAATTAGATCTACTTACGTATTTCGTCTACATATTGTCTGAAAACATGTCAATAGAAAAACGACACTAGAATTGTATCATTAGAATAGTATTGTATACCTATATTATATTGATATAAATATATTTAAAAAACAACTGCATCACTGTTAGTTTTCGCAAATATATTGTTAAACTATTAATGTATGTAGGTGGTAGAGCCACGCTGAAGCTATTACTGGTTTCAGCATGAATGGGTCGGCTCACTCGGGGTAGTACCACCCTCTCACAGAAAACCGACGTGAAGTAACAGTGCTTACATTGTTGCGTTTCGCTCGGTCAATGAGAGCGCCGAAGGTCCACTTCCCTTCCTCCTTCCCCGTCCCCCTCCCTCCAAACACAGACTGGCAACGCACTTGCGACACCTCTGGTGTTGCAAGTGTCTATGGAGGGTGGTGTGGCGTTCCGCCTTTTCTTAATTTAATATCATTAGTTATAAACATTAGCACATAAGGCAACATGCAAATAAGGCACCCAAAGGACTTGCAACCGGGTGCCTAAATATGTAAAAAAACCAACGCGCTAGCCGGTCATCTGGCACTATCACCCGGGACTGTAGGAACGTAATGTAAGACAATATACATTAAGAATATTATAGTTGTATAACAGTGTGATATGATATGTCCCAAGATATTCGCATAAAGGACAGTCAGCAGAACGCCTTCTGTATTTCTTTTCGCTCCACACCCAACACGAACCCTCGAGACTACAAAACGCCAAGGTGGTGATCACTTAACATCAGATGACCCACCTGTTCGTTTGCCTCCTATGCTATAAAAAAACTAATTTATTATACGAAATCTATTGGGTAATGCAATCTTTATAACTACCTAGTAAAGTTTCAACGAATTTGATGATTTTTTTGTACTTATGGGGTGATACATCGTTCTTAGCTACAGTTGGATCCGGTAAGTAGTACTGTTGTTGTCTAGTTTTTTTTTAACTGTACGACCTTATTTTCCATTTTTTTTATTATTCATGACTCCCTAAGGTCTCTGGCAAGTACAGCGCCTATCTATCGAGTCTGCTAGTAATATATTAACCAATAAACAAATATAAAAATAAAGGACATCTTAAAGATCTTTTCAACATTTCATAAAAATAATTTCAAATATGTAACATTAAATATATACTAAAATTGTGTACACGCGATACATTTACTTGAATTTTTCTTTAAATTTATATTTTTTTATATAATCCAATGTTTATTATTATAGCCGTAAAAAGAATATACGTGAGACAGTAAGCGTATATTTTTTATGTTTCTGAAACAAATCCAAGTAAATTTAGTTCGTGGCGACCTACTTGGGATTGCCGGCCCACAGAGCCAGCTCTCGGCAGTAACTTTAAAACGCCTTACGTAAGATGACGTAAACCTCAGCTTATATTACAAAAATACCGCAACGATTATAACGGATACGTAAGTGCTAGCGTGTAGCGTGAGTAAAGATTACCGACGTGTTCACTCCCACACGCACATTTTTTGAAGCGATAATAGCTTACTTGATACTTGAAACTGTATCGGAGCTTACGGTGAAGGATAACATCGTAATGGATCCATAGCTTGGATATGGGCTCTTTCTAATTCCGCCCATTAAATATCACCGTCAAGCTGATAATCTATCGCCAAGCACCACACACACCTCAGTCACCTCCACACACGTGCACGCACACACGCTTACACATGAAAGTGGAATGGTTTTATTTTTTCCCTTATGAAACTGAAAGAGTTTAGAAAATTATCCGATACGAAATATATATAAGAGTTGTTGAGATATGTATGCTTGGTACACATATATGTTTCAACAACTCATATATGTATGCATAATTAGCTTAGCTTTGGTTAGCTCAGATAGGTCGCGAATCAGCACACTCTGTCTGAGTGTGCTGCGTGGGGAGAGCAGCGCCGCATTCTGGCGGTGGCGGTAGGAGCGGACTTATCGCTGCCGAGCGTGGTTTCGGCCATGCTCGGCAGCGAACAGGCGTGGCGAGCGATGGCCTCCTTCTGCGAGGAGGTCATCTCGCAGAAGGAGGCGGCGGAGAGGGCCCGAGAGGTAGACCCTCAAAGTGGCCGTCTCCGTCAACGAAGGACAGGCAAGAGGAGGCGGCGCTTTGCCCAACTCCTCCTGCCACCGTAGCCGGACCTGAGGGTATGGGCCGGGGGGCTCATCTCCTCATTGCACAGGTCCGGCGGACGAGGGGAGGCAGCTGGTGTGTGCCCAGTCTGCCTCTCTATAGGTAGGAGCCCGGTGGTCACCTTCCGCCGGGCGGACCGTGGGGGCGGCTCTACAAGGTTGATTAGCTTGTTCGATCCCTTGCCGCTCCCACAATAATGGTCTGTCGGTACACCGTGGGGTTTTAGTA
This sequence comes from Antheraea yamamai, assembly GCA_036509395.1. NCBI lineage: Eukaryota > Metazoa > Arthropoda > Insecta > Lepidoptera > Saturniidae > Antheraea > Antheraea yamamai. Next base: position 7,614,799 of record AP028438.1, on the reverse strand, counting down.
GGTTAGATAGGTCGCGAATTGCATGTATCAGGCAACAGCCCAAGCCGAGGTGTGCCGTGCACCCTTGAGCTAGTTGTCAAATAAAATCGGCTGAGTATCTTAAGCGCTCGCCTTAGTAGTCCGGTGAAGCCGATAAGACCTTGCTAGGTCAATAGCGTAGTCCGTTCGAAAAAATAATCGCAAAGCTCCTATGGGTGTGTTTCGTCAGTTGAACTTGGGAGGCACTTTCTCCAGGTTTAGTTCACGATCTTGAACGACGTCGTCAATTACTATCTAATGAGTTTGTAGTGAAATAGCAATAACCTATAAAGTATTAATAGGCTGTCTGTTGATTATTATAAGTTTTTTTTTGTTTTTAAATTACTAGCCGATATTCGCAACTTCGGCTGCGTTGTTTATGATTTCAAAACATATTTAATGTACAGAAGAAAAAACACATAAAAATGAAACAATTCATTTTGCTTAGAAAATTTCTTTAGTCTTTTCTAGTGCTTATATTATTCGTATTCGTTAAAACACTAATAACTTTACTTTACTTACTTACTTAAAAAAAGTTTGATCATAAAATAGTGTCTTGCCTTTGTTTACAGATAGACATTATTTTAATTTAAATATTCTCTAACACTTGTCAAAGTTTACAATTATTATTATATTGTTGTAATTGACTGTATCTCTATTTGCAGGCAAAAGAATTTTCATAGTAAATTATGGATTTCGTGGGTGTAATTAATTTGGAAGAAGTAAATAAATTAAACAATTTTAGACATTCACAAGTAAATCATAAGTACTACTATTTGACACTGTTGACATCTGACAGTGTAATTATTCTGTCATTATACTGTTGTTCCACCTTGATGACGCACTTGATGTAATATATAAATCTTATAAATTTATTTTTATTTTATTATTATTATTACCAATTTAACATAATAATAAGTAAATTTTCTTAATGAAGATCTGAACAAAAATATTATTCATAAATTGTAATTGTTTGCAAAATATCTGTCGGTAATGGAACGTTTTTGAATGTTGAGATCGAATTGAACGAATGCTTGTATAAAAAACTTAAATCAGATGTTTAGCTAGAGACCGCTTGGTCACGCTTTTGTAATAAATTATTTTAAACATGACATCAACTAGATTTTAAACTTTAGGCACTGTTTAGTAAAACTCGTGTTATACCCGTATTCATTTTTGTTTTTGTAATAAGACCAAGTGTTTAAGGAACGAACTTGATTTAAATCTATCCATTAGTTTTTGCGTGATGCGTGCACAATGGCAGGCCATAATCTTATTTACATAAATTACATTTTATTTATTATGATCTGTGGCAAAATTATAAGAGGAGGTCTTGAACATCGATGCTGAATATTTATAACAGCATAAAACGAAGGTCAGAGCCTAGGTCATTTCATGTAATTAACAACAATCTAGTAGCAAAATTATGTAGTATAATTACTACGTAGTAACATATGCCAAATAACTATAATATTAGAAAAATAATTTCGAGTACTTTAATAGAGGAAAATTATTAAAGTTTTATTATTTCAATTGCCATCATATTTTGTAATCTGACAGGTATTTAGTTTTAAAATGTTACATCGACAAGTACATAGTGATAGGATTTTGGTACTTTGGAAACCATGCCGATTTCGGATAGCAACATTTTCAATAATATAGTACTTACTTTTAGAAGCCCACAGTTGGCCATTGTTTAATGCGACGATATAAGTCCTTAAGTCATCGTAGCATTGTGACGGTAGAGACAAGCTGTTATTAGCGATAAGTTGCCTCCAATTGTGGTGGTCAAGCATGGCCTTCATCCAAGCCATACGAGACCTTCCGACAGTTTCAGTTGTAGAGTTTATATTAGCACCGACCGCACTCACAAGCACTAACACTGTTATGATGAACATTGTCCTGTATTTATTGATAGGTTCCGAGCACATTATTCAAAATCAACACATTATTTTTCACAAGTTGGTTTGAACTGTTTAGATGATCCCCATATCGTAATATCTGAAACAATAATTTTACTCATTACCAAATTATACCGGCGAATCGAGTGAATAAGTTTTTAATTTTTTTTATACTTTATCGGTGTTATTACGAAAAAGTTAAACACGCATTGAATACTTGCTTTAAAAGGGTGTCATATTAAATGCACCGCGGTCGCTAAATGTTCGCCATCTTGCTCTTTTCCTCACTTTGGTTAGGTGAAGTTAGACTTGCGAAAAAGGATAACGCGAACTTGCCTCGGGCGAGCGCGGTGTATTTAATACGAAACCTTTTTAAAGCAAGTGTTCAATACGTATTTAACTTTTTTGTGATAACACCTTATAAGTTTTAGTGTTTCCCCACAATCTCATCTGATGTTGACGATGTGGTCTAAGATAGTAGACACGCCAAATCTAGAGGTAATTAATTAGTTGGCTCTCAAGTGCAGCTGTCGGAACACACAAAGAGATGCTTGGCCGATATTCAACTTGAAGGTGATAGCTAGCCAGGCGTAATTAGAAAAATCCCTATCGCCATGCCATGGTTACATTACGATGCTTCCTTCACTAGAAGCTCCGACTCAGTTGTTAGGATTCGAATTCATATGTCCATCGATGTCGTGTTCGAACACGCTATAACTAATCCATTATCGCTTCAATCGCTGGGCGAACGCATTACATCTTAATGCCCCTTCCTCACTTTCCATCAGGTGTAACTGAGGTCAAGCGTCGCTCAGTATTATAAAAAAAACAAAACATCTTTCTTCCACTTGTTTATTTATGTTAACAACTAGCGGACCCGGCAGATGCTGTCCCGCCTTGACTATAAATAAAATCTTAACAAATTATATACTAAAATCTTCCCCATGAATCACTGTATCCACTGGTGAAAACCGCATGAAAATCCGTTGATTAGTTTTTGAGTTTATCGCAAACAGACAGACAGATAGACGCGGTGGGGACTTTGGTTTATACTATTAACAATATATTTATATATATACAAAGAATACCATTAAAGAATTAAAACAAAAATATACTATGCCTGAAAAATTCTTTAGTCTTTTGTAATGCTCATAATATTCGTAGTTCTTTCAAACTTTAATAACTATATATTACATTAAATATAGCGTGATTTTTTTCTAAATAAAGACCAAATGTGTATGAAATCAAATTTGAAGAAATATCTAAATCTATCCGACCGCAGACCACTATCGTTTTATTCGTATAGAGGAGTCCTATAGACTCTACATTCCAACAAATGTCCAGACAGTATTATTTACAGTAATAATCGTGTGCCAAGTTGGGCTGAATACACTTAGCTACAAAATACAATGGGTACAGGAAATACTGTCTATAAACAAGCCAAAGCAAACACAATCGGAAATAATAATTTTAAATCCAGAAGCTATAAAAATTGTATCAATAGTTTCCGTTTCAATTGTCAGATATACTTAATGTCGTATACAATTTGAAGTTTGTGAATAAACCGACAGAGGTCTGTCTTTGTGCGCGCATCAGGCAATAACTATTAAGATGGATATAAATCATTTTTTTTTCAGTTTTATTTCTTAGACACACGGCCGTTATCTAAAAAAGGGCTTATCACGATAGCTTGCTTCATTTAATATAAAGTTATGACGACTTTTAAGAAACTACGATTTTCATAAAACTACACGTGGAGCGAGGTGTGTTTACTTATAGTAAAAGTGAGACAAGCGGTATGGTGTATATGTATTTTCCCCTATACATAAAATATTTTATTACGATAATAAATGACGCAGATGGAGTCGCGGGTATCAGCTAGTATGCTATAATAATGTAAACATAGATTCAAACTTGAAATTTTGTTTAATTTAATGAGTATGACAGCTTATGCACAGTATAAAGCCAGTCCGTGTTATCATCATTACATAGTATAAAACAAAGTCCCCTACCGCGTCTGTCTGTCTGTCTGTTCGTGATAAACTCAAAAACTACAGAACGGATTGTCATGCGGTTTTCACCGATGGATAGAGTGATTGATGAGGAACGTTTTAGTATATAATTTGTCAAGATTTTTTTCATAATCAGGGCGGGACAACGTCTGCCGTGCCCGCTAGTAATTTTATAAATTGCTGTATATAAGTAAAATGTGACGTTAGAGGGCTTTTAAAATTTTCGTAAGACGTACTTTTCACTATTATAGCTTATTTAAAAAAATATTTAGAGTATTACAAATTAAGTATCCAAATCTTATGAAAATTATTATAACTATGATATTATACAAATGTCGGTTTGATTGTTTGTCTGTTTGTTACGCAATTAACCAATGATCATGAGATTTTGCATACACGTTGTCAGGGGTATAGGAAAAAGCATAGGGTACTTACTATCCTCCTAAAAAAATGTACTGTTTTCAAGGGATAGCTCAAATCTACATTAACACGAGCGAAGTCGCCAGCAAAAGCTTTTGTAGTGTAACGTACAACACGCTACAATGCAATAATTTACAATGCACTAAATCAATAAATGCAGTTAAAATAACTAAGTTTGCTTTATAGAACGCAGTCGACAGAACAAACTTGGTCAGGGCTTACTCATTCCTAATTTATTATTCCATTGTTCTCATTTCAGTGATTTTTGATATTAATATTTCCAACTTCCGAGGGACATTCTTCATTAAATATCGTCCTCGTGATTTCATTTTCGGTTGCCATTTATTTGGCTTTTCATGTTAGCATTTTATGAAAAAAAAAGGGAACGAACTTAATCCCAAGGGTGGAAATAATAAAGCCATATTATTCGGCTTTGTATTCATTATGAAAGATAGAACGAAAACGAGGAGAGGTAATTAAAACTGTAATAAAGTATTATTTATAACCTTTTTTTATTAAATGAAAATCTTCTAATGATTTCTTTTAAATAATCAACACAAATTATAAATTTGATGTATATTAAATTGTAATTTACATTGACTTCTTTTTTGACATTCAGTTCTCTGAAAGTAATGATCCGATTTTAAAAATTGTTATGCTAATAGAAGTGTTTTCTACACATTTTTTTTTCCAAACTTGTTGTTTTCGCAAAGATATCATTTGGCATTAGCAATATAAAGGGAAAGAGGGGTGATCGCAATTTGATACGATTCAGTACTCACTCCTTTGACGTGCTGTATGAGCATAATATTAAGTCACCAAGATTTGTTAGTCCTGATATACGAATCAGAGAGTCGTGATTATTTCAAAATGATTTAGATGCAGGTAACAGACTCACATTCGTATTTATAATATCTGGTAGTATTATAGTTATTTAACAATTAAGATTATTGAAATGTCTTTGAGCTCTTTTAAATTTTCCGTCCTTTGGGTTTTAGCTAGGTAATTTTTTATATCATAGTAGGCAAATGAATAGGTTGGTCACCTGATGTTAAGTGATCACCGCCACCACCACCACCACCACCACCACCACCACAAGTGCGTTGCCACCCTGTGTTTTGGGGAGGGGGAGTGAGGAAGGAGGAAGGGCAGTGGGGAAGAGGGAGAGGGAGGGGAGGTGGGTTATCCGGCGCTCTAACTGACCGAACGAAACACAACAATGCAAGCACTGTTACTTCACGTCGGTTTTCTGAAAGAGGGTGGTACTACCCCGTGCGAGCCGACCCATTCATGCTGAAACCAGTAATAGCTTCAGTGTGCCTCTACCACTGTATTAATTGCAATTTACCAATATGAGTTTCGTATTACACAGCCATTGTTATTACGTTGTCTTTTTTTATACCATTGTTAATCAAAGTTATCACACAGATGTTAAAAATGATTGTTTTCAACTTAACAATCATAAAGTTTTGCGTAGACATTGTTAGAGAAAATTACATGTGGTATATATAATTCAGAAAATTAGTATTCCCGTGGGATATTTTAAAGCTACGTTAACATGAGACAAACTGCAGGCATAAGCTAGTATTTATATATATTTTCTTCGTGTACCATGTACGAATGAAATTACTTAATGCGATTTATTTAATGGAAGTTCAATTTTCTTTATAAATAGGCTCCCAAGGATAGCAATTAAATTTGCCCATTAGATTCACCTGAATACGTTGACAATTGGATTATCAATTAATTTCCTAAGAACATAGAAAATTCACGTGTACATTTATCAAATTATGAACGGTAATTTTTAACAAAGTGAATTTACGTGCCTACTTAAAATTAAAATTCGTGAAAATTTTATAGAATCCTAGCTTTACGCACATACTTAACTTAGATTTGATCTATCCCTCAGGAACTGTCCTTTCAGAATGGAAAAAGTTATGTTCTTTTCTATGTCCTTGACATGTATTCAAAATTTCACGATGATCCATTGAGTAGCTAAAGCGTGAAAGCGCAACGAACTGACAAATTTATAATATTAGGATTATATTTCGATTTATTTATTAAATCTAAAATTATCGTTTCTATTACCGAGTGACTTGGCAGGCGTATCTATTATTGATGTCGCACTCATAATACCATTGAGAATAAATCAGCTAAATTGTAAATGATTTTAATGCTTAGATGAATTTTCTATGAAAATGTTTAATTGTGTGTCTTTGCATAGTTCGATAAATTTTATTACTGTGTACATCTCATTTATTACAAACGAAATATCTGACGAAAAATATATACAACTTTTTTTAATGTTAAAATCTCCTATTAGTATAGGTTTAATTAGAGTTAAAAATAAATAGGGATAGAGCAATGATTTGTGTTCTTTCCTAGAGCCAGAAAACAAATAGAACGATAAACACAATGGGCCTGGAACTACTGAAGGTTTTCATTAAAGAAACAAAGGAACTAGAAATGCAATTACACTCTATTGTGAAAGATTTTCAAAACTTATACTCCTGTGAATTATTTAATATTCTTTTGTGCATTTTAAAGAACATTTCTTAAAATAAAAAAAAACATGTTTTTAACCCTGTACTGTCTTACTTTTTAATCTAATAATATCCGATGCTCAGAGTGTATTAATATATCTATACTCCTTTTAAAGTAAAAACTACGTTGTGTTATTTCTGTATGTCTTCATCTATATGTAATATATATATATAACTCGTATATATTGTATGATACATGATTTTTTCGTACTTGGTTATTTATTTATTGGATCCATTAAACCTTTTTAATTTTTTTAATGCCCAACTAAGCAGGCGGGAATCGGCTAATTCTTTTAATAGCACGTTATTTTTTGTGCCTAACCGCTGGGAATCGTCGGAGTTTACCAATAAACTAAGCATTTACCTTTGTTTAAAATTTTTACGGAAAAAGTGTACATCACTAACACTATTTTATTTTCTATAACAAAGTTTCTCATAATTAACATACGCGGAACCACTTAAGAAGAAAATAATACAATTTACGAATCATATTATGTCGAGAAAAGTCTTTAGATATGACGCTTTCCTTGTACATCACAATTATGTAATTTAAGCTTTCACTGATTATTGCGACACGCAGTCATATGGTAAGTTTGTTTATATATTAATTTACACCAGTGTGCGGAGAAAACAGTAAGCTGTTATCATTACGCCTCAAACGTATTAAATAATTTCTAATGAGTTTATGATATCTCTACGGTAAATTTTGTTTTAAATATAATAATATTTTATTATTGTTTATGTTATTTTGGATGTTTAATATTCGAAATAATATTTTGTGTATGATGTATTATTTTGAAACATATATCTTCTGTCTTTTTTATATAAACTTTCGGTGTGCATGTTCTCGTAATTCGTTATTCTCCTATTTTTAAACAGTTGGGACGATCAATATGTTTTTTTATTTCCTACTTATTAGTATACTTGGATGTTTCTTAGCTATAGTCACATCCGTTTAGGCGTGTTGTTGAGAATTTTTTATTATTTTTGGACCAAATTTTTTTATTGATTTCTTATATAAGAATATATAGTCCATCGTTCCCAATCTGTGAAGTGGCTAGACGACATCAGCCTGCGTGATCCCCTGGGTTACTTGTCCGATACAGTTTCGATAATTAAACTACTCGAAAAGACTATGGTTAAAATTTACTCTGTAGGACCTGTTTGTCTAGAAATTTACTTTGTGGTACAAGTACAGTACAATAAAATTAGATAAAAGAAATTGTATTGTATAGTAAACTTCAATACGAATGATGATAAATGGGTCAAAATTGATACATTAGTGCTTATTCAAACAATAGTTATATAAATAAGAGTTTTATTCAGAAGCAGCTTTGAGTCACATAAGCATATTTTACCAGCTGCGGTAATAATTCGTGTGATTGTGGCTTGCCGTAATACCGTAAGCGTCGGATGCATAGATGACCTAAATTAAGATGAATAGTACATTTGTGCGTCAACCTACTTACGTAGATAACGAATTATCTATATAGTCGCAGGTAGAGTTGCTTTTGTAAGCTACTAGTTTTTTTTTATATATAAGAATAGTAATTTTTTTATGGATGATAGCTACCCTATGTCCTTTTCAGGTTAAGGCGTGAGAGCGTAACACATAAACAATTAAATGAACAAGCTAACATTAGCACTTATAACATTAGTAGGGATTGTGACAAAACTGTAATTTTTTTTAAGTGAAACTTCTTATGGGAACGATTTGTAATTCTGATCCGTAACTTTTTTGTGTGACGAAAAGTGGTGAAGGTAAACACTGTGTTGGATAGAGTGTTGAAAACACCGGTTCTCGTCCAATCACCGAAGTCAAGCAATGTCGGACGTGGTCAGTAATTGAATGACTGTCCGCCTGGGAAAACCGCGTGACGTTTGATTTTTATTTTATTCTTTTAATTAACTTCTATATCTTTACAACATACAGTATTTTTTTTGCAACCGATCTTCTAAATTATGACTGCTATTTTCGAGTAGACAATAATACTACAAGTGCCTTGTGATTTTTTCTATGTTCTAACGAGATGGTGGCCCCTTGTTAGTATTTTCCTAGTTTTTGTGGCATCTCAGAATTCACGCTCCGCGGTATTATTCGCCATGCCACTTATGCACAATAACCGAACTGTATTACGTAAAATGCCACCAATATTGCAAAATATGAAGTAAAATAACACAAGATAATGAATAAAATATAAAAACCACTACATTGAAAAATCTCCGTTATTATACCAGATTAGGCCTCCCTCGACAGCGGCTCAAGTTTAGGTTCGTTCCCTCGGCGTGGAGCCCTTGAGTGCGCTGCTCGCGCGATACAGTGACACAAAGTCTTACATCACTGCGACAACATTACACATATCATCACCTCCACACACGTGCACGCATACACGCTTACACATGAAAATGGAAGGGTTTTATTTTTTCCTTTATCAAACTGAAACAGTTCAGAAAATTATTCGATACGAAATATATATGAGTTGTTGAGGTGTGTATGCTTGGTACACATATATGTTTCAACAACTCATATATGTTTGAATAGTTAGCTTAGCTTAGGATAGCTCAGATAGGTCGCGAATTGCATGTATAAGGCAACAGCCCAAGCCGCGGTGTGCCGTGCACCCTTGAGCTAGTTGTCAAATAAAATCGGCTGAGTGCCTTAAGCGCTCGGCTTAGTAGTCCGGTGAAGCTGTTAAGACCTTGCTAGGTCGATAGCGTAGTTACTTCGAGAAAAAAAAACTCCGTTATTGTACCTACGTTTTGCTTTTTTATCTCTGTCCTTATATGTCTATAAAAATAATTAAACGAAATCTTATTGATTGAATAATGTAATACGTTCTTAAATAGAAAATTTAATTACACAACGATTGAATAAAATAAAAGAAAATGGGTGTAGAAACCTTAATTAAATATATCTTTATCAAAATATTAACCGCAACATGAACCGAGTAACGAGAAAGCGAAGTTCATGAAATAATTTATTAGGCGAGAAATCCTCTGGGTTGTTAATGAAGGTAAAATCATGTTTTATGTACCGGTCTTAAGCATTCCCATCATGTGTTAAAGGACCTATGACTCAGTGATGTAATTCACTATTTATTAGTGTATATTAGGGTTTATCCATTCTCTTACATTTTAGCTTAATCTGGCAATTTTGACACTAATAATTTGGTTAATTTTATACTCAACTAACTAAGAAGATAAAACTATAGCCGTATTATTACAAAAAAGTTAAATACGTATTAAATACTTGGTTTAAAAAAGTGTCCTAATAAATGCACCGCGCTCGCCCGAGGCGAGTTCGCGTTATCCTTTTTCACAAGTCTAACCTAACGTAACCAAAGCGAGACAAAAAAGCAAGATGGCGAACATTCAGCGACCGCGGTGCATTTAATATGAGACCTTTTTAAAGCCAGGGTTCAATACGTATTTAACTTTTTGTAATAACACCGTAGGAGTCTAGACTGACTTGGGCAATGTAATAAAAGTACCTACTCGGAATGCGTAAAACAGACTGTTTAGTTTTAACTCCATATGTGGTACTAGCTTCTGCTCGCGACTTCGTCCGCGTGGAATAGTTACTTTGGGCTAACACTAACACGCATTGCAAGCTCTCAAAAGGAAAAAAAAGTATTCTGAAACATTTTTCATTGGTGCTCCGCGTCTATTGGCCTTCGTGTGATGATATATATACTTTCTCGATAAATGAGCTATCAACACTGATATAATTCAAATCGGATCAGTAGTTCCTGAGATTAGCGCATTCGACCAAACAAACAAAATCTTCAGCTTTATAATTTTAGTATTGATTTATACATACAAGAGATCTTTCAATTGTTTAAATGACATATTCTATTTACAATAAATTCAAATATTCCCAATTAGCCAGTCTGCCAAAAAGGATAACATTCTTGAGAGGTACATACTCCATTCACAATACAAAAATAAATGAAAATGAATTTAAGTCCACCACTTCAGAACGGTTCCAACTCTTTGATTAATTCTTTTCTTCTTGTAACTGTCAGGGAAAGGTTTGTGTAAGAATGATTGAAAAATCGTAAGGAGTACAGAAAAATCAAGGTTAAAAATCTACATATAAAAAAGTGAGCGATTGAATGAATCAGAAGAGAGGATCTCCTCTCTTTTCTGATCTCAGTAGGGAGAGTTTTAAAATATTTATAGGTTATTATTTAGGTGTCATTTTATTTCATAACGTGGTCGTACTGAAAAGAAAAGATTTCATCTAATTGTCTTCGTTATTACACCTATACTCAGACGGAGCGACCGCTGGTATTAAAATAAAAATAATATACACGGCTTATAATAAATAAAAACGAAATAATATGTCGAGGACCATCTGTATACTAACCCTAACGAACCCTTGACGCTGTTCCCTAAGTCTATATAGAGCTCTAATTGGAAATGACTACTTGTACAACAACGCCAGCTGCTCGAACGGAATTGCCTGATTCGGTAAATTGATTCCGCTCAACCAAACTATGAAATTAAAGCCGATTCTACTACATCTATTCGAGTCGTATAATATTTTACTTAACATGGATATCATAAAGAATCGTATTATCATAGATAAAATTAAACTATTATGTATTATATCTTCTATACAAATAACAAAAGTGTAAATCTAACGTGTCTGTACGTTTTAGACTTGTGAATTAAATTGATGCAGATGTCTTGGAATAAGTAATAAAATACATTTCAATCTTTTTTAGAAATATCTGTCTGTATGTTTGAACACGCATTACTGCTAAAGTACTGCGTTCACGATAAAACGTCACCAAGAAAATCATAAAGCATATCCTCGAGTAACATTTAGTCTTTGTTTCATTAAAATCATTTCACTCTATCAAAAGTTATTGTAATTTTAACGACGACGCGACTTAAATACGAGTGAAAAGTAGATAAGTAAATGAACTTCATATATTCAGATGATTCTATTAGTCACTGTTTTTTATATTAGGTTCCACGCGGACTGAGTCGCGGGGACAGCTAGTTACATATACCTAAAGTAATATTTACTTCATAAAATGTTCGATTTGTTTTTGTTCCATTATGCTTTTATTAATCATCTTTTATAGTATACAGTAATTAACATGCGATCCACCTGATTTGTGGTACTTGTAGCTTATAGCTATTTACGACAGAAAATTTGAAAGGCCGGAGTTCCTATTGAAGTTTTAAAAGTGTGTTTAGTAGCCAATACACCATTTTGTGCGCCGTGAATGCATGTCGCCAATCACAACCCTCGACCGGAATACCAGACCACTTTTATTTTGCAGTACGAGTAAGTGCACAGATTCAATTAAACCTTAAACTTAACAAATGAAATGTTAACTAGTATCTTAATGAAGTATTACCAAGTACAATATTAAACCTAAATGTACAATCAACAACCAAATCTTAAGCTCACACTAACGCACATAAATCAGTCAGTTACGAAGTGATATATTGTAATCATAAAATACATGACATGTTACGTCATTTCATATTCCTGTACAAACACGAAACGACGTGTCCATAAATTCCTACATACCATGAAACTAATAATAAACGTCATGTAATATCAAAGCTCCTTACTCTATTCATTTAGAGGCACTGTTCATAATCAAATTATATGATATAATAGTGTGTTATGGAAACAAAGAGCCAATTAAACAGTACAAGACCCCGCAACATTTACTTATAAACGAATGTTAACGAAGCTCGGTAAACCCGTGCCACACGTACGCTCCGGGACACTTATGGAATACATATTACATATACCCCCTTTTTGGGATTAGCGACCCTATTAAACTTACTTTGATGTCTATTGGCTTGTACTCGTTAAATTTCTCATTCAGTAAAAAACGTTTCATTGTTCTTTTGTTATTATCAATGTGCAAATAACTATACATATAGCTATTACCTAATAATGTTTGTCATTTAAAACGCATACGGTGTTATTACAAAAAAGTTAAATACGTATTGAACCCTGGCTTTAAAAAGGTCTCATATTAAATGCACCGCGGTCACTGATTGTTCGCCATCTTGTTCTTTTGTCTCGCTTTGGTTACGTTAGGTTAGACTTGTGGAAAAGGATAACACGAACTTGCCTCGGGCGAGCGCGGTGCATTTATTAGGAAACTTTTTTAAACCAAGTATTTAATACGTATTTAACTTTTTTGTAACAACACCGATAGGGTTTATCTGTTCGCTGCTTTAAAAGTCAATATTAAGACTACATATGAGTCGTTACATTTCTAAATGAGCTATACCCGATTTTAGCAGTTCCTAATATTTTACGTTATTTTTCAAGATCTTTGAATTATGTACACGTAAAATATGAAGATCATTAAAAAAAAATTGAGCCGTCACGGGACACCTGGCAAATGTGAAACATCGAAATTGTTTTGTATAAGTTATATGCCCAAAAGAACAGATTACGACAGGAATCAGCTATGGCATAATGAAAAGATAAAGAATTACAAATTTGTTTCATAAAATAATGAATGTTTATCTATTTTATTACATAAATATTCATTTTTATTAAATTCAACGAGGCCCAGGCGCGGTGTTTTTGGCGGCATTTATCAAAGGGCGCTAGGTCGTCGTCGCGTGCCGCGTAACTCTAATAAAACGATTGGCCGACAAAACAATTTGATTCTTATGGTTATACAGATAGAGTTACAAATATTTTTGAGTATTTCGTTAGTAGTGCAAGCCAAAATCAGGTTTATTCGCGCCTATAGATGTTTCACATCAAAAAACCTTATGATCGGCAAAATTTGAGTTTTGATCTCGGTATATAAGAACTGGATATCTCAAAAAACTAAATATGTTATATGGACGATTAAAATTAAATTTAGCTCATTTTGAAAAGTTATAGCGAACCAGTCATCATAAAGCTGGGCACAACATAAATAATTCTCTCTAATAACTCTATTTTATCCACAAGAGCAGATTAAATTTATGACTATTACGCTATAATAGACGGAAACGTGTAGCTTTTAATTAAATTCTGTCTTCAGCTCAGAGAGACGCAGCTCTTGAATTCGTTTCCATTAGAAATGGAATTAATACTTGAGCATAATGATATCGAATGAAAAAATTCGTAACCTAATGTTTACAAGATATTATACATATAGGTATATAAGTAAGGTAATTAATATAATAAATTATTAATATAATTTTACGGTAAATCCTATCTGGGCACGAACTAAAAAATTCGCAACATCTTATCTTTGCCGTACCGTGAAGCTGTGGAACAATCTCCCGGCCATTGTGTTTCCTCCTTCCTATGACATGGGGTCCTTCAAGCGCAACGTGAAGAGATACTTACGCAGGCCGGCATGACAGCGGCGACCGGCGATGGATAGTATGTCTCTCGGTAGTCGCCATTGTTTTTGGATTGTACTGTGCTTACCATCAGGCACAGTACAGTCATTTTGCTGAGCTACGATAAAAAAAAAATACATTTTCTTTGAGGTTCAATCATGACAAAGTTACTGAATTTTTCGTAGACCATCTACGCCACTTATTTTTTGTATTCATTTGACCCTTGGCTATTTTTTTCAATGTCCAACGAAGCGGGCGGGTTTCGGATACTGCTTTATATGTTACGGCGTGTATTTACATTTTTTAATTATTCCCATACTTTGGAAACCATTTATAAAAATACTCTAATGTACTGGGATTATCGAGATATTATGGTAATATTCGACAGAGAAAATGATACATAGCGGTGAATACGAACATTGTTGGTCATTATTATTTATGAATTGTTACATAAGATAACCTAAAAGTTTTTATGCGCATGGGGAATATTTTGTTGAGGTATTTAAAAGAACAAAATATCTTTTTAACTTTTGACAACATATAGTGAATCGGAAACCCTTTAAATGCTATGTTCGTAACATGATATTTACAGAAGAGTTCCGTAGTAAAACTTTTAAATTTGTTAAGCGTAGTCAGAGAAAAGGGTTGCTTCATACATATTTAAGTTGGCACGAATACGCAATTTTACAAATTATTTTGTGACATTCAAAGGATAATATTAATAGTTTCAGACGCAGTACTTTATTATCGTTTGCATACGCATATACAAAACATATTTTAATATGAATATTTTAAGTGCAAAATTCTTGCTATTTAGTTCAACTAGCTGACCCGTGCCCACTTCGTTGGGCGGTAATAAGCATTATCAAGTTACAACTTTTCTCTAGAACTCAATCATATATCTCTCATCGTTAAGGCAGCGTTCGTAAGAAACGTTTTCGTTCGACCATTTTTTCTCCGACTCCCCAGATATTACCCCCTACAACCTCACAATCTTTACCTCTTTATAATATTAGTATAGATAGTATAATTCGTTAATAGCTTGCTCCCGCCTTCGTACGCGTGGAATAGTTATTTTGGGCTAAGACGCAGCGGAAGCTCTCAAAAGGAAAAAAACCCCGATTTTAAAACATTCTTCATTGTTACTCCGCTCCTAGTGGTCTTAGCGTGACGATATAGCCTATGACACTCACTAATAACGTGGGTTTCTATTGGTAAAAGAATTTTCAAAATCGGTTTAGTAGTTCCTGAGATTACCCCCTACAACGTCACAAAATTTACCTCTTTATAATATTATTATTAGTATATTAGTATAAATAAGTATATTTTTACAAGCGTTTAGAAATAAATATTCTACAGCGATATATATGAGTTTTCATTGATAATGCGAAACGTAACTCTCTTTTTCTATCTTCACTAACTTATACCTCCCTCTCAACTCCCGTTCGTCTCGCCCGATCACACTTTTCGTAACGTTCTCGTCACGCATTCCCCAACTTACTCCCCAAGTCAAGTGAGCGTGCAGAGGTTTTACTTCAAAAAACAAGTTAAGTAAATCGATACTCGTTGAGATACTATACCAACAATTGCAATGAATACGACACGACAAGTATCAAAACACTTGTCGAAAGGGTAAAAATATTTACAAATAAGTAATACAACAATTTATTCTGCTACGAAATCCGAACACGGAGACCAGTTAACACGGATTAACAAATGAGAGCAGGCAGGCTTACGTCGACAAACGATGTGTATGATTGGATTCTGTTTCGCTCTAAATTTAGCAGTTATGTTGTATCATAAACCTTATAAATAAACCTTGCATCTTATTTTTATATATAAGATGGAAATTCAAGTTTTTTTAAGTATGCTTTTCCATGAATCACGACGGCGTATATGAATATATGAAATATAATGAAATTGGCATAGAATTTGATTATGTGGTGCATCAGGATGTAGGATAACTTGATCAGTCAGAGAAAAAATATGCTGGGGGGATTTAGAATCGACGATAAAAAAATATTTCCATGATTTTTAGTAGATTTTATGGGTCCGTCTGTAATATTGCATTATTTAAAAAGGAAACATGCACCTTTGTTAAAAATACGCTTTTATACATCTTAAATTAATATTAAACAAAGTGCCAGAAATTTTTATGAGATAGCGTATTTTTGGGGTAATTAATGGTTTGTAGGTACAGTTCCGCAATATTAATGCTTTCGTTTTTTAATTACAAAATAATGAGCTTTCATAAATTTAATTGTATGGTTATTATTAAGTTATGCTCCCACTTTTCCTGTCTCAAACAATATAAAATTAACGTATCTCAATTTATATAAATGTGTACCAATATTGGATTCTTTTTATATAATTATTGCATAATTTTAATAATTATGGACACACTACAAGAAGCATAAAAATAAATTGAGATTTTTATGTAAAATTTTTACTTCTTTACATAAGAGTTTACGTTGAAAAGTGAAATTCTTAAAAAAACAATAATAATAGCTTTGGTGCTCTATAAAAACGGTTGACTATAAGATTAATAATATAGGAATAAGGAAAGAACACAGATTTTTAAAATATTGTTTTAAATAATAATAACCAGGACTTTAAAAATCCTGTGCGGTCAGGGAACCCGTCTGGAACGAAGTAAGGAATTAAACGTTACGTAAGGAATCAAATCAAAAAGTTTCATTTAATACTAACGGCTTGGTGGACGATTTTCCAACTAGACAATAAAAAAAAAACGGAAACATCAACCACAGCACAACCTACCGGGTCCAATTCTGAATGTAAACAATTCTTAATCCCATTTGAACACACAAAAAATCAACTAAATCTGTCCAGCCGTTTAAGAATATTTCAGCAACATACAAACGGACAGAAGAATTATATATATATATATATATATATATATATATATATATATGTGTGTGTGTGTATATAGGTTTTTATATCGATTTTAGGAAAAACATTAAAGTTTAGATATAAAACAGTGATATAAATTATAAAAAAAATGTTAAATAAAAATACGTTTTTATTAAATTTCCATGCGTACAGTATTAAGGTTATACAATAGGCAGCATACGATTATCTTCTGCTCGAATTTCTACAGAGGAAGATATAGAAATAGAAAGTCGTTTAGAGAGAGCATAACGCTTCATAATCGCATAACCATAACCTTACGTGTCGATTTCCATCAGTCGAATCGTACCGCAAATCCACGATAAGGAAGTCCGTTCCAATAAAAAAATCATCCTATCAAGTCTTCAAAGTTTTTACGCTATCCTTTTTTTTTCAAACTGAGTACGCTGTTGACCTAGCAAGGTCTTAACAGCTTCACCGGACTGCAGTTTACGCTATCCATTTTACTCTAAGTCGTCATTAGGCGATGCTAGGAGAGGCTGTATTTTATTGTTGTTAAATTCTGTATTGTAATTTAACGCGGATGAAGTCGTGGGCAGTTACTAGTTTTTTAAAAACACATTCCTGTACTTATTTATCTAAAAGCTATAACTTTTTAATATTATTTTTTGTGATACCTTTGTATCCATCAGGATCAACGTTTTTCCTATTTGTAATGGACATCGGAAGTATAAATGTTACGATAAAATTTTGGATGCCAAACTGGAATATGAAGTGACGCAATGGGGTTATTTATATTTTGGTTAACCAGTCATGCATGATTGTTCCAAGCTCCTTAGCTATTTTCCTCCTTTCATATATCACTGTACTGCGCAGGCTAATATTTCTAAAATGTTCAATAAAGTCTCTATCTATATTGATAAAATGATAGAGGCTCCCAATAGTGCGCATGTCGCTCAAAAACTACTGGACAGATTTAGATTATTTGTTTTTAGTTTTGCTTCTTAGACACTTCGTTTCTTCTTATTTAAAAAAGAAATACCATGATATCTTCATTTATTGTAAAGATAATTAGAGTTTTAAGAAACTAAGATTTTACAAATACTACTCATTCCGCGATTTGTGTTTTCTTGTTACAAAGGGTTGGGCTAAGCGGTGTAATGCTTATTTTTTCCCTCTATGCATAAAATACTTTGTAAAGATAATAAATTACGCAGACGATGTCGCATGTATCAGCTAGTTTCTAAATATATTGGCTTGATTACATAAAGAAAATTGTACATCGCAAATTAATACATACAAAACAAAAGCGACAAAAATTTACGAACTTCTACAAAAATGTTAATTTCTCAAAGTGATTTTTTATGGACCATTTCTCTGGTCTCACCAGACTACTAAAGCCAACATCATTAGGTAGTAATGTGAATAGTCATACATTTTATATTTGTTCTATTTTATCCCACCTGTTTCCTTAACTCGGAGTGCCGCGATCGTGTCGCTTTATACTGAATAAGAAATTCACATATTAATCTCACGAGGACCGAAAAAGATTACATATTAATATTTTGTGCTTATTTAAGAACTGCTTTCTCTTATTTTTTTTTATCAGACATTTTATTTTGTGCTACTTAGTGCTATTTAAAATATTATATACCTCTTATTATTTTATTCTATATCATTTTATAGACGTTAAATCTGCTATAACGTATTAAAAACCAAATACTAACAATATCCATTTTAGATAACAAAAGAACAAATGAGGTACTGTCATTGGTTAAATACATTCACGTGTTAATTTCGTAAACGAAAACCAACTACATTAAAATGTATTTAATTCGTTAAACATTTGATTTTTATAATTCGATTGGTAAATTTCAGCGTTTATTATGAAATGCTACAGCAATGATTGGTCGTTTTATTTCGCAGCTATTTTTTTAACGCCAAATATGACAAATCGCATTTATTGAAGACAGTGCGTTTTTTATATCGTTATACTCGCAATTATAGCAACATTTATTACGTGCGAAATAAAATAAGCAGTTCGCTCTTGGTGTGCTAAATAAACATCGCAATAACTTTCACCTTTACTTATGCCTTGTAATATTCTTTAGAGTTAACATTTAAACATGCTATTATCTATATTTGTTACTTCTAAAGCTATATCTCATTATCTAACACTAGCTGTTCCCGTGACTTCGTCGGCGTGGAATAGTTACTTTGGGCTAATGCTAACACGCAGCGAAAGCTTACAAAAGGGAAAAAGACCCGATTTGGAAACATTCTTCATTGACGCTCCGCTCCTATTGGTCTTAGCGTGATATATTTAGCCTATAGCCTTCCTCGATAAATGAACTATCTAACACTGAAAGAATTTTTAAAATCGGACCGGTAGTTCCTGAGACAAGCGCGTTCAACCAAATAAACAAACCTTCCAGTTTTATAATATTAGTATTGGTTTAAAATGGTTCAGAAACCGTTTATAACTTCTTGGTTAATAACAATATGTTACAAATTAAAATCTTCGAGATTGCAAATAATATCTAATGTAAAAATTTGAAGTTTTTTGTATATTATACTGAAATTACTGATTTTTTAACTGGTAAAAAGCTAATTATTTCTTGAATTAATGTGTGCGACCAACGGTGGCTAAATTATTAAAACGTGTAAATTAAAATAGTAGTAGTGTCAATACAGATTAACTTTAATTAAAACTGCTGTGAATGAAAACATAAGAGGTCAGTACAGTCATCGAAACATGTTTCTAGATGCATAATTGGCAATGGTACGTTAGTCTAATATTTAGCGTCGATTTTATCTTTCAGTATCAAGGTAAATTATAAAACTGTTCATGAGAATTAACACTTTCGTAAGTTGGAACGTAAAAACTAGAACATGGCTATTGGCAGGGTTAAATTGAGGTTCGGGTCGACGCGCGCGGAACGGCTGAGTATCGAAGTAGAGTGTTGAGTTGCAATCCACTAACAAGCAGCCTTAGGGGTGATTCATTGTTGTGGTCTGGCAATTGAAGCGAAGAATGAGGTCGACAGCTTTTACGATCTTTTCATTCTTCTAGCTTAGAAGGAATTTAAAACTTTTATAAGAATTTATATATCGACATGACTTTATATTTTCTTTATTATCTGTGTTCGAATGAAGTAACAATTTACATGGCGATCAGTTGAATAATGTAAAGGTTGATTTACTGCAGTACCATCTAGCAGCGTTATACAACAATATGTATTACATTTAAAAAACATATAAAAACGGGCTTACGTATACGAACTTCCATGCTGATCGATCAGTTTAAAAGGTTTTGTTTATCGATCTCAGATGTACCCACGGTCACACCTATATTTATAGAGAAGATAGAAATAGATTATTCAACTGCGAATGCCCTCCATTTCGTGGTTTTAATAAAAATGTAAGAATTCCTTATCATATTAAAAATTATTTTGCTTCAATAATATTACTGTATACATTATTCAATAATATTGTATACCTTTTCAAATTCTATATACGATCTCCTTTACTGTATTACATTTTGCGGTACGCGTTAACTCTACGCGTTCTATCTCAATAGTCACAGAGTTTTTTTTATAAACATAGTTGGTTATTATGTTCGCACATATACAAAATTGCGATTACATCTTTTTAGTGACATAAAGTGTGTTGCGCAATATAACATCTTCGCTGGAAGCTAAATCGAGAAACGGTGAAAGTTCATCGTCGTCAGCGGCACGATGTCTAAAGCCGTGACTTCCCTTATCGCGGTATCGATGTGCGCACACACAACGTGAGAATCCGCCGGAAGCGATGTCGCAAAGGAGGTATCAAACTTCATATTTTCGATATTTTCCTTATTATTGGAGTGAGGTGTAATGTCTGAGCAAACAGAGCGGCACTCGGGGACCGGTTATCGTGTTCTAATTTACGCAATACAAATGTGCAATAATATTGTATGAATTCTTTGGCGATAATGATTAACACCGTTACAATTAATTATCGGTTACATTTTTCTATCTGTATATAAAATAATATAAATAGACTGGGATAAATTATTTCAGTAGTACCCTATTCAGCTCTGTTTATCAACCAATTCTCTTTAATTTTTGTTTTGTTTAATAGCCATTGACCAGATTAAGTTACATCAATAAAAAAATTTGGAAACAGTTATTTTTCCACAAATCGACGTCTTTAATTATAAAATCTCTGTTCGCCCATACTTCACGCTTCTCATTTATACAATCTACAAAATTTGTACAATATTAAATACAGTTTTTACTATAAAAAAACCTATAATATAACTTACTAATTTGTGTCCTATCACGTTGAAATACATTCTAGACAACATTTTACATAAATGTCGTTTATATTTACTAATAATAATTTATTTACTACTAGCGAGCCCGGCAGACGTTGTCCCGCCCTGATTATAAAAAAAACCTGGACAAATTGTATACGACGTTTAACGTTCCTCGTGCATCACTTTATCCACTGGTGAAAACCGCATAAAGATCCGTTCAGTAGTTTTCGAGTTTATCGCGAACAGACAGACAGACAGACGCGGTAGGGGACTTTGTTTTATACTATGTAATGATAATTACAAAAACGCATAGTTAAAAACCTAATTAAGAAATATTTATTGATAGGGTAAAAACAGCTGGTTATCCAAACTTAATGACAGCTGCTACCAGAACTCGGTTATTCTGTCTCGAGTGATAGTGTTTCTTTCTGTTCTCACTATTTTTGAAACCGCAGAGAGATATATTAATTTATCACTATTTATTCGAAAACAGAATTTCCAGTGTAGTCATTTGAATATTCGTATCAATGTATCCTTTAATATTATTCATGAACAATAAATCAGTGTTAAGTACAAATGATTAGCATTGGTAGTGATTATTAATTATGTAAAAAAATATATTTTGGATAATACATATAAATAAAATTAAACTATCTTCGAAACAACTGAACTGAGAATGTCGGCACAGATAAAGGCCTTTTCAGAATACTATTTAAGCCACATTTCATATAACTTTTTCATTCGGCCTTAGCAGTAAGTGAACACTTTAAATCATTAAATTAACAAATAATTACCCACAATAAATCTAGATAACATTCGTAGTTCTCACAAAATAATAAAACCACTTTAACCACTAATATAAATTAATAATGTCATAATTATATTTTACTTCCATTCCACAATGTTTACGCAAACTTATTATCTTAAAATTCTCTTTTGTATGTAACCTCGAGAGACAATATTTAATAAATGCGTCTTGGGAAACTTGAGTACGAAGTGAGAGTATGTTAAGCGCTAACAGTTTTACAGACTTGTGCTATTCGGCTGTCAACTTCATTCACAGCTTAACGGAGCTCACGAAAAACCATTAGGTTCTCCAAACTTTTGGTAATGACTTACCAACAGTTCTAATGACACAATATTTAAATTGCCTATAAGCCATAGTCACTGCAGAAATGAAGTTTTTTATTTATAACACCCTTCATTAATATCGGTTTACGGTTGAAATACTATTAGGATATTCCAGTTTGTCATTTTTCATCATTATTTAGTTATATACTGTAAGTTTATTAATTGACTAAATCAGTTATATAATAAAATACTATTAATCTATCTCCATTTATGAATAACTAGCCTCTGCCCGCGACTTTGTCCGTGTGGAGTAGTTCCTTTGGGCTAACGCTAACACGCAGCGGAAGCTGTCAAGAGGAAAAAAAACCGATTTTGAAACATTATTCATTGGTGCTCCGCTCCTATTGGTCTTAGCGTGATGATATATAGCCTATATAACATTTCTCGATAAATTATCTATATAACATTGAAATAATTTTTCAAATCAGACCAATAGTTTCTGAGATTACCCCCTACAACGTCACAAACTCACAAACTTTACCTTTTTATAATAATATATATTGACTGAAATTTCAAAACTTGTACACTAGAAACACTTATAGTTTCAAATGCAAAGAGAAGATAAGTTATGTACAAAACATATCCTCGTCGAAATAAAACTAGTATTTCGTTATATTTGATAATTAGAAAATATTAAATAAAGAATAAAATTAACTATAAAAAATATATCGTATAGTAATAATAAAATTTGATAATATAATATCGAAATAAATTGTATTACATACCTTTCTAAAATTAAATAATCAGTCCACTGTTAATAATAAAAACAACACTTTGATATATTCACAGAGTTAATTAACTGTTATGTTTTAAACTTTCAGGGTATTAAATGCGGTGGACGGTTGGGTCACAAACGTAGAATGTATACCCGCGTACTGCGCCGGCGTCGACGAACATGCGGCCACTGTGGCAACCAGCTACCACCATCCACCAACCGGTATGAAAGTGTGCTCGATCATGCCTCTTACACCATATCAGTTTATTATTATCCACTTGTTATATCAACAAGCGACTTTATAACGTTAAAAAAGAAAGCTCACATTTTGGCTTTTCTCAAAACGATTTATTGCGACAAGAGTGAGAAATAAGTTTATGGGTGCTTTTTTTTTAGGTATCGAAAAAAGAAATATTATTTCTATATTCGTACAGTTGATAGTTTGAAGAAGGGAATAGAGGAAGGATTTGTTATCTTCTTCCAACTATTTTTATGGCTGCATGAATATATACGAATGGTTTTTGTTCCTTTCTTTGAACTCACAATCAATCACTACCTACGTCTAACGAATGTAAAAGTGTAGAAAACTGAATATGTCAAGAAGTGGCGTTTATTCGCTTCATCCAATTGGTGGTTCAATTTCATTAAGTATAATATGACCATACAAGAGGACATAAATGATATTGATGCATTCTAATATAATATAGTACATAACATAAAATTAAAGTCTGTTATCTTAAATAGAAAACTAAGAAATGATCTTGTCTCACAAATGAACCTTTACAACGAAGTAGTTTACGAGTAGAGTACCCTTGTAACTACCAAGCATCTTGCTTTTCATATATGAAACGTATTCCAACTTGAGAAAATTGTCTTGTCGCCACTTCTCTTTTACATATTATATGAATAAATTATATTATTTCATAAGTTTTACGTATAGACCTGAAGTATCTTTATTACTGGTTATAAACTAATTACGTTTAGAAATTATATTGCGAATTCATTATTAATATTATTCCATTATAAACATAAATTAAGTATATTTATTCCAACAAAGTTGTACCAGCATTTGCAATTAAATTAATTGAACGTCACTGAAGTTTCATTAAGTTGAAGCGAATGAGACTCGAATAACAAAAGCGCGGTGATGACGCCACGCCTAATATTTAGGGGTTCTGACAAATTACAGGCCCTTAGTATTCAACGCCGAGCAGAGTCATATTACCGCTGCTATATTACGAAAAACGTTGACATCTGTTGTGGCGTAAATGACCAACCCGTTACTGATGTAATTCCTTTATTGGGAAATACGTGTTTCTGGAAATACCACTGGAAAGTAGGTAACTTCGATGATAATTTATACGTATTACTTTAACAGAAGGATTTGGAATCTTTAACTTAACCTTGAATCACTTTCGTTTTGAAATGCCTTATTCGGCAGTGGAATGTTTGCGGTCGGAGCAAATCTAACCCGAGTGGAATATTCAATGAATTCCTCTTTGTTCGTGATATTAGGGATTCTACTTTAATATTTGACGTTCTGATTTCAGATGTGATTTGATTAATTTCTCTCAGACCTTTCGGTATTAACTTTAACGGTTAGAGAGCATTTAATGAAAACGTCGCCATTTGCCTATTGCACGTCTTAACTACTATTATTATAAAACGTGGCGTGACAAGTGAACTCATTAACTTTTTAATAGTTAGTTTTAATTACCAGTAGCAATATTAATGTATGAAATAAAGTCTACACAGGCTGCACTGATCTAACTTACCAGGAAAGTTAATAAATAAATCTCACCAATAACAAATTAATAACAATACATTTAAAGATCGTAAACTCTCAACCTACCTTAGAGCTCTTACCCATGTTAAAGGAAGGACGCTCGAGGCCCCTGAATACAGGACCTCAGAAATATGAATTTATACACATTACTAAACTCAGTAATTCACATATAATATACATATACACTCATACGGTCAGTAAATTTATATTCAAAGATAACGATCATACTTTTTAATAACATACTTTTCATTTAAGGAAAAAAAATATTTTGGTTAAATATTCCACAACTGGAAGACAACAAAGCAATACAGTTTTAAATTACAATCATAGCTACATATTTTTTTTTTTTAAATTATATTACTATCAAAAAATATAGTTAATTAAATTTAGAATTAATGGAATAAAAATTCATAGAGAACGTATTGTATTTTTTTTTCTCGGACTGACTACGTTAGTGTCCTAGCAAGGCCTTAACAGATTCACTGGACTACACATATTGTATAAATTTAGGTGTTACTTTTTATAGTGGAATAGGAGTGCTTTCTACATGTATTGATTTCCAATAAACCATTTTGATCCTGCACAAATTCGATTTTGCACCATTTTGAACAAATTTGCTGTCGATATCGATTTATGTCACTTTTTTTACATTTTATGTTCTTTTCTTAGTAATTTTTATTCCATTGTTGGGGCCGATTCTTTTCATAAACAGCGTTCCCAGATGGTTACATTTTTTCAGTTTTTCGTAACCTTTGATGATATTAAACTAGATATACCATCTTATATTAAACAAAAACAACAATGCATACATTTTACGACAGCACCTAAGTTAATAAAAAAATCTCAGAGATTGCGGTTAAGTACTACAATATGAGAAAATGACATGTTCTTCTTTCGGATTATTATCTTGATTTTTCTATTTCATACATACCATCCTCAATCTTAGAAAGTATTTGATTGAATTGATTCGATTATCTTTGAAGATAGTGTTGTACTTATATTTCACAAAGTTAAAACGAATTCTCACTCGATTATTACATAAACTCTATTGATTATTATGGATAGATGTATTTAGGTCAATATACCATTAATACAGGTCGTCGCTTAGGAAACAAAACCACGAAAGTAATGTCTAATTTCACAGGGGATTGAAAAAAGCGGTTTTTTATTGTGTGTATGTTTTTTCATGCAGTAATTAGCGATTTGAATTTAATTTCGGGTCTTCCGTCGTTGAAAAGTTCAAAAAGTTTTTGTAGTTTGACGCGTCATGAGAATATTTATCCAATGACTTAAAAGTAAAAACCGCCAATTTTCGACTTAAGCGGTATTGTCTCTACGACGAGGTGTATGGTATATCTGGACCCTAAAAGCATGTAATAGCCAATCTTACTATAGGAACTAAGAAAGCTTGTCAACAAAGTTTAAGAAATTTTCAATCTCTCCTTCGTAATTAGCGAACCTTTTGAGATAAGACCATGCGAATATGCGGTTTTTAACTACCCCAAGTTTATTCCTGTTTAATTATACAAGGTAAACTGCTATAATATAATCTATTTAAAGTGCCAGACATTTGATTCATCAAATGTTTTCTAAGATTGAAGAAGATATGTATGACAGAGCAAAATCAAAATAATAACCCGAAAGAAGTGCATTTCATTTTCGCATATTGTATTTCATTATCCGCAATCGTTGCGATTTTTTAATTAATTTGGGCACTTATAGTAACATTATGCCTATGAATTAAATTAATTTGGATTTACTCGTTATAAAATCTCAATATCAAAAATAATTTCGACATAAACCTTTCCTTGCTGACGATCCCAAGAGGCAAGAACGCTGTTTATTTTACACTTGATAATTTCGTATGTACTAACTACGTTCGCGGTTTCGCACTCGTTTTTTAGTATCTGTTTTCCTAAACAGTTGAGTTATAGTAAAACACATATTATTGTATAAAATATATTCTCCGTGTTCAAACATCTACACATATTAATATTTATCAGTTCGACGATATAAAAGGTGATGTTTTGCAGCGTCATCTAGTCGCGGGTTATGATAAAAAGGAGAGTGTAAAACTTGGGTGAAATAACACTTAGGTATTCCTAATTTAGTAGTGACCGGTTAAATGGTGTTGGAATTTAACTATTTCAAATATATGTACCAACCTCCATTTTTATTTGTATATACATATAATATTTAGCCATATATATTTAAGGAGTCTAAAATATATAGACTGACAAATTATAGCCATTGATTGCGGATTTATGTCTTTATGCAATCTCCACAAAAACTCGAAATGAAGCAGGAAAACATTTAAATATTTGCACAATTCCCGACCTCTAAATGGCGTACCATGCCTTCGGTTCCCGTAAAACTCGTTTATCTAGATTCACTGTGGCGGTAACATTAACAATTTGCTATACATTGATTTTTATATAAGGTTATATACAGATGTAAACTGTGAATAACTTACAATGAACGTGTATAATACTTTAACGTAATTATAAACGAGAAGTTTAAGTGAATAATTATGCAATCGTTGCGTGTCGAGATGCGGAAGGCGGTACTCGGCCAATGGAGCACCGAACGCATTAGGAATGCCTCGAATATCATGCGAAGTTACAACTAAAATTATACGCTATTTTATATGTATCATCCAAGTAACCGAGTTGTCTTGATACATAATAGGTCGTATTTATATATATGTAAATTTGATACTCGAAAAACACAGTAGTTTATATAACACTCTAATTGTAATAAATGTACATGATACCAAATTAGAGCGTATTTAGTAACAGTAGAATTCACTTACTCCGTGGCTGAAAGCTGCCAAGTATGTCATTAATTTCACAATATTCAAGTGTAACTAACTTCCTGGGGATCAATGTTGCGGAGCTCGAGAATAGCGTCGTAAAATTTAGTAACGTTATAACCCGTGTTACTGAGTATACGTGTTTAGAGGCTGCTTAGTCACGTATAACAAGTTAGCAATTAAACTTGAGTGAAAGTTACGAATGTGCTAATAAAATAATTTCATAACAATTGGCTAAAAATATCAATGATTCATAATTCATATCATTCAATATTAAATATTACTTTCATTTTTATTAAAATTTTCAGAACGGTAGAGTTATATTATTTTTTACTAATAACAGCGATTTCCTTAATACTTGGATGCTCGCATTCCGGAGTAAAAAGGAAAGCCTATGATGCCATTGTCATTTCTAGGAAATAAAAAAAACGTTTTTTCCATAATGACGTAAGTACCAACTTTGATGTTACCGGACAAGAGGCCCTTTTCAACTAAAGTATACATGTGTGGGTGAAATTCGAACCTCTGTCGGCCCTTTTGAAACTAGTGATACCATACTATCCATGTAGTGTCGATAAACGTCGATAACACGTATTTACAAAAAAAAATTCGTTCATTGTCATACAGTTTATTCTATAATTTTTCCAAGCATATATTTAAAAAAAAACAACGATAATTTATTTCAATCATTTATTTTTTTTATAATATAATGATAATTTATTTCAAATATATTTCCTTTCCGCCTTCTCCCGCTATTCTTCGTTAACAAAGAACCTAAAAATAAAGAATATTCGTATAGTTTTTTTATTACATGAATAAGCATTATTATTACTTTTTTAATACTTTATATGTTTTGAATGTACGGACTCATATATAGGTATAACATACTTACAAACGGTGTAATAGTCCCCACCCATCTATTTCGAAAACGAACTCCGACGGGCTGGGAGAGGGTGAGCCAATTATTCTGACGATTCCTATAAAAATAAATCATGTATTTTAGCTTTTACCGCAATAAAATTACAGCAGTAATAACCTCTAAAACTATACCCTTAATTAATCCTATTATATGTGTCGATAATAATAGACTAAAACTTCGACAATGGAATAAAAACATCGATAATTTTATCGACAGTAGCTTAGCAAGCCTTTCGTATGAAATTACAAATTATCATAACAAAAATAAATCTAAACAAATGCGTCCATATTTATAAATATTTACATTAGCGTGATACGAAACTATTTATACAAGTAATATTACATTTGAAATCATAGGTTCTCAACATTTTGAGTGGAAAAAAACAATATATTTCATCATTTACTTTTATCACCGAAAACATGTAAAAAATTACAAATAGGTGTAAATAAGGAGAATCATATATGTATATTATAAAATATATTCGAAAGACTTACCTTTTCGAACAAAAAGATGCCCAAAATCCAAGAAAAAACGAAAAACAAAATAAATACACTGTAAACAACAATGGCGTATTTGTTTACGATGCCTACATATACAATATAAAGTTTATTTTAAAGGTGTGTGTGTAGGCGGTGTTAGTACCACTAAAGAAGACAGAACTGTCAAACGGTAGCTATCTAATGTCAAAGCTATCTATTTCGTAGATAGCGCTTCCTTTGTACTCCGGCAGATCTGCCGCTCCGGGAGCTTAAAGGTCGTCGTTTAATATCTTAATGATATATAATTATGTACAAAAGAAAAACATTGTCTTTTGTAGTGCTTATAGAAATCAATTTATTAAAACTTCAATAACTTTATGATAAATTAAGATATTGTGATGTTTTTTTTAGGTAAGAATCAAGGTGCTGGTCAAACTGCGGCCCGTAGGACCTATATGTCCGTGGCCGGTATTTGCGAGGCACGCGACATAGCAAACGATTTCAGTAGACAATTTCTTTCAAAACTGATTTTCCATAAGTACTTTAACTACATGAATATATACGGTACGGGGACACGAAGTACAGCGAATGAGCGAGAATGTGTTTGTGTACTTATATAAAAATGCTCACTTGTATAATGCTTCGCGTGTTGCTAAAATTGGGTAATTGACACGTCTAACCAATCATTTCAGGAAACATTTTCTCTAAGATAGACTTTATTTTAGCTTTGAAACTAATGACAACTTAGATTTTTAGTTGCTTTACAATCAATTATTGGTTAGTCAATTGAGTTGGCAAATAAATGTATGCACAGGTTGCTATTGCTATACAACTCAAAATCGTATTTTAACAGTTCATAAAAACATGCCGATTTTTGGGGGTTCAATTACATAATAAAAGAATTTGCGGCCCGCAGCTATACCTCACACGGTTCTATGCTGCCTTTGCCCAAAAAAGTATGACGACTCCG
Organism: Antheraea yamamai; assembly: GCA_036509395.1. Lineage (NCBI taxonomy): Eukaryota > Metazoa > Arthropoda > Insecta > Lepidoptera > Saturniidae > Antheraea > Antheraea yamamai. The sequence goes on along the minus strand of AP028438.1, from coordinate 7,584,590 downwards.
GTCTACGGAGGAAAACAAAGAAAAATGCTCGAAATTTATTTAGTAGTTTTTGCGTGATGCATACACAACCGCATACCTTTATCATTTTATTTGTATAAGATTAGACGTGAAACGAATTTTTACTTATCTTACTAAAACTGGTAAGAGCTAAAGGCCCCTTTCTTTTCATGTAGGATCGTAAGGTAGGTCTTCAGAGGCTAAGATCTTTTGCTAGATTATATAGAGATCTTGCTGATATAACTTTTTTGATGTGAAACATCTATAGGCGAGGGTAAACCAGATTGTCGGCGTGGCGAGACCTGGCGACGCGATGCCATGTGCAAGCGACTGTGTGCAATCTCTCTTACCGCACTGAGTTCGTATACCTATAGTGTATACAGTGTTATTTACTACTTTACACACGTGTTTCACATCTGCCAGGCGTCCCGTGTCGGCTCAATCTTTTTTTAATGATGGTGTTGGATTTACAAAACCGAAATTACATTGAAATGACTTTGTGATCCAGTGGTGTGATACGTACACAGCGGGACCTCTGACTACCTGACATTTTATTTATCTATATTAAAATAGGCAATGGAGAAACTTAAGAATATCTCTCTCGTCTGTTGTTAGCCGATTTTCATCATTTTTTTTTATTTTGTAGCTATTGACGAGCTTTAGTGGTATCAATAAAAAAATTTAAAGTTTTTTTCTATGGTCGAACTTCGACCACTAGACGAGCACTCGTATAGATAAAAAAGATCATACAACTGGAATGACGCAGCACTAAGCTTATTCGATTCATTGTGAGCACTAGAGATAAAGCTGAAAAAAGTTAGCTCAATTAGTAACGGCCCAGGCTCAAACTTTTTTCTATCTGATACGAGTACAATAGAAATAAACGCACATTTAACTCTTCTTTTACGGGAGCTCGTAGTGTATGCTACTTTGGTATATGAGTAATTCGGCTCTGGTCAACCAAGGAACATTCTAATGTATATTTACCAATTTTATTCTCACTTCAAATGTATCCTAACAAAACCATTATTCTACCGCTTTCTCATTTGAAGAGAATATGATAATATAATTTGACTGTCCCAAATGTCAACGGCACAATGTCAATTTGCATCATTTTATTGCCCCCCTTTTGTGTATGAATGAACGAAATCATTAAAGTTTCGTCCACATCAATAAAAATGTGTATTGTGTAATATTACGGGAAATAACAAATGAGGTCAATGTGAAAGCGTTCCCGTCTAGGATAAATATATGATTTGACGTAAAAATCTTAATTGAGGCTTAAGAGCAAGGTTAAATTATTCTATTTTTCAAAAGTATAAACTAAGAAGACTGAGGCAACTATATTAATTACTTCGTTTTAGAATGAAGTAATTTACATAAAACAGGTTTTATGTGACAATTATAAACTTATCGTCACTGAAAAATATAATGCTACATGCTTTTGCTAGCGTAAATATAAATTTGATACTAGTTTTTTCGGGATGAAATCCTTTTCTGTCCCCTGAAAACTTGTATTCAAAATTTCATAATTATCCTTTGAGTAAGACGTGAAAGCGTAACATACAAACTCAGTTTCGCATTTATAATATTAGTAAGGAGGTAAGCATTGACAATCACGTTTATTTGTGGTGCGCCGAATAAAATCAATATTGGGATGTAAACTGTAAGGCGAGTTAAGAGCGTTTCTATTTATTATTATAGGCCTTTTCATCTCTAACAGATGACTCAAGTAGCATTTTCAGATGCTACTACGCTTGGGACAGACGATTTTATGGCAACACGGGCTTATCCAGGACCCGTGCCACCCTCTCCTCCCCCCAGCAGGAACCACAGGAAAGACAAGTCAATGCATGTGGTGCTAGTTTGGTCGTAGGTACCTGGCTCATGCCTAAGCGGAGGCACCATTCCGGGTTTATTAGCAGTTTTCCTTCGATTCAGAGTCTATATGTTAGTGTCTAAAGGTTGTGGATAACAGCGATTATAATAGTTATTAGAATATCAACGAGAACACGTATAAACTAAGATACGTTGTCTCCTTAGTGTAATAGTGTGTAGTCCTTACTTAAGTCTCATAGTATTTACATTTTCGATTTTATGTCAGTACTTTGACTTATCCATATTTACATGACTGGTCTTGCGTTCTAAATTAAAAAATATATTTTGGATGTTTACTTTGGTTATTCGGGATAATATGGCTAATAACAGTAAAGTATTTAAAAAAATATATTTTTTAAATGTAAGGCGAATATTCTGAAAAACAAGCATTCACAATTCTGAAAAACTTTTGCCGTAATATTGTTCTATCGATCTTCACGCTGAAAATTAATAATGGGCAAAAGCAAGAAAAAAAGAAAACCATAATGAAATGTCCTCGTATAGTTTTTATTTTTATAGAAAAAAATCATATTCGTACATTCATCCATCGCCACTTATATATAAATACATTAATTATACGTATATAAAGATACGTCTTGCACACTGAAAATATTTCAGAGAATATAGCCTTGGCTAATCGCGATATTTAGCTAGCAATAATACCTACTATGTAAAGTTTCATTAACATAAATTTATATAATACATATTAATTTATATGTGATATTGTAATACATTATAATCAATGATACTCATTAGAAAGTTTTAATAAGTCTATAAGTTTAATTTGAGATATAAAGTTTACATTTTTACAATTCATAACTAACTATTATAGCTCGACCAGAAACTCTAGCAAAAAATAATGAACACGACCGTTCCTCAAAACTTATATAACATAAGCTACGTTTAGATTAAAATTAACTACTTCTCATTCATATACTGAAGTATAATGTGATCTCAAATACGTCATCACACTAATATTAATACATACTGAAAGAATATGTAGGTTTTTAAGAATTAAAATCGATATACCAGGTGAATGTTTACACAGTAGCAATATTTATGGACAACACTATGCACCCGATTCTCGTTCTAAATTAATAAAAAAAATAGGTGCTTAATATTTGACTTAATTATCTAGAAACATACAAAAATTATACTCAATCCTCTAAGCGTCTATGTTGAAGCACAGTGCCAATGACCATCGGGTGAAGCGAAAGTGAAGCCAGCCAACTAACAAAGGATAATTTTTCGAAGTTTGAACAAACAATAGAGTTTATTGTCCGTTTTATTATCGAAAGTTATTAACTCCGGGTCACCGATCGCAGGTTTTATCACCGGCCATTCAACCTAGGTTTATTTAAGTCATTATTCTTTGTTTTGAAATACTTAGAACAAACTTTACATAAGGTTCTCTTTGTTATCTATTAGTATTTGTTTTCATATTATTATTTTATGTGTTAAATATAACCATGATGTGTCATATCCTAGAACACTGTCAGTGTCTAACCTTTCACCTGGTATAAGTGTACCATTATAATACTTAAATGATTCCCTATCAAATAAAATACATGAATATTAGTTTCATATCATATAACATTGCCTTAGAAAAATATGCTGTCAAACAAATCACAATATTATATCTCATGAAAAATAAATTTATTGGCTATAGTTTCTGGAACAGTCTCTATAAAAAATGCTTCGTAATTCTATTTTTGCTATAATTTCAATGGCAGAATCACATAAAAGCAAGATAACTATCATAAGTACAAAAACCTTAACACTTAAAACAGCTGGCACAATGAAGATCTAGATGAGTTACATAACATTACAATTAATTTTACGCTATAAAGGTATACACCATACATGAAAATATGTACGTTATATAACTAACAATACAATATACACAATAAATAAGATCGTGGAATGTTATTATGATTTCCGTCGTTCGTTGACGACCGCCAATTCAACATGAGAATAGAAAGTAGACAATAAAAAAATAATGCTAACATTTTCATTATGATAAATTATAGCAAAAATATTTGTTACTATATTTATAGGCCACAAGAACGTTATATAATCATATACGTTATAGCAAACGCGTGAACCGGAGCGCGGCGCGGAGTGCTTACACACATAAACACTAACCCCAGGGAAATGCAACGTAGATGACGTCACGTGACGTGACACGACACCGCATGACGCGACACGATATGACGTCACGCGACGTGACACAACACCGCATGACGCGACACGACGTAACGTGACGCGACACGACACAGCGTGACGTCATACGACACGATACAATGCGACGTGACACGACACACGATGACAAGCGCACGCAACACGAGATTCACCCACGCATATATATATTCAGCGACTTTTGCACCGTCAGCTTGCTGTTGCGAGCGAATATCTCAGAAGTCGCAGAACCTTGAACAAAACACATATTAAAGATAAATTTACATTACTTTTATCATCATATATGCAGTAAAGTGTATGTTAACGGGAATTTTACTGGCAGATATGCGAAATTATAGCGGTTGACATAATCTATTTTGTTTGTTGAACTGTTGTTACCCGTGCATTCGTCCATGTAAAATTTATTAAAAATATGTTGTTTATTGTAAACAAGCGAGTGAGACGTGTGCTTTACTGGACTTCAAGAATAAATATACATAATTGAAAGTCATATGTTTGTATGTAATTAAAATTATATTATCTCTTTGGTCAATTTGGAGGCCATTTTGATTTATTTACCGCGCTTGCGTCTACATAACTCAGTAATTATAGCAACGTATAAGACTAACTTAATTATATCAACAATACGGGTATATTAGATCTATATAATAAACAATTTAACACACATTGTTCAATAATGTATAGCTTAAAACTTTAATTACTTTCTTGTATAGTCTAAGTGTGCACTGAGGGTGATATTTTGTAGGTTAAAGTTCCAGGCATGTTGCTGATGATAAATCCTATTTGATTCGATACACTGTTATTATTTACATTTCTAATGTACACGTTACATGTTACAGTAGATGGCGTGCGTGTCGTACTTAAAAATGTTTTTGAAAAGACATCTCTATAACGTACAACATCTACCCATAATTTTACATTTTTTGATACATTTTAAAAAAGCTCGTGCGGTGCCGCGGGTAACTGCTAGTATATAATAAGAATGTAAATCTAACGAGTCCGTATTTCTTCGATTTCTGTAAAAACATTTTTTGCAGGTGTCTAGGAATAAGTAGTAAAATACATTTCAATAATTTTGAGAAATGTCTGCCTGTCTGTTTGTATGCACTCATATCTATGTCTCGTACTGTATATCACTGCTAAAGTACTGGGTTCACAATAAAACTACACTAAGAAAATAATAAAGCATATCATCGAGAATAACTTAGTATTCGTTTTATTAAAATCGGTCCACTCTATCAAAAGTTAATGTAATTTTAATGACAACGCGGCGTAAGTACAATAGAAAAGTAAATGGACTTAATACATTCAGATGACTTTATTAATCACTGTTCTTTACATAAGGGTCCACGCGGACGAAGTCGCGGGCACGGTTAGTAATATATTAAAAAAAAAAGTCCACAACATGACATTCCAAGATCGCGCCAAAAACTCCATTGTATAATGTTATTTAGCGTTTCAGAAATGCGAGGGGATAATGGGATATAAAATGTGTGTTACCAGCTAGTGCGGTTGCCCGTCTGCGTAGAGCGTGGTGGCGATGTATGTGGTTGGCACGAATCCCTCCTCGCGCGTCTTTGGGCGGCGTACGCGCGTCCACCCGTCGCCCGCGTCCGTCTCCAGCACCAGTAGCCGTTCGTCGTACTCCATACGCATCGTCGATCCACTGCCGATACCTGCACATCAACACACACAACATTTATAACGTCCACTCACACAAAAACACCATTCTCCATGACAGTAAAGTATAATTACACCAGGTGATAGGTTGGTCGCTTGCAATATTCAAAGAGATGGTACTCCATGGTCTACATATCTAGTGACAGTGATCACGTGAGGGTAGATCCCAGAAATTGCCCTCGCTAACGTAGACACCGCAATACATCAGCAAACTCGTGACCACGGTCAATGTAATCAGGCCAAAATGTTGAGTACTCAAAGTGCTTAACGCGTTCTAGACCCTTCAAATTATATAATATCATGTATATGATATTTTTTTTCATTACCATATCGTGACCACGTCCGCCGTACCCGTTAGTAAAGTAAACACGAAAATTAGAAAAAACGAAATGTTTAATAATAGAAGTTCATTGACCTTCAAAAGCGTACAACGCCTTGCAATATCCGACCGGTTATAGATCGGCCTCGCAGTAGTAGTAGTCGATCTCTGACTCGCAGTTGAACGTGAGAATGAGTAATAATGGATGATTGAAAACAGAGTAATAATGGATGATTGAAAACAGAAGTTCATTGACCTTCAAAAGCGTACAACGCCTTGCAGTAGCCGACCGGTTGTAGATCGGCCTCACAGTAGTAGTAGTTGACCTCGGAGTCGCGGTCGAACGAGAGAATGAGTAATAATGGATGATCGAAAATAGAAGTTCATTGACCTTCAAAAGCGTACAACGCCTTGCAGTAGCCGACCGGCTGTAGATCGGCCTCGCAGTAGTAGTAGTCGATCTCGGACTCGCGGTCGAACGTGAGAATGAGTAATAATGGATGATCGAAAATAGAAGTTCATTGACCTTCAAAAGCGTACAACGCCTTGCAGTAGCCGACCGGTTGTAGATCGGCCTCGCAGTAGTAGTAGTCGATCTCGGACTCGCGGTCGTCGTGGTCTTGGTCGTGGTCGTGGTCGCCGTTCGCGTGGTCCGCGTGCGCCGCCGCCAGCTCCCCGCCGAGACCAGACTCGGGCGAGCCGCCGCCGCCGGCCGCGCGCACGCCCCCACCGCCGCCGCTCACGCACAGCGCGCCCGTACCCGTGCCCGTGCCCGTGCTCACAGACGACTCGGACGCCGACCGCGACAGCGACTCGCTGTTCGATCCGATGCTATCGATGATAACAAACATTTTTTTATGATTCTTAAAGTAAAACTTCTTTACGCACTCTCGACTTGGGGAGTAAGCTAGCGAATGCGTTACGAAAACTTATGATCGGACGAGGCCAACGGAAGTTGAGAGGGCGATATAACGTTACTGAAGATATAAAGAGAGTGTTACGTTTCGTATATTACTGTAGGGGCAAGAGAGAGATAGAGAGGTGCGAGCACACATTTTCTTTCTCTTTTTCTCTCATAGCCATTGCATGATATATATATCTCAGTCAGTAGCTCTAAAAGGGTTTTACTTTAGTTGTTTTTTATAATTTTTTATTTATTTTATTTTCATCTAATATAAAGTTAGTATAATTTTAAGAAATTACAATCTCTTAATACGCGGCGTCATGACTTAAGCGGTGTGGTGCGCATGCGCAGGAGAGAGGAAGTAAACTGATAACATTGCTTACAAGGTAATATTTCATATTATTTTCGGCAACCAAACTTCGAGTAGATGGTTACTGCTGTTTTCGAGTAGGTAATGATATTATAAAATCCACAACGTGACAGGCTAAAATCCCACCAAAATCTTCCCTAAAATAATTTACCTCGTGGCCTGTGTTGGCGGAGCGCCGTTCGTCCTAGCGGTGGGATGCAGCGTCGGTGCGTTCACTTGACTGTTCGCTTCAGCGAGTAACTCTTCGAATTTGTTTAACTGCGCTCGCAATTTCTTCAACTTATCGCAACATTCGTTCAACTGCCCTGTAAATTACATAAGATAAATTATATACGGTACATCGCGTGCCAGACACCAATAGTTAAAGTGCTCGAGAAACTTATTGTTCGCCCTAACTATAAATCACTACATATTATAAAACAAAGTCCTCTGCCACGTCTGTCTGTTAGTTCGTGATAAACTCAAAAACTACAGAACGGATTTTCATGCGGTTTTCATCAGTAGATAAAGTGATTCATGAGGTACTATTAAGGTGTATAATTTGTCAAGGTTTTATTTATTACGAGAACGGGACAACGTCCACCGAGTCCGTTAGTACTATATCTATATACGTGTGCATATATAAATAAGCTCCAACTATAGTAACAATGCATATAACACAAATTTAGGTATAAATATGTATTTTATTATATGTATAGGCATCGAAACAACTTATAGATAAATAAATGCCAATTTTAACTTTGTTTTGTATCAAACTTTTGACGATATTATGCGCAAGTCCGTTACTTACCGCTATATGCGGAGTTACAAAGAGGTCTATAAACATGTGCTCAGATAAGATTATTACATCTACATGCTATTAATTTTTTTTTAAATTTTAAGCGTTATAATAAAATACAATTAAAAAAAAAACATTCTCGTGACTTCGCACAGCTTTTGCGTTTGAAACGCGATACTGAAATTGTTAGACGTATTGGTCAGAGGCTCCTTCAATAAAACAGCGGTAGACTTTAAACTTCAGTTGACTGAATTACTTCACTTTCACAACATATATAATCGTATGTAACGAGCTGCTGACGAAACGCATTTCGCCCGGGTATATGTTTACAATTATATCCTTACACTTAGTATACTATGCGTGCCTTACTTACGGCACGTTCATCCACACATTTACTTTTTACGTTATAAATTTTAGTTCATGTTCTAAGCGAGGGTTCAGTACAATATTATTTATAATGGTGATAAAAATAATAATGGCGGTTATATTCAAATTATTTTATATACATTAAACGTACAAATATATCGATTTTTATTTATAAAACATCACATTACATATAAATTACATTAAATAGAGAAAAAGTAAATACATAAACATGACAGCTCATCTGTCCGTAACAGAAATGAATAAACAATCGGCAGACATGTTACTTGAAAAATAAACATATGCCGAAAGCTTTCGATACAGGAAATTTTTAAAGTTATTTTAATGATTCTAAAGATATAATTTAAAAATAAGGAGCATCATGCTCATTGCAATGTATGTCCTGTTGACTTGCGTAATGTGTATTTATATAATTCTTCCGTACGTGTGTAATTGACTGAACTTCTCCTAATGTAAATATACGCGGATTGCCAATAACTCGTTAGTTCATGCCGGGGTTCGAAGCAGCGGACATCGGTTTGATATTCCACCGGTCAAACCACTCGACCACTACAACTTGTATAGGGTCCGCCAAATAACTTTTTTTTGACTGACATACATTACATTACATTCATACATTTCATTACATTCATTACAGACATTACATTGACTGTAACGGCCCCTCCTTGCTCATTTTCGAAGAAAAATGGCCCAATTATGCCTCTGGACCAAAATCCGCACCAAACAGTGACTCGTTTTGGGTGTATCGGCTTTTCAATGTATGCCTGCGGGTTTTCTGTGCCCCAAATGCGACAATTTTTCTTGTTTACATACCCGCCAAGATCAAAATAGCTTCATCTGAAAAGATGATTTTTTTGGCAAAATCGTCTTCTGTAAGTCGATCGCAGGCCCACTTAGCGAAGCGAAAACGCATTGGATGGTCAGTTGGCTTCAACTCCTGAACCAATTGGATTTTGTATGGCGTCATACCAAGGTCTTTATGCAAAATTCGTCTCAATTATGTCTCCGAAATGTTCAATTGTTGAGAACGACGGTGAATTGATGTTGATGGCGCTTCACGCACACTTTCTGCTACAGCAGCAATATTCTCGGGTGTACGCACTGTTTTTGGCTTTTCACGCTTTGGTTTATCGATGAGGATGCCAGATTCTTTCACTTTTTTCACAAGATAACGAACATACGGAGCTGACGGTGCTTCTCTTCTTCCAAAATCCGTACGCAATTTTCGCAGACATTCTGCAACATTACCATGATTTTCAAAGTAATGTCGCAATATATCCCAGCGTTGTTCAAGCGTATACACAACCATATTCGTTCAGCGGAAGGATAAAACTAATTATTTGTCAAATCAGACATGACCTAAGTGTTACCATTCACGAAATAAGCACTAGTTGAAAAAAAAAAACGTTAGATGGCGGACCCTTTATAAACCATCTTTAACGTTAATAATTATTTCCCGATTCAAAAATAAGTAAATTGTTTTTTTATATCATAGGAGGCAAACGAACAGGTGGGTCACTGTGTTAAGTGATCACCACCGTCCATAGACACTCGCAACACCAGGTGAGTCACAAGTGCGTTGCTAGCCTGTGTTTGGGGGAGGGTAGGAATAGGAAAGGGGGACCTAAGGAAGGGAAGGGGTGAGGGAGAAAGGGGAGGGGAGGGGGCTTTCAGCGCTCTCACTTACGAAACGAAACACAACAATGCAAGCACTATTACTTCACGTCTGTTTTCTAACTTCTTACCTTCAACGGTCATCGGATCTCCTAATGCAGGACTCGTTTCGTAAACACCCTTCATCTTCATAAGTCCTTCCATGGCGGCCTGCTCTTGGGCCACCTGTCAATAAAAAATTGAGTGTGAACTCACAAGCGGTAGAAGTTAAACTTAGTATTCTGATTATTTTTTTTAAAGAATGGCACATTCCTCTCTCCCCTTCTCTTTGTACATATTACGAATACATTAAGCATACATATTATAACGCAAAGTCCTCTGCCACGTCTGGCTGTCTGTTTGTTCGCAATAAGCTCAAAAACTACTGAACGGATTTTCATGCGGTTTTCACCAATAGATAAAGTGGTTCATGAGGAAAGCTTAGTTATATAATTTACCAAGGTTTTTTTTTATTACCAGTGCAGGACAACGTCCGTCCGGCCCGCTAGTTAAGTATATAATGTATAGCATCGAGTCTTGTGCCCATACTATGCAGAGTACGAGTGTGGGTCCGTAAACGACGATAAAGTAGCCGGGACGCAGACCGCTACGAACCATCACATAAAGAGGAGACAAAGGGTAGGAAAGCTATATAGAAACGCAGTCTATCTCATTCTTTCAGTCTAAAACTTATATATGTAAAGGCATAGCTATCTCTTTTTCGTTACACATTTTCGTTTCATAACATCTAATTCACACCACCGTCCCAAAAGAAGTAGGTATAACCTCAATATTTGTGTTTAAAAATGCTAATAAAGTAATACTCGATATCACCTGAAGATCCATTACACGTCAATTAATGTACATAACAAAAAATAATATATACAAATCAATCGAATCAAGTTTCTTAATGCGACTGGAAAAACGGGATTTATTTGTTTCTAGACATTTTTTTACACTTTGTAAGTTATTAACGTTTGAACATAATCTTATCTGTTTAATTGGCATGTGATTTAAGATGATAACATTACAACTAGATCCTTTATAAACATCTAACATCTAATGTAATAGACATATTCGGTGTTATTACAAAAAAGTTAAATACATATTGAATACTTGCTTTAAAAAGGTTTCGAATTAAATGCACCGCTCTTGCCAGAGGCAAGTTCGCGTTATACTTTTTCGCAAGTCTAACCTAACGTAACCAAAGTGAGACAAAAGAGCAAGATGGCGAACATTCAGCGACCGCGGTGCGTTTAATTCGAAACCTTTTTAAAGCAATTATTCAATACGTATTTAACTTTTTTGTAATAACACCGCTTAAGTTTGCTTTTCACCGTGTCAATTAACCTTTATAATATTACCAAAATTCTGTTTTCTTTTGTATTTATATTATTTACTAGCTTCCGCTCGCGACTTCGTCCGCATGAAATAGTTACTTCGGGCTAACTAACACGCAGCGGAAGCTCACAAAAGGAAAAAATCCAGATTTTGAAACATTCTTCATTGGTGCTCCGCTCCTATTGGTCTTAGCGTGATGATATATAGCCTATAACCTTCCGCGATAAATGAGTTATATAACACTGAAATATTTTTTTTTAAATCGGACCAGTAGTTCCTGAGATTAGCGCGTTCAACCAAACAAACAAATCTTTCTGCTTTATAATATTACTTATCTATATTTTCATACTGTAGATGAATTCTCATCTGCAGTGGTAACTTAAGTGGTGTTCATGGTAATATCCTTTCGTATTTTAAGTTTTTAACACTAACAAAAAAAAATATATAACTATATTTTCATGCAAGAAAACTAAGCTCCAGAATTAATACATACTTGTTTATTCAGCTCTTGGACCTTCGCCTGCAGTTTCTTTTTCTTTTGGTTCGGTGGCAAATCTGAGTAATCCTCCTTTCCGTCCATCGACATATTATTCTGGAAATATAATCATTATTAGTTCACTTAAAATCAATTGAAATCCCATTCCAAGTGCACAGTGCAAATCTCACACCAGTATAATAAATTCTAAAATTCAAAATCTACATCGAAACTCACAATACAATTATGGTACTAATAAAAATATATACAGTCGACCAATAATTATGTCGTTACATTTAAAAATAAGCTAAATCCAATTTTAGCCGTTTCTAATATTTTTTTACGTTACTTTTCAAAATCTTCAAATTTTGTACATGTAAAAAATATGAAGATGACAAAAAACCTTATGAACGGCAAAAGTTGAACTTCGTTCTCGGTGTATAAAAACTGGAAATCTTAAACAAATTAAACATGTTATTCGAACGATTCAAATTGAATTTAGCTCATTTTGAAATGTAACGGCGACTCAATTGTTATATCCGTATATTTCCCGTGAATTAAGGCCGACATTAAAATTCTCAAAATTTCTACATATTACAGTGTAGATCGATAATTTGTCAATACAAAGAATATTACTATTATACTTCACATGTAGGGCCATTAACATTTACACGTTAGACAGATTAGATATACTTATTTCATTATAATTATAATTTATACAGAAAAACGTGTTCGCACTTCAAACTACAGAATATAAAACATTTTAAAATAACATTAGGTTACAATTACAAACATTAAAATTATATACAAGAAATGAAAACGAATACGTATTACGAATTAGCCCACAGTGTTCTGAAACAATGAAAGCCGTGCAGAGGCGATAATGTTAAACAAAGCAGTTCCAAAGCTAACCACACTTCGAGAACGTTCGATTTGTTTCCTGAGTACATTTATTGAGATAGAATGTGACAAATTTTGTATTCAGATTAATAGACAAAATTGACCTGAACGTAGATATCAACAATCTTATGTGGTTTATTTGCATTATCTTTACTGTAATCATATCGACAACGAATCGAAAATGCCAAACAGGTGTAATATAGGAAAAAACAAAAGGTACGCGCTGCATTTCATAGCGATTAATTTACGTTTATAATTTATCTTTGAGTAAAGTAAAACTATTAGTATAAAGTCGTTGTAGCTAAGTGATTTAGGTCGACGGAATATCGATCCGTTGTCCGCGGATTCGTGCCTTAACACTTGAGAAATTAAATTATGGGAATTAATTATAGATTGCGCGGTGTGTAAAATCACTGACATGTTATCGGGTAACTTGTATTTCTCCTGAGAAAAGACCTTCGTCCAGTAATTGGATATTTATGGGTTGAATTTAATAATTCAAATAGTTATCTAAGTTATTTAAGTATTTTAAGTGAATATATTGCTTATAGCTTCAATACTATTATTGAATCTACTTTTGACAGTTAAGAAAGATTGGATCACGAGAATTAAAAGAAAAAAAATGGTCGTATCAAAAGAGCTACTTTTTTCTGCACATGTTCTTGTACTAAATCGATGGACCGTTGAACCGATTTAATTCTATATCAATAAGCGTCATCAGCAACTGAACGTCTCAAATCACGCAGAACTGACCTTGATCGAGTTACACGCCTCGACAATCTTCTGTTGAAGCGTTAGAGACGGGCGGGCGGGGCGCGAGATGAAGGAGAACAAACAATAATGTATAAGGAAAACAGGAGATAACGAGAACAGTGATACCCATGCCTTCCATAAATGACGTCAAGCAGAATTTGTCAATTTAAACCTATCTTACTGTGTTATCGTTCTATAGAGACAATAATATATTGCCACTTTAACAAACATCACTCGTACTACAATTGTGACGTAATTTATGGAGGGGATTTACATAGGCAACAGCTAGGGAAATAGTAAGCAACATAGAATCATTGATGGATACTGAATTGAAAACGAGGACTTATAATTACAAACGCAGTTGCTGATATTATTGCGGATATTATGACATATATAACAAATGTATAGTAGTTTAACATTTGGCACCAGATTTTAACGATTTACGTAACACACGAATAAACAAAAAGAACAGAAAGTAAATAACAAGTGGTCTGTGTAAATTAAGCAAGTAAATTTATACAATAACTATTCAAAGAAACACAAAAGATAGTAGAATAACAATCGTAAATAAATTACAAATTAATAAAGTAAAGTAAATTAAAAAAAAAATCTATTAGCACACGTGAAGTTGTTTGATGAATAACAGATATGTGAGTCATGCTGTGTAATTTTACATGTCCGTCCATAGGTCGACTTACATTTTCCAAGTGATTAGGTACCCGGCACAGGCCGATACAGCACACAATAATATCATTTTGTTGTTACGTGAGAACCCATGATAGGTAGGAATCGTACGAGGGTTGAAAAATAAAAATAAAAATTAGTACCATCAACTTATACACGATATAATAAATAAACTGGTTTTTAGTCATCTAACAATGGCTATGAAAAAAAACGTTTTCTTTATATACTAATCTACGGGAGACAAATGGTTATGTTATCACATTTTAAGATCTCAACCATCGAAAGGCTGGATCTATTCCTCTCACGAAACCGATAAGAATACAGATGAATTATACATTATTCAGTACTGGCTGATACATGGCGGCTTCGTCAAAAGGAAAAAATATTTAGAACAAAACAAATACTTTGCCTACAAAATTTCCGTGTACAAAATACCATCCGTTTACTTTCCTTCGCCTGCGCATGCACACCACACCGCTGGCCCCACTTCATACGTCGCCGAACACGTAATTGCTTATAAAAATCACAATTTCTCAAAATTTTAATAATTTAATAGTAAATTAAGATATCGTAATAATTTTCTTTAATATACGGACCACGTATTTAAATAAAATATATGAAAATCTATGCAATAATTTTCGAGTAATGCGCGCAAAAAGGATTACCCTATCATTTTACTTATCTATTCATTTAATCTTTTAATAAGAAATAATCTCTCTAATGTCATTTAAAACACACGTTCAACAATTAATATACATTTCAGACGACGTTAAGGTTGTACTAACATAACATTGATTCACTATACAAATAGAATGAAGTATGTATTGTTCGAATGACTAGAAACCAGTTGAATAAACAAAAAAGATATCGTAGTAAGTTCAACATTATAATTACATAATATTATGCATAGGCTGAATAAATATGATATATACCCATCCCATGCAAAATTATACTTATGAGTATAATAAAACGTATCAATCATGTTTTACAAATAATATGAAGCTCTAAAACTAATATCAAGCATACAGCCAAGTTATAATAACTTGAACGTAACTTAGGGGTAGGGGGAAGCCATACACACACAATACAAACTTTATGAAAACTATATATCCTTATTCCCAAAGCACGTTATTAATAATGATAACCCGACACCGGTTTTATTCAATACTCCTATCGTAACAGACACTTCTATATCATTACATAGTATAAAACAAAGTCCCCTACCGCGTCTGTCTGTCTGTCTGTTCGCGATAAACTCAAAAACTACTGAACGGATTTTCATACGGTTTTCACCAATAGACAAAGTGATTCGTGGGGCACGTTTTGGTATTTAATTTATCAAGGATTTTTTGTATAATTAGGGCGGGACAACGTCTGCCAGGCCCGCTAGTTACTTCGATATAGATTAAATCGATAACTCATTAGTTTAATCAAATATCCATGTTTTAACGCAATTTTTCATGACTAACAAATATCATTACCACCTGATAAACACAATATGCACAAGATTACTAACAATAGAAAAGCCATAGCGGCATAAGCATAGTGAATCGG
The DNA here is from genome assembly GCA_036509395.1 of Antheraea yamamai. NCBI lineage: Eukaryota > Metazoa > Arthropoda > Insecta > Lepidoptera > Saturniidae > Antheraea > Antheraea yamamai. Next base: position 7,568,721 of record AP028438.1, on the reverse strand, counting down.
TCACAGAAAATTGATATACTGCGTTTAAATTTGATTTTTATTTTTTTAGACTGTGAAAATTTTTAGAAATTTTATATAATAATGATTTTGTAGGGAAATAAATAGGATTTGGAAAAAATAATTTCATGTACGAAAACTGCATAAAGCAAAATAGAATTTAAACAATTTTTTCTTTCAATAGTATAATGAAGCTATAAATAAGGCTTTTATTTTTTTTCTAGGTTTTATAATAGCCCCTAAAACAAATTTAGGTCAATCGGTCCAGTCAACCATAAGTTTTCTTGTTAACATATTTTCTCAAGAGCCAATTAATTTAGAAATCGGAAACTTTTACGATCTTATTACCTTATTAGTACCTACATATCCCCTAAATACTGTATCAATATCATTCCGGTGCCGATACACTATACTTATATATGCCCCTATGGTCTTTAATGAAATCTCGAAAACAAATAACCTTTACAGCGAACAGCAAGAGTTCCATTAAATAAAGTAAAAAATTTCTCAAAATCTAAAAAAAAAATTATTATTCTCACAAGTGTTTTCTATAGTTTTATACTTTACATGTCCTAAGCCTTTGACCACAATCTCCACCTGGTGTTAAATAACTGTGGTCTAAGGTGGTAAACATGCTAAACATGGAGGGAATGGCTCTCAAGTACACCTGCCGAACACACATCAACACGTGTTTGACATCAGAGTTCCAACTTGAGGATGGTAGCCAGCCTTAGAAAGAACCCTATGGTACATACAAGAAACCGTCTTCGCCAAACCTTACGTAAGACGAAAATCCATCGTTAACCGGGAGGTTACAGTTCTCTTAAAATAGAACATAGTTATAGGACAGAACGACAGGAAGGGATAAAAGGACAGGACTCCTGTCCTTCCATCCTTTCCTGTCATTCTGTCCTATTACTAGGTTCTAGTTTAAGGAAACTGTCCAATGAGTGGATATTGTCACGCCAAACCTTACGTAAGACGAAAAACAATCATTAATCAGGGGGTTAACAGGAGATTACAGTTTTCTTAAACTAGAACCTAATAATAGGACAGAAGGACAGGACTCCTGTCCTTCCACCCTTTCCTGTCATTCTGTCTTATTACTAGGTTCTAGTTTAAGGAAACTGTCTAGCGTGGTGGATATTATTACGTTAAGTAAAACTCACCTTATTAGAGCTGAATATGGACAAGAGGCCGCCACGTTTCTTCAGTTTGTTACCCGACACAGTGCCCCTGGACGCAGTCAGGTGGTTGTGTGGATGGTGGTGGGTGCTCGCCGAGTCTGTCGTATCGCCTCCAGAGGCTGTTTCGAATTGGAAATCTTCAGGTGGGACGAAACCCGATTTATACCTGTCTATTACTAATTTTGTGTCCTGAAAAAAAAAACAATACTTATATTAACCCCTCGGCTGATTTTTCAGACCCAGATATACCAGATATTAAATAACTAGCAAATAAATAAATTATAATTGAACATTACATAATTTGCCATTATTCATATATTTCAAATTTTGTAAAGATCACCATATGATCTATATTCGTTTGTATGGAGCTTAAACCCTTACCGTGTTATTACAAAAAAGTTAAATACGTATTAAATACTTGGTTTAAAAAAGTTTCCTAATAAATGCACCGCGCTCGCCCGAGGCAATTTCGCGTTATCCTTTTTCACAAGTCTAAACTAACGTAACCAAAGCGAGACAAAAGAGCAAGATAGCGAACGTTCAGCGACCGCGGTGCGTTTAATATGAGACCTTTTTAAGGCCAGGGTTCAATACGTATTTAACTTTTTTGTAATAACACCGTTATGGTTTTAGACAGTCCAGAGGTTTAAAAAGCGCATCATTTAAAAACGGCTGCACATATTTGGCATCTTCCTTACTCTATGTGCAATTGTCAGGACAATGTTTGTATGAAATTATTTGAAAATCGTTCGGAAAAATGAAAACTTTGGGTTAAAAGATCTCCATATAAAAAAGGGCAGCAGGGAGATTTTCAAAGAGAGACGTTCAGTTGTTCAGTTGTCATTTTATTTAATTACATGGCTCTACTATAACGGGAAGATTTGATCTCATTTTCATCGTTAGTACACCCGAAAGTTAGTATTATATAAATTTGTTTATTATAATACGCATATTGAAAGATGTAAAACCTAGAACTGTTGCAGTCCGTAGTTCTATTAACTAGGGCTATTTTATCATCCTGTCTTTCCCTCCTTTCCTACTCTATTGTCCTGTCCTATTACCAGGTCCTAATAACTTGCAGGTGGTAACTAACCACCAAGGAGAGAGGAAAATACACAGCTCTAAGCTTAGAAGCCATGGTATCATGAGATTCCTGTAGTGAAATCTTAGGTTTAATATAGTGTGTATACCCAACAACGTTCAACGTGTTGTGCTAGTTCTATACCCACAAAATAACAATCATGTAAACCAAAGATTTAATAATCACATTATTTGAGAAAATATTTAAGCACTTGGAACATGACTAATTTACACCTTCACAGACAACTGCAACTTTATGGTTACTACTATCGAAAGTGTAGTTGATATATTCCTTGAAGAGAATTCCTTGTTGATGTACTAAGTTAGTGGAACTAAAGAGTAACATGCCCTAACTATGAGTCTGTTTTTCCAACAACCTACAATACGCGGTACTTGAAGCGTAGAGAAAATTAGTATTTACTCGGCACTTCACTTTCTGTTATGTCCGTTCAGTGTTGCAAGGTTCAATAAACCCGGTTTCAGGGTCAAATGTCATCAATGTTTAATTTTCAATTGTACAGTCGACAAATAGAAATTCAGTTTTTACCAATCAGTTTTTGGTTAGTCTTTATGATGTTAAATTATAATAGTAAAAGAGTACTATTCGTTTTACTGCTTTTTTTTCTATTAATAAAAGTAAAGTTGAATAAATACTCATGAATATACCGATGATTAAATACCCTTTTGCTAATTAAAACGTTGCAATTACCTCCTTTTCGTTAATGCTATTTGCCGCTTGTTCCATTCCGTCTAGACATTGCATGATTATCGGAAATACTTTCCTCTCGACGTCCACTGAACTTAACATGAAATTTTTAATGTTCTTTATCCGTTTCTCGTCCAAATCCTGCAATAATATCAAGCAATTATTCAGAGGGAAAGAATATTTTTTTTAGATTTAATGTAATAGCCGGGTTTTTTTGTATCTTTGCCATTTGACCCAGTTGGCGTTCAGCCAAAGTGCTCTACAGAACTACTAGACGAATGCAGTCAAATGTGGAGAACATTTCGACGAGATTGTTCCAAAGTCCGTATGACTCATTTTCTTGTTTGTGAAGTGAAAGTTCACGTGTCTCGTCTACGAGTATGGTGAATTCATAACGATTGTTAACTATTATATAATAACAATTATATGTTTTTATAGATGTTAATTTATAAATTATTTTGCATCACATTGTGGTATAATTGGATTTTAATTCTTTACGAAAACGACCAAGTAAATTACATATAACTAAACACAGATTCATGAATTATCAAATCCTTGATTTCATAAATTTATCAACATTTTTATCGAATCGGAGCTAAACAGGAAACTGAGTTGATCAACGAATTTGTAATACATCGTTGGCCTTATTCTTAATTATTTCAATGAGTTAAAAATATTTGATGATATACACAATATTACATAAAAACTTCGCGATGTGGGAATTAACCCGCGCGATCTTGATAAATTATCGAAATATTGATTGTGAAAGATACGATATAACCCGAAGACCGACATGACACATCTTCCGATTGCTCAAATGAATAATGTTTTTTTATCGAATCAAATTCCCTCCATATTATTTTTCAGGTTTTACCAAATATCAAGACATATTTAAGGTAATAAGGTAATTGTATAAACAAACACCCCTCGAATACTCCGTGGAAATAGATGTTTTAATAATCTGTTATAACTGTGTAATTATCACGATACAATATAATGTACCTGTAATTGTTTGAAAACATGCGGTAGTCGTTGTTCATAATGTTGCCTTTGTGCTTCGTTAGTTTTGCGGAGTTGGTCCATGTATTCCTGTTTTGCATCTTCGCACGCTTGACTCCGAAGTTTCATGTTCGCCTTTTGTTTTTCTACCTCCGCCCGACTGTGGAAATAATCACCACATCAGATATTATTAACCTATACCGTCATTTCAGCATAAGCTCTTGGATGCAGATGTAATTTACCCATACCGTCATTACAGCATAAACTTTCCGATGCAAATGTCATTTACCTATACCGTCATCACAGCATAAACTTTTCGATGCAGATGTAATTTACCCATACCGTCATTACAGCATAAACTTTCCGATGCAAATGTGATTTACCTATACCGTTTTTACAGCATAAACTTTCCGATGCTAATGTGATTTACCTATACCGTCATAACAGCATAAACTTTTCGGTGCAGATGTAATTTACCTATACCGTCATTACAGCATAAACTTTCGGATGCAAATGTGATTTACCTATACTGTCATCATAGCATAAACTTTCCGACGCAGATGTAATTTACCTATACCGTCATTACAGCATAAACTTTCGGATGCAAATGTGATTTACCTATACTGTTATCATAGCATAAACTTTCCGACGCAGATGTAATTTACCTATACCGTCATTACAGTCTTTTGGATGCAATTATACATACACTAGCTGTCGTAATTCCATAACAGTAAACTTCATCAATAGCTACTAAACAAAAATAAATAACCACGCGCGCTGGGCTTCGGAGTCGTAGTTTTACGGTAAATCCTATCTGGGCACGAACTAAAAAAGTTCGCAACTTCTTATCTCTGCCGTACCGTGAAGCTGTGTAACTATCTCCCGGCCAGTGTGTTCCCTCCTTCCTATAATATGGGGTCATTCAAGCGTAACGTGAAGAGACTTTTATGCAGGCCGGCATGACAGCGGCGACCGGTGAGGGATAGCGTGTCTCTCGGTAGTCGCCATTGTTTTTAGATTATACTGTGCTCACCATCAGGCACAGTACAGTCACTTTGCTGTGCAACGATAAAAAAAAAGAAAGAAAATCAGTTGGCAAACAGAGGAAAAGTCATTGTACTGTTTTGTCATATAAAACAATAAAGGTTTATATTAATTGATACGTAACAAGCACCGATATAATAACAAAAAAAATGTATCGATTGGAAGAAAATTGCAAGACACTTCCTAGATTAAATATTTAAATAAGAAATTAAAACTATAGAGAGACAAAGTCATAGCTAGAAGAAACCAATTGTACTTTCGATTTTGCACAATATCATCACCAACTCACAAGTTACTAAGAATAGAATATCGCTTGTTTACACTGACAAACGAAGCGTATAACATAATAAGGAATGGAACGAAAATATTGACTCATTTCTCTAGCAGACATCGTACAAGCGATGTATTTGAGATACGACGATCATAAAGATAGATAATGTCGCGTGAAGATACTCTTTATCAACCGGTTGTAAAACGTCACAACCACAATGTATAGCTACGATTATATGTCGTTTATTATTATTAGATGTGGTATTTTTATAAGATAACCCACCTTAAATTGAAATCAGCATCTGCCTTTTGGAAGGCCTCGAGTGCCCGTTCAGATTCCCTGGCAGCGCGCTCGTAGGATCTCCTCGCTCGTTCCAGTGATCCTATCGACGTGTTTAAAACACCCATTTGTTTTGCTCCTTCGTTTAAATGTTGCTGAAATTTAAACATATTAAAGAAATATCCACGGCTTATAATTTTAATTATGTGTAATATAGGTTTATTATTCGTTTGACCTGGTCAAAGTTCAACAAGGTTGTCTATAGCGAAGCGACAAATAAGAGCATAGCTTTTTTCGTATTAAGTAAACAATTACAAAGAATAGTGGTCCGCATTTTAATGATATGATGAGAACATCATGTTCTGTATACATAGAACTGCTGGAGTAATCGTGTTAATTATCTGTCAACACGTTGCTAAATGAATTTCACATCACACAGTATGGACGAAATAAAGAAATCAAAGTAAATTTTTAAATTTCATTAAATAAGTTTATATTCTACTTACCTTCCTTTCTTCTCGTAATTCTTTGGCGAGTAAATGCAACTCTCGTACAACGTTAGATTGTAGGTTTTCGGCTACAACTTCTCGTTGACCTGCAAAGTCGCCTAGCTCTTGGAGTAACTGTTTGAATGCTTTACACGCTGTGTACCTGAAAGTTAATATCTGCATATGATTATCATTCTACATAATCAATTAGTTAATTATTCTAGAATTTTGTACTTAACGATTGAATTAAAGAAAATTTAAAAAGAATTGTTTACGACCATTTTCGGTTAATTGGCTATAGTTAGGTGAAATCAAGTTGACGAACAGTAAAAATTTATTGGATATATATATGGCAGTGTGACATAGCCTTGGTATTCGGCCGAAGCTTCTACAGAAATGCTAATAAAACGATATCAGTTTTTACTATAAAATTCCATATCGAGGACTACAATCACTGGAAGATACAGAAAGTATTGATTATGGATGTTTTTTAATATACGATAATTATTTTGGCGCCTTTATTTTACTTTTAATTGAGATTGCATCTCGAATTACACTGGTCTGCAACAAAATCCTCCTTCAAAAAATTATGTCATAAATATGAAGATTTTGATGCTCTGAATCTGTTCTCGATAGCCGATTTTTTTCTATCACGTCTTGATTTTTCGATATGGTTTTTTTTTCAAAATATCATAAATTGAGTTTTTTCTTAGTCGTTTTATGCATTCACATCGTATATATACATACGAAATAGGTTTTTGTCGTAAGAGAAGGAAGGAAAGTACAGAAAGTGATTTCTATGGAAGTACATATAAGCCTGCACAGTATTTACTGTGATTTTACAACAGTTAGTTGAAAACTTGTCTTTTAATAGTTTACGTTCTATATCAAATACTTTAGTGAGTTTTGCACAAAATTCATACTATATGTATATTTTTTTAAAGTAGTTTATGTGTAGGTTATCCATTTTTCTATGAACAGACATAATAAATATAAAATACATTTTTTATTGAAGTCCATTCATTTTTAAGTTATGAAATGCCGCGCACTTGTAAGAATTCTACAAACTGTTCTTAGAGAGCTATGACAGATAACGTTTTCAATTCGAAGTTGAACAAAGCTGAAAAAAGCTTGGGTGGCTTTTGTAAAAGTGTGTGATAATTCTCTTGGTACCTAATACAAAAGCTTACAACTACCGACAAAACATTCGAGAGCTTTTTTCTGCTTATAAAGTTTTAGAGTGCAATATACCACTCATAATTAATTTTTTGGACTCGCATGTAGATTTTTCGGAAAATCTCTTTGTCGTATCAGATGAGCATGGTGAAAGGTTTCCTAAGGATATTATGCATATTTAAAGACGCTACAGTGGAAAATAGTCAGCAGCAATGCTTGCTGACTTTTGTTGGTCTATTCGCCGAGAAACTTCCATGGAAACTATGAAAAGAAAAAAACTACAAAATAACTTGAATTATATTACCCTAATGAGATAAATATACTGGTATTTCTATAACTTGTGACTGTAAAATTAGCATTTTTCGCTGTAGAACTTAGACCGTAGTCTTTCTTCACTTTCTTGTAATTGTTGCTACTTTGATAATACGTTTTTTAATTAAATGGACATTGTATTTAAAATCTATGTGCTGTATTTATATCCATGTTAAATTTCGTGTTTAGAGCACAAACTATAATGTTGTCATGCATGAAAATAATCAGGAGGTAAAAAAAAAAAGTTTTTTGCAGACGTGTTATCAAACATTTTACTGCAATAACATGAAATAAAAACTACGAAAAAGTATAAATTTCTATTAAGATCAGGTAACTTACTGGTATTCATCTTCTTCTTTTCTTTTCGGTTGATAACTTTTGACGAGTCTCCTGTAAATTATGTATTTTCTTTAAAAAATGAACAATACAATAATCAAATCAGCATTTTGGAGAATAAGACGAATAGATATGACGACACACGGAGCTTACTAATGTTAATGATATTATACCAAGTCGAGATTATATGTTTATTTAACAAGAATCTTAGGGGAGAAAAAGAACATCTAAGTTTACGATAAAACCAGATTGAGACAAGGTTACTGATGACCTCTATGACATATATTATTCGTATACATGGAGAATATAAAACATAAAGGCTGTTGGATTTCGTCATGTTGAATCTTTAATTTATTTTGTTATGTATTTTTCCTTATAAAATATAATTTTAATCATTCTATATACAATTAGCTATGGGCACATGAAACCGTATAAAAAAAAAACAGTTATTAAGAAAATCATCGGGATGTATTAAGTCCATTTACTGATCTACTTTTTACTGGTACTTAAGTCGCGTCATCATTTAATTTACAATAACTTTTGATAGAGTGAACCAATTTTAATGAAACAAAGACTAAATGTTAATCAAGGAGTATGTTATGTATAGGAATTTATGATTCTTTATGATTCTCTTGGCAATGTTTTGTTGTGAACGCAGTACTTTAGCAGTGACGCGTGTTCAAACAACCAGACAGTAAGACCGACATACATTTCTAAAAAGATTTAAATTGATTTTATTATTTATTCCTACACACCTGCAACAATTTTTTTCACAAAAATCTAAAAAGTACAGACACGTTAGATTTACATTCTTATTATATGTGTAGACGATTAAATGTTTACTACGTTTTATAACGATTAATTTATTATTAATTTCTCTTATAATTAACAAAATTTTGGTTTACGTGATAACCAATCCGTACAATTACCTTAGTTTTCCTGCATATTCCAATTCAATAGCGCACCTCTCCTTGACGTAATTTCCATATTTGTCCAAAAATTCAATGCCTTTATGCGTGTGGGCGGCTAAGTTATCATACTGATCCTGCGAACAAAGGTATATAATATTAATTTATATAATGATGCAAAATAACACAATTAATGAAACGTATTACGCAGTAGTATTTATGTTATTAATTGTACAACCCAGAGGAAACAGTCGGCGATACGAGGTCAACACAGCGGGAAACTGCCAAGTAATGGTGATAACCAGCCACTATTAAACATATAGTAACTCGTTCAGTGTTTTACTGTAATATACTTGATTACTACGCGAATTACTTAACTAAGATGCATCTACTGTTGACCGCTCTAAAGCACAGTTCGTCGTTATTAACGTACTTCAAAAGTATGTAGAAAAAGACATACTCAGTGATTTTCAATTTAACAGTGTGAAAATGGGAATATTCCCAGTTTCCCATTCCCACAGTGGATGATCGGAGGGAAGGGTACAGTGATTGCATGCTGCGATGCGCACGTAATGACGCCTCCATCACCCGCCCTTGACTCTTCTCCGAGCAGTGAGAGTTCATCGACTTCAGATCTACCTACGCCTATGGTTTTGTTTATTTATTTTTTCAGGGATATTACAAAACTAACGTAAGCAGTTAATTAGATCGACAAAATTGTTTCGTATGGAACTACGGCCATGATAATATGCAATAACTAACGTCAGTAATTAAAATGTCTAGCTCGTAGCGTTACGTTATACATACATACGCGACACGATGTGGTAAAATATTTTTAGGTATGACACAGCATCAAAAAATATAGAATAAAAATGAAAAGGCTTTAAAATTCTCTATATGTATGTATATAGTAGCGGGCCCGGCAGACGTTGTCCCGCCCTGATTAAAAATAAATCCTTGACAAATTATATACCAAAACGTTCCTCATGAATCACTTTATCCACTGGTGAAAACCGCATGAAAATCCGTTCAGTAGTTTTTGAGTTAATGCGACCAGACAGACAGACAGACAGACGCGGTAGGGGACTTTATTTTATACTATGTAATGATATAGTCACGTATAATAAATAAGTATTATATAAATAGCTGTATGGTGTTATTAAATAAAGGCAACAAATATTTTAGACATAGGCAGAGTTCATATATACGTATATAATAAGAGTGTAAATACGTGTCCGTACTTTTTAAATTTTTGTAAAAAAAATTGTTGCAGGTGTCTTGGAATAAGTAATAAAAACATTTCAATCATTTTTAGAAATTTCTGTCTGTCTATCTGTTCGATTGTTTGAACACGCATCACTGCAAAAGTACTGCGTTTAGTATAATACCTCGCCAAGAGGATCATAAAGCATATCCTCGATTAACATTTAGTCTTAGATTTATTAAAATCGGTTTACTCTAACAAAAGTTGTTGTAATTTTAATGACAACGCGACTTAAGAACGAGAGAAAAGTAGATAAGTAAATTGACTTAACACATTCAGATGATTTTATTAGTCACTGTTTTTTTACATTAGGTTCCACGCGGACCGAGTCACGGGCACAGCTAGTAGACAATATAATACTCTAAGTAGTGACGAAAATGACGTAAAAATACTAAATAAAAGATACGTTTTCTAACAATTTTACAATAATGACAGTTCAATAAATATAAATGTTGACGAAACACGGTCACAGGTAGGTTCTCTCGAAGTAGGCCAAGCCTAACGTCATATAAGGAGTTAGTAGTAAAGTAAATGACGCTATTACATTGCGAATTGAATACTGTACGATTTCTTGAATTTCTCAGATGTACCCAATACTTATATTATTTTACCCTTATATTTATTTACGTTTGTAAAAATAATAAAACGTGCTAAACTGCTTCTTGGATCAAATCGAGATTCTTTTGAAGATATAATTGCTTCTACTATATCTTTCACACACGGTGAATTGGTATATCAAACGCAAATCATAACGGCATTTTCAAAGTTTAGTAAAGAATCTCTTATAAGTGGACATAGTAGGCGATGACTGTTTTAAATTATTTGTAACTTCTATTAATGTACCGTTGTTTTAGCAGAGCCTGTCATTCGGGTTTGAATTTTCTCATAACTGAACGTCATGTCTGTATAGCCTTATAAAGTCGTCAAGAATTTAATATGTGAATTCAATTAGTATGCGTCCGAGGCATTGTGATTATTCTGCTAACTCATAAATCTTTCACGCATACCGATTATGGTTATTTCAAAATTTCAAAATAGAGAAATTAATCTACGATATCTGATATGGAAAACGTATTGGTCCGGTTCGATAACCTGTCTCCGACGACACAGCACGTTACCAACGAGAGAGTGTCTCGCGACTGGACGTGGGAGAACTGGATCTGTGCCTACTTAGTTCATATACTAGGCGGTTAAGAAGAACTCGCTCGACTCGCAATTATTTCGCGCGGAATATTAAAACTGGTGCTATTCCCGGAGTCATTAAGTTATATCCTGTAGGGTAAGTCAGCCGGTCGGATGCGTGACAAAGCTGGCGCGGCGAGGAGCTATATTTATTACATATTGAATGATATACGCAAGAAGATACTTCATTAAACTTGAAACCTATATTTAAAAAAAACATCTTAAGAATGTCGTGTTCTATTGTACTATAGAATGATATATGTAAGCAGTGACGATACGTTGGAATGCGTACACGCAATCAATGTTCGAAACAACATCAGTATGCGGATCACATCTAAGTCGGTTACCGACACGTGTACGGCTCCCGGTTAACCTTGGCTAATCATTTCAATTCGTATTCATAATATTATGATAATGAATACGTGATATATTCACCAAATATTAATACTTACCGTATATGTCACTATTTAGATCAAATCCAATGGCATGTTATCTAATTAACGAACCTTATTTGATATAATCGTTACAGGCGCCATAAATGTTTACGGTATCCTAACTAATATTGCATTTAGCAAAAATGAGTTTGTTTGCTTGCTTGTTTACTTGATTGTTACACTTACGCCTTAAATTGGTTCAGTAAACTGATATTCATGAAATTTTGCAGACATTTGTCAGGGATACAGATAATGATGATATACATTTCATTTAGAAATAAATATAATGTTCACAAGGGTTCACGCGGACGAAGTCGCGGGCACAGCTAGTGTGTAATAAAATAAAAGTTCTACTTACATTTCAAAATTTAGAATACATTCATATTTTTTCTTACTATAATACAATGAGTAAACTTTTTTGTCATTATGATTTATTCCTTATTCATTTGTCCTCATCGTCTGTCTCGGTTATTGCGAGTACAAAATAGCAATAAAACGTTAATAATTACATAATGAAACAAAATAAAACCGGCTAATCTTATAAAGCAGTTTTACTAATAAAAATTAGGTCAACATCTATTTATATGCTAAAAATATATGAGAAAACGAGTCACGAACACGACTTTTAGTATAGAGGATGCAAAACATAAACTTATCATTGTCATACGTATGCAAATAGATGAGTGTGTATTGTACATCGTGATTGTACTTCAGTTGGCAGTCGCACCGTGTCACTGAACCAGCCAAGGTGTTGATATATAACTGTGGACGTATCAACGAGTTTAACAACGTTGCTATGCCATTTGTCACTAATCTGCGATTCTAGTTCAGTGTGATAATCAAACATAGGCTACAGTTACACATACATTAGACCGTTCGGCAAATAAGGACATCGATAATATTTAAATTCATTTTTAACTATCGAATGGCCTCGCCAGTAGCGTAGTTGTTAGTGCTACTACTGTTGAACCGTGAGGTAGGCGGTTCGATTCCCGCACGTGAATAATTCTGATTAGCGGATTGTCAGTAATGTATCCGGTTGATAAATATATATATATATATATATATATATATATGTTATTACATTACAATATAAGCTAAATCCGGTTTTAGCCGTTCCGTAATTTTACGTAATTTATCATGTTAAATATGATATATAAATAAGCCTATAAATATAAACCTTATGAACGGCAATATTCGAACTTTGCTCCCGGTGTATAAAAACTGGAATTCTTAAAATAATTAAAGATGTTATATGAGCAATTATAATTGGATCTAGGTACATTTTGAAATGTAACGACTCATATGTATGGTATATCAGTTCAAGCAATGCCTAGTTTGCGCTTAAACGATCGCGTTTGAAATTGTCTTTTCATAATATACTCATTTTTTTTTTTACGATAGCGTTATAGACTCCGGTACGACCAAGGATTGACCAGTTAAGGTGACGGTCTTTTACTTTGTAGTTTTCGGTAATTTATATATATATATGTAAAATATTTAATAATTTTACTACTAAACAGAATAGCACTATATAGGCTCATTTGAATTCTGGATTATAATATCTTATCGAGAAGTAGGTACATTAAGATAGGGATGACTATGTATGCAAAACAACAAATGTATGCAAAATTTCAGGATACCATTATCAAATACTAGGAATTTCTCAGCGACATCGCCCGCGTTATACCGCATGTCATTTTCGAAATACCTTACAACGTGTATGCAAAATTTCAGTAAGGTGTGTGCGATAAGAAACCAATAAGCAAAGAAACTCAAATACGCCTTTATAATATTAGTTAGAATTAGAAACAGCGATGTCATACGCGTTAATCTTTATGTATACATTTCTTGTGTATGTCACTGAACTCCGCCTAAATGGCGGGACCGATTTCGATGAAATTTTGTGTGCGTGTTCGAGTGGATTCGAGAATGGCTCATATTCACAATTGGAAAAGGTAGGTGGCGCTGCGATTGACTTTTTGGATTTTTTTTATTATCAAGGAAGGACAACGGCCGCCGAGACCGCTAGTTACAATATAAAAGTTAATAACATGTCACTCAAAGAGAACGTGGCTTTCTATTAAAAATGGTACTTCCAGGAATTATTCTTACAAACAAATTAACTTAACCTTTTTATAATAGTATTAATAGTGACAATTCAATATACTGAGCACAATTAATTTCCTTTCATTTTTGTCGACTAAAAAACATACGTGAATAGACATGCATTGTTTAGGCTGGGAAATAGGCGCTTCATACATTTTTTATATGTATATCATATTTTATACTGAAAAACCTTAATATATACAAACGTACTGCTACTACAAATTGCATTTACACAATTATAATCACTGAATATATAAAATTCACACCTTCTTGTGACCGTTACACCACTCACAGACATTATAATATGGATTAGTAAACACTTTATGACGTTGTAGCACAACAAAGCGACTCGATTTTATATGATAGTAAGCATAATGCAATCCAAAAACAACGGCGACCACCAAAAGATATCCGATTCAACGGCAGCTTGCAAATGTCTTGGCAGCTGATCTGGCTGGCAGAATGGCCGAGGTAACACAATTTAAGATAATATTATTGAGATTTCCAAACATTGGCCACTAGCGGACCCGACAGACGTTTTCCCGCCTTGATTATAAAAAATAATCCTTGACAAATTACATAGCACTAGTGGGCGCCCAGTGGTCGATATTCGACCATAGTTCACTGAATTTTTAAAGTTTGAACTTTATTAGGGTTCTTTTATCAAAGGGTATTATAACCTCTGTAATCAAAGGCTTTCATCATGCCTACTCAGTTATTTGTCACTTTTTTTCAATTATATAAACATTAAAAAAATCGATGTCTAAATGAAAATTGATATTAATTATAAATTTGAAACAAAACACAGGCGGTTACATAAGGTGGTAAGGCTTTTAAATACTAAGTAAACATAACTTTACGAAAATAAAAAAAAATTACCGGACCCCCTCATGACACAATTTTCAATTAATTTTACACGACACCATGGGCGCGTGGTATTTCTGGGTGATATTGAATTAAATATAGTCTATACATTATGAGGAATAGTGATATGCCCTGTATCATCATTTGGAAAAGTAATTGATACACAATAGAATCAAATTATGAATCCAAAACAAAGATGTTTATAATACTACCATTAACTTTTGAAAATGAATTCATTTTTGTTCATAATTCATCATCAACTGTACTAAATATAATTGCTACATCAAGTTATACTGCATCATTGTAACCGCAGAGATATAAGTCATGGATTACTTTCATGACCAAACAAATTTTCTTACTTTGATTTTACAAAGTATTTTTCGCTCATTTTTTATTGAATCATCATTTGAGTACACCATAAAGAAATACTAAACATTAAAATATTGACATTTACTTTGGAAATATTGCTTTACTCTTATGGCAACATGAAGCAAAGTGACATGAAGTGAAAGCAGTCTGTCACATAAAAAATTTGACATTCAATAAAACCAAAGAGAATAATAATTATTTCAGTAGTTCCATAAATTTACTAAAGATAAATTATTTATCAATTGATATTATTAAGATATTATATTATTCTAAAATTAACCTACAATTTCACCAGTTGATTTCAAAGGGCATATTGTAAGGCATGCAACGTCAATCATGTTAAAAATATTTAAAAGGTAATTGGAACGTAAGAAGGTTGAAGGATGTTCGAAACGTCTTTTTCATTTACATATATGTTGTGTAAAATTCAAGCAGTAGTGTGAGTAATGTATATTTTAATTAATTTAATATGATTGTAATGCATTTTATATAAAAAAAATAGCTCTGTGCACTTCTCTGCCATATAAACTTTAACTATGCCAAATTTCAAGTTCATCCGTTCGCGCGATTCGCTTAAAAAGGGGAGCAAAGTTTTGGCTTCACGTATTAATATATAAGATATGTTATAATATCATTGTTGAATGTAGAATAAAAAAGGGTAATTGGAACGTAAGATAAAAAAAAAATACATACAGTCGAGCATAGCAACCTCCTTCGCAACCTTTTTTGAAGTTTGGCAGTAAGGATTAATTCCTTCGCTTGTCCTATTGGACGAATGTTATTACTACTTTTTTGAAGTCCGTTATTGACGGATGTCAAAATGTCTTTTTTATTTACATGTGTGTATATGTTGTGTAAAATTGGAGCAGTAGTGTGAGTAATGCATATTTTAATTAATTTAATGTACTTATAATGCATTTTATATAAAATAAATAGCTTTCTGCACTTCTCCTCCATATAAACTTTAACTATGCCAAATTTCACGGTCATCCGTTCGCGCATTTCTTTCAAAAAGGGATACAAAGATTGGGCTTGGCGTATTAATATATAGATGATGATAACCTTCCTCATGAATCACTGTATCCATTGGTAAAACCGTATGACAATCCGTTCAGTAGTTTTTGAGTTTATCGCGAACAGACAGACTGACAGACAGACAGAAGACTTTGTTTTATACTATGTAATGATGATAATATTCTGTCAGATCTCGTTAGAGATAAACAATTACATCGCGAACAGGCATGGTAAATGACCTTGCCTGAGCGTCTTACCTGAATGCCAATGTCACTCACACCACTACACACTCTTACCGTTTAAAACGATTTACAAAGATTTTTATACGTCTTGAGATAAATTTCCGATTCAATTTATACAGTTACCGGAATCGTAATACCGTAGTTTGGTAAATATATATTCATTCATGCAAACAAATTGGTAACGCGCCGGTGCTTAAATAACTGAAAAATGATTCACTGTATTTTGTGTCGTATACGACGCATAGATCAAAAAATTCAATTTCCGCAATAATATTTACTTTTTAATTACTATATAGATATGTATTTAAAATACTTTTACCATGTAGGTGTCTCTTTTACCAAGTTATTAATGGATAACTAAAAAAATCCAATCAATAACTCGGCGACACTACGGGTCCTATTCGTACAAAAATGAAATTTCAGTTATCTTCCTTGTAACACACTTTACCAATCTCTTGTCAAAACCAAATCAAATCAAAAATACTTTATTCAGTGTAGGTCTTAATAAGGCATTTATGAACGTCAAATCAACCACCGGTTTGGAAAACAACTCCGTCATCGCGAAGAACCGGCAAGAAACTCGATCGGGTACATCTTTTTAACATATATATTACCGAAACATTATACGTTACAATCGTTTTTAGTGGATGCACAGAGAGGAGTCAATTCCAGTTATCACCATCGTTCACATATTGATCCACTCTATAATAGCCTTTTGACAACAAAACACGCTTGATGTGACGCTTAAACTTATAGTCCGGATAATCGGTAATATGCTATGAGACTTTGTTGTAAAACCTAACACTATTACCTAAAAAACTATTACTGGTTCTACTAAGTCTAAAACATGGGCGACCAGTTTGTTACAGTTTCTAGTATTTCGATCAAGCCGGTCTTTTACAAAATGCAATTTTTCTAAGTTCTACGGACGTACAATGATAATGTAATTGTTGTAATCCCATCTTAATTCGGAACATATTTTATGTGTATTTGTCTAAAATAATTAATAAATAGACTACGTGTAGAAACATAATTTTCGCAACGCGAACCAGACCAAAGCATATAGACTTACATAAAATTTACTATATCTGGAAATATGTCCGTGACCTCCTCCTACGTTATTTTGTCGAATATACAAACAATAATCTTGTGTACTGTTTGAAACGATAAGTATTTAATACTAGCTGACCCGTGCAACTTCGTCTGCATCAAATCGGTTATTACCGGTTTCAATTGTATTTTTAAACGCAAATAAGCTTAAAAAACCTAAAACCCTATTGCAGCGTTATCCAGCACCTCCAATCGTGAATCCAAACTATCCAGGGACTCACTCAAACATATACCCAGTTGGTATGTGAGAAATCTTTTAAAATAAGCCTAGAATCTGTTCGCAGCATTACCTAAAGTAGTGTCATCAAAGTGAAGATCAAAACTAAATTACATATATTGCCGATAAATATCTTCCCAGTACCCCTTGTAACTTCATCGCGTAACATACTGTAAAAGTTGAACTTTATCTACATTAATTTTCCATTTTGTTTTAGTTGTTTGTTTTATAATAATTTGTAAAGTATACGTGAAATCTGCATTCAATTTTAATTTGGTCACATTTATTTTACTTTTGACATACAAACCACCTTTTTTACTGAGATACTGAACTTCGGGATAATATACCTTTCTAACAGTGAAAGAATTTTTGAAATCGGACCAGTAGTAGGTACCAAGCATTCCTCGAAAACAAAACTTTACCACTCATTATAATATTAGTATAAATACAACATAGTAACTGCAAACAGTAGTCCGGTGAAGCTGTTAAGACCTTGCTAGGTCAATAGCGTGGTCAGTTCGAGAAAAAAAAAATAACTGCATACACCTCAACTGATTTATTTTAATCTTAGATTCACAAACCTGAACCCAACTACTTAAAGACTCAACAACATTTAGAAAACTAATTTTATCAAATATCGAAACAACACACGTACTGATAGAACTCTAGTTGAGATTCGTCTTCTACAATGCAATGTAACTATTATCTAGGTTTATGTTTTAGGCAAAATCTTGTCACCTTTGTTTAGCAAACATTTTTATACAATAAAATAAATGTAACAACATATAAGTGACAGTTTCGTTTACAACTATTTTTTTCATATCAGATTGATAATTACGCATAGAAATGTCACATAGCCGTAGCTCAGTTATAACGTACTGGACATTACATGGTCCGCCGGAGCCGACGGTTCGAATCCCGGCGATTTTTTTTTTGTATTTTTTTTAAAGTAGCTTAGGGAAATATAGCTTATCTTTTTAGCTAATCTGTCTGCTAATATAGCACAATGAAAATTTACCAAAATCCGTCAAAAATTTCATTAACTACAAATTTTTGACTTTCGTCCGTTATCCTGGAGAATCCCTTGCGTTTTATGAGATAAAAAGTATTCTAGATGTAACCTTGTAATATTAGTTATCACTGTGCCAAATTTCGTCAAAATCGGTTCAGTACTTTCAGAGTGATGCGTGTTCACAGGGACAGACAGACAGACAGACAGACAAAAATTCTAAAAAGATTATTTCTTTTATAGAAATAAATTCTATATCGATAACAAAGTCTACCCCGATAAAAATTTTCAAAAAATATTTAATGTACAGATTTGACCTTGCTACAGTTTTATTATAGTATAGAAGATAGATGAGATTATGTCCTTTATAAAGGAAGCATCGGGAACCTATAAAATTATGACGAAATCAATCGGAATTTACGATAAACATACGAATAACATACGATAGTACAATAAGTAGATAGTAACTAACATAATTAACTTATTATAAGTATCCGGCATATATGTAAATTTATCGTTGTATGCATTCGTCACGGACTCATTATTTTAGTAAGTATATGTGATAATGATAATTCTGATTCGGCATTTAACGATTTTGTAATTATTAACAATATAAGTTTCCTATTCTATAAAAAAATTTTGGTCATAGCTAACGTTTTTTTAAGTTTCTGCTATTGACAACAATTTCACCTAAGGGTAATTGACGATGTCATCTAAGAAAGTCAAAACGCTAAACCTAAAAGAGGAATTACTCTCAATAGGTGTGTCAGAACAACCCCATTGACATGCTTGGTAATATATTTTCAACTCAAGAGTGGTAGCTAGCTAGCCAGACATAGTAACAGCCTTGCTATGGAGTCTCATTACTATGATTTCCTTCACCAGAGATTTTATCACTGAGCAATTAGTTTTTCATGTTATTTCTTTCATTTTCCAGTGTAGTATCTACTAATCTTAAGTCAAATACGAAAATTACGATCACCTTTCATATATGTTTTTTAAAGGCGATTAATTTGATATGGTTTTTTCCACGTAAGTAGGCATCTTTGTGCATACTACTAACTTTCATATATTAGTTCCGTCGTACTACGAACTCATTGATATACAACCTGCGTGTGAAATCATACCGGAACATCGTCTCGTTTATTGTAGTAAGCGGCCTGTTTGATAGACTATCAATCGTTTTGATGATTCACGCCGGAGGTACGCCCTGGCCCGTCCTTTGCCTGATTATCACTCATTACTCATACTTAGCTAATGAGACAACGGAGCTCGGTTCTTTACAACTGATAAGATTACTTCGCTCGATTTAGTAATAAGTACGAAATTGCGGCGTAAATACATTTCTGATATATTCATTACCATAAAACACTAATTTCGATGTAATGTATTTTTTAGATGTTAAACATAAAGCAAGCGTAAAATACCAGCACGATACCGTTTTTCCGTTGTTTTACTTATGCATATTAGAATGAATTAATTTAACCATTTCTTTATCTAAACGATATGGTTTATTAGTATTAAATGTTTTCGGAAATAACATAGACACCTAGTTACATACGATTAAATAAATTAACTCGGTTGTGGCATTTTTAAACCATATAATTTTTTAAATGCACCATACCAACATAAGATAACCTGACCAGAAACAAATCGAGTACGGGTCACATTTTCTAGGATACGAAACGAAAACGACCACCCATATAACGGAGAGCTCTATCATCAAGTCGTAACTGCCATGTAGGCCTGTTTTATATAACATATTTATACACATAGATTGATATACGTACATAAAAGAGCACCGACGATAGTAAAATCGAAACCGATAATGTAAATAAAACTTAAAAAGTGAAATCTACTTCACGTTTAGTACCGTTAAAATACATGAACGTCCATAAAAAATAAACTATTTCCTTTCAGAACAGTACTCGGGTGTGTACAGTGAGTCTAATTTGAGCGGCACACGCTCACGGTTCGGAAATCTATATCGAATAGGTATGAGTCATGATTTGGAGTGACGTCACGGG
Organism: Antheraea yamamai; assembly: GCA_036509395.1. Taxonomy (NCBI): domain Eukaryota; kingdom Metazoa; phylum Arthropoda; class Insecta; order Lepidoptera; family Saturniidae; genus Antheraea; species Antheraea yamamai. The sequence goes on along the minus strand of AP028438.1, from coordinate 7,548,097 downwards.
GTGCCGGAGAACGCACCCCTGCCTTCGTCGCCTTGCGTGACTCAATGTCACCGACCTGCGCCCGCCTACCAGACTAGCCACCCAGACTAACAAATAATGTAGGTATATCGATACTGGGACAGCGCCTGAACTTTTATTCAACGGACAATCTATATCATATATCAACCTAGTATCATAAAGCTGGAAGGTTTGTTTATTTGGTTGAACTCGCTTATCTCAGTAACTACCGATCCGATTTGAAAAATTCTTTCAGTGTTAGATAGCTCATTTATCGACCAATCGTCACGCTAAGACCAATAGGAGCGGAGCACCAATGAAGAATGTTTCATAATTGGAGTTTCTTTACCTTTTGAGAGGTTTCGCTGCGTGTTAGCGTTAGCCCAAAGTAACTATTCTACTCCGACGAAGTCGCGGAAACAGCTAGTATAGTATATATATAATTTACAATGAAGCAGAGACTTTTCTTATTGATTCATTTCAAAAAACACAAAATATGTACCGTATAATAATAGAAATAAGAGTAAAAAATCATATTGAAATCGAATATTCTAAAACATTTAAGAACTCATATCTACTTATAAAAAAAAAAAACAAGATGATACAAATTTATATTCAAAAAACTAGTTTTTCAACATTCAAATCCGTCTACCGTTTTGCTTTTACAAAATTGTTTTGTTAGTGTTATTTTTTTCTACATAATCGCTTGCCACTTCGAAGATTTATAATAATTCACCGTGCAAAGTGGATCCATTCAACAAGTTTAATGATAATTTGAATGAAAACAAGTAACTAGAAACTAATCATCATTTTACATTGCTCCTTTCCTCAATTGTCTTAGGGCATCAAACTAAATGACCTTACTACTTGACCCCGATAACCTTTAACCGGTTTAGAGTTACCTTTATCGATTTTTATAATTACTGTTTAGTCCATATTATAATGCCGCTAGCTTCTGCACGCGACTTCCTTCGCGTGGAATAGTTACTTTGGGCTAGCACTAATGGACAGTGGAAGCTCTCAAATAGGGAAAAAACACCCCTATTTTATAGCCTTCCTGGATAAATGAGCTATTTAACACTGAAATAATTTTTCAAATCGGTCCAGCAGTTCCTGAGATTAGCGCGTTCAAGCAAGCTAATTCTTCAGCTTTATAATATGAGTATAGATTTAGCATACATAAGACTCTAAACTCCTCTATCTGTCAGTTATTATTATTAAAAAGTTATTCAGCCGTTTTAGTTTTAGTCCGGTGAAGCAGTGAAGGCACGTCAGGCCAATAGCGTAGTAAGTTAAAAAAAAAAACCGTTTTAGCTCAGACAAACAATACACGTGTTTATTTCATTTGTATGTACATATTTAAGCTTAAGTTTGTTCGAGAGGTCTGTGTTTTCTGTGCAACGTTCCATCAGTCCTCCGCCTCGTTAGAAACGTTCCCAGGCTTTAAGTACTCCGAGAATTCTATAGAGTTACCGAACATGAAACCTGCACACTGACTTATTATTACTATTCACATGTACAGCGCTGTACGATTCTTACACTTGGCCGGTAATATTTTCACATATATTTCCATATCAACTTCCGAGACGTTTAAATCGGTCGGAGTTTCCGCGTAAGGATGACTGTATCTCGGAGGTCTAAAGTATTATATAATTTCCTAAACAATACATACAAGGCTTACATGTCACCGCTAAATAGTGAGACGCTTATCAAATACTTTTAAAACCATCCTTAATTTTAATGCAATCTACACCTTACCGGTTTACTTATTAAATGCAGTGTTGAGCTTTCTTTTACACGTATATATACTTTCATTATATTCATATGATGCAAGGCACGTATTACGATACAGATATATTGTACGTAACGATACCACTTTCGTCTTCACTAACAAAATATAAATTAGCTTATACACTGTATGCATATAAAACGCTATTAGCAAACACTATGACAGAACCGTTTATGAAAGTGATATACATGTTTAAACTTTGGGCGAATCGCAGTTATATAATTGTGTATTCACGATTTGGAAAATTTACTTGTTTGCAAAAAAATCGTTAATTAATCGTAATTGGTTGATGAACTTTGCAAAGTTTGAACATTAAAACTAACAATTTGGGATCGCTGCATAATATTAATGAATATTTTTTTAATAATTTACTAGCGGGCCGGGCGGACGTTGTCCTGCCTTACTAATAAAAAAAAAATCTAAAATTCAACCGCAGCGCCACCTTCCGGGTCCAATCTAAACCATTCTCGGATCCACTGGAACACGCACACAAAATTCCATCAAAATCGGTCCAGCCGTTTAGGAGGAGTTCAGTGACATACACATGTATAGAAGAAATTTATATATAAACTAGCTGACCCGTGCAACTTCGTCTGCACCAAATCGGTTATAACTGGTGTCAATTGTATTTTTAAACGCGAAAAATTTTAATATACCTAAAACCTTATTACAGCCACACCATCGATTTCCAATTGTGAATCCAAACTATCAAGCGACTCACTCAAACCCAGATGGTTTGTGAGAAATCTTTTAAAGTAAGGCTACAACCCGTTCGTAGCAACCTACATATATTGGCGGTAATGTGAAAAAAAGCTTTAGAGGTCTATGGACCCCCAGTTTCTAACGCAGTTCCTTTCCCTTTTTTGTAGACGTTTACTATACAGTGAGTATAGTTTACATTATAAAATATCAAGTTGATAGAGTTAAATTGTAAATTAAACGATATAATATATTCATTAAATAAATAATGATAAATTAAACACTGAATGATATCATAACTATTTTCAACTTGTATTAAAACTTTTTCACACTCCATTGTATTGAAGAAAAATATAAATATTAAAAAGATATGAACACGACGCGTCAAATGTCACTTACCTATAACTATTTGTCTAAGAGCTAGTAATGGTTTCGAAAAAGAATTTCAATAAGCCAGTTTTTATATATCTTCATGTTCTTCCGAACAGTGTGCGGGCTACCTGGCTGTAAACGTTGCGTTTATTAGTGCATATCGCACCTTTACAGGCAAAAATATTGATTTTTTTAATGTATTGTTTTTTACTATCTCTTCTAGCTTTAAAGACCCTTCTTTTATTTATTTTTCTCTCCGGGGAATCTCTTGGATTCTTCCTCCTGATTTTCTGACTCCCTCCTATCTCTCCCCTTTCCGTTGGACTCCCTCTCTCTCCCCCTGTGATCCCCTTGCCCCCTTTGGCTTCCCCCCTGTTTCCGTCCCCTTTCCTCCTTCTCCCTCCCGGGTGGATTACAGTTAATAATAACAAAGAAGTATTATCACTTTACACTATTGTTTATGCTATTGAAATAAAGTTTATACTATTTTGTTAAATATTATGTGGGTATTAATTTCCAATTCCTCTTCTTAGACAGATATTTATATATATTAGTAGTTTGTAACAGAGACAACATATAGAATTTTAAAATTTTGAATTTGAATGACATTGCAGTATTATATAGCTTTCTTGTTTTATTTGATGAAGTATTTTTCTGTTTAGTACAAAATTTTAAAATCCATTGTAAGCTGATTTCTTATATTTACATTAAAAATACATTGAGATATATAAAATCGATTGGAAAATGTCATAAGACTAAAAACCAGATACTAATTATAAAACAAAAAGTTTTATTATCATACTAGCTGACCCATGCAACTTCGTCTGAACCAAATCGGTTATTACTGGTTTCAATTGTATATTTAAAAGCAAATATCTTAAAAAATCTTAATGCAGCGACATCTAGCACTTCCAATTGTGAATCCAAACTATCCAGGGACTCAATAAAACCTATACCCAGTTGGTATGTGAGAAATCTTTTAAAATAAGCCTAGAACCCGTTCGGAGCATCACCTACCGGGTCCAATTAAGATAAAACTGACCTACACATATTGCCCATAATACATGCCATATTATAAATTTTTTGCCAATTTCAATTACATTTATTTTGTTTAATTATTGAAAATATATATTTGCAAAAATAAAAAATTACCTATAGCACTGAAGGATAATATACATTTCTAACAGTGAAAGAATTTTCACAAACAAAATCAGATCAGTAGTACCAAGGAATCCCCGAAAACAAAACTTTACCTCTCTTTATAATATTAGTATAAATATAACATAGTATGGTAATTGCAAACACCTCAACTAATTATTTTAATCGTAGATTCACAAACCTGAACCCCACTACTTCAAGATTCAACAATATTCAGAAAACTTATTTTATCCAATATTGAAACAACACACGTACTGACGAACTCTAATTGAGATTCATCTTCTACAATGCAATGTAACTATTATCTAGTACAGTACATACATCAATAGAGTAACACATACATCTATAGAATTTAGCCTACTTGTTAGATTTTATACTTCTTATTCAACTGATTGATAATCATCATACATAGTATAAAACAAAGTCAACTATCGCGTCTGTCTGTCTGTCTGTACGCGATAAACTCAAAAACTGCTGAACGGATTTTGATGCGGTTTTCACCAGTGTATAAAAAAATTCACGGGGAACGTTTTGGTATATAATTTGTCAAGGGTTTTTTTCTAAATCAGGGCGGGACAACGTCTGTCGGGCCCGCTAGTTACGCATAAAAACGTTATGTAGTCGTAGGTCAGTTGTAATGTACTGAAACATTATTATACGGCCCGACAGAGACGTCGGTTCGGAACTCAGATAAGAACTAGATAGACAACAGATATGTAACACGTTTTTAAAACGGGCTCAGACTTATGAAATATTGTAAATACCAATTAATCAAAAACCTAGCGCCTATCTAGTAGACAGCAGTTGGAAGTGTATTTAGTATTTGTCAGTGAAAAACTTTATGAATTCGTAGTGTGTTAATAATAGGTCTTTACCTATGAAATTGTCGTTCTGCAATACTGGCCATTTCAAATCAAAATAATTTTTGTTTGGCTAAGAATTCTAATTTCAAATTAATTTTATTTTAAAAACATGAAATTCTTTTTCCAAAAGTAGTCATTTGTTTATTGATTAGTGTTACATTTTCATCGCATTTCAATCTTTTTTGTCATCATGGATACGTTAAAAATTCGAGTAATTATGGAATATAAGTACCGTCGTGGCAGCAACGCGGCACAAGCGGCACGCAACATCAACGACGTTTACGGAGCTAACACTACAAACTAACGCACCACCTGTTATTGGTTTGCTCGCTTCCGTTCTGGGAATTTCGACCTGAAAAATGAACCTCGCGGTCGTCCGAAGACTTTGGTTGACAATGACGAATTAAAGGCGATTGTCGAAGCTGGTGATACACAATCTACGGCTGAATTAGCAGCAGCTTTCGACGTTAGCGTCAAAACAATATTGGTCCATTTGCGTCAAATTGGCAAGGTAAAAAAGCTTGACAAATGGGTGCCCCACGAACTCAATGATCGCCAGCGCGAAGTACGCGTCGAGACGTGCCTTGCACTGCTCAACAGACACACAAATGAAGGAATTTTGAACCGCATTGTTACCTGTGATGAAAAATGGATTCTGTTTGATAACCGCAAGCGCTCAGCAAGTTGGTTGGATCCTGGTTCAGCACCTAAACAATGCCCTAAACGAAAACTTACCCCTAGAAAAGTGATGGTCACTGTTTGGTGGTCTAGCGCCGGTGTGATTCATCACAGCTTCTTACCAAACGGGGTGAGCATTACTGCAGATGTGTACTGTGAAGAACTGAACACAATGATGGAGAAGCTGGCACATCTCCAACCAGCATTGGTCAATCGCTCGTCTCCGCTGCTCCTGCACGACAACGCGCGACCTCATACTGCACAGCAGACGGTCTCCAAGTTGCAAGAACTGGGGTTGGAAGTTCTCCGTCATCCGCCCTACTCACCAGACCTTGCGCCTACAGACTACCACTTTTTCCAGAATTTGGATAACTCCATGGCGGGAAAAAAATTAAATACCCGAGAGGCAGTACAAAATGCCTTTGAAGAATTTGTTGCCTCCCGTCCAGCTGATTTCTTTAAGAAGGCCATCAATAAACTGTCACTGCGTTGGCAAAGATGCATTGGTTGCATGGGTGATTACTTCGATTAATACAAATAAAAAATACATGAAAAAAATTCGTT
>AP028438.1:7121868-7541954 GCA_036509395.1 Antheraea yamamai | reverse complement strand
AAACTATTACCATACAAAATTTTGTCAAAACCCGTTCAGTAGTTTTTTCGTGAATCCCGTACAAATGACAGACAGACGATTTCTTTAAAAACTATGGAAATAATAATAATATATTTTAATATTCCAAGACAATGTATAATAATATATGTGCAATAATTTACAGTAATATTGGTATCTCCAGTGGTTACAAACCGTATCACATATATCACAATTACATATAATGAGAACTAAAACAAACAGTGACTTAAATGTGTTTTGTCATTGTTTCTAAGCTCTATCAGAGTATTTTTTCTGAAAAATATTTAATGTACAGATTTCGTTCCGTTAGCCTTTTACTATATGTATAGATGTGAGTTGCCTGTAAACAGTTTGTATGTAGGAAAACTTTTATATTAAATTCTGTCCTTTTACAGTTAAATAGATGTCTGACTCAACGTCAGAAATAAAATCAGCATCAACATACGGTAGATAACTTTCAAATGACACAAGGTTACTTGAACAAGAATTCAAATTAATTAGTGCACTTGTTAAAATATTCACTATCGCTCGGTGTGAATAAACTGGTTTGCCCATTCATATCATTTTTGACAGAGTGTAACTAACCATAGTGAATCCGTCAAACAATTTTCACGTTAACTGTTATGAAATTCGGATAATAGCTGGACGATACGTGACTAACAGTGAACCTTCAGAGTCGTATTCTCTTCAAATCAAAATCGCCCGGTCACGTACCAGGTTTTTATTGGCGTAACTTTTGGAACTTTCTCCACATCACTGACTCCGGTGTGCGAACGTTTCTACGTGAAATGAAAAATACACTTTTTTTATGCACTGTCCTGTGTATCGTATTATTTTACCGCAAATTTCAGTGTCTTTAAACTAGTTCTATAATTTTCCACAATAGGACAAAATGTCAATATCGAACATTAACGTGTACCGACGACTTTTCCGAAATGTGTGTACATTTATTAATTTGAAATACCATGCGAAAATTGTGACCTCAGAAATACTCTTGTAATACTACCACTGCACGTAAGACAATGTAAAGTTATAGGTTTATCTATGTTTGAAATCGCTAATCCATCGTGAATTACCGAAGTGATTATTCCCATACCGTCCCCCATGAAATGACTTTTGGTCCAGCAGCGGGACTCTTACAGGCTGACATTATTATTCCTCGATACGCATAAGTCCTGGAAAGTAGCTCTAAAGTATCGAGTGGGTAGATTATAATCATATCACTACTAGCTAATAGAACATTTCATATTTACATGCTATTTCACCGATTATTTCTCACGCAAATGTACGATTTAAAATTCACCAAAAATGTAATAGGGATATTGTTTAATTAATATTTATTGAAAAATCGTGCGCACATACCATGCACGGACGAGACCTTCATACAAGAAAATATTTCGATTGTGAAAGTCATACGCGAGATCGATCGAAATGCTACACCTTGTGCTAAAATACTGATACAGCTATTCTATTACGTCAGAAACGAACATTTTATTATTTAACTAGAGGGCGTGACGGACGTTGTCTCGCCCTGATAATAAAGAAAAACCTTGACAAATTATATACATAAACTAGAACAAATCAAATATACTTTATTCGGTTTAGGCCTTAATACGGCGCTTATGTTCGTCAAAACTACCACCGGTTCGGAAAACAACCCAGTCATCGAGAGGAACCGGCAAGAAACTCGATGGGGTACATCTTTTAACTAGATATCGAGATATCATTACATAGTATAAAACAAAGTCTCTTACCGCGTCTGTCTGTCTGTCTGTTCGCGATAAACTCAAAAACTACTCAACGGATTTTCATGGGGTTTTCACCAGTGGATAAAGTGATTCATGAGGAACGTTTTGGTATATAATTTGTCAAGGATTTTTTTATAATCAGGGCGGGACAACGTCTGCCGGGCCCGCTAGTACATATATATATTTCGAATACATTATACGTTACAATACCATTTTTAGTGGATGCACAGAGAGGAGTCAATTCCAGACATCACCATCGTTCACATATTGGTCCACTCTATAACTAAACGAGACTAAAACTGCTTGACATGAGGCCTCGATTTACAGTCCCGCAAATCGGTAATATGTGTTGGGACTTTATTATAAAACCTAACACTATTATTACCTAAGAAACTATTACTAGTTTTGCTAAGTCTGAAACATGGGACGACCAGTTTGTTACAGTTTCTAGTATTTAGATCATGCCGGTCTTTTACAAAATTCAGGTTTTCAAAGTTTTTACGGACATACATTAAATTATCAAGAATATTCCGGGTGGGCAGAGTTAGGATACCGAATCCCTGGAACTTCGATTTTAAACCTTCCTCATGAATCACTTTATCTACTGGTGAAAAGCGCATGAATGTCCGTTTAGTAGTTTTTGATTTTGGTCCAACAGACAAAGATAAACTTGGCAGAGGACTTTGGTTTATAATATGTAGTGATAAAATCCTTTAAAGTACCTTTGGACATTGTGAAGAATAATATCAAACTTCCAAATCTAGCTTCTTCTTCGGATTTAACATAGAGATACAATAATACGCAGACAATTTCAAACATACGTAAATTATTGATAACCTGCAGGCTATAAAACACATGTAATTTATTAATATTACCTTAAAAAGTAATTTATGCATATAACAGATTCCGCGGTTAGACGATATGCATCAAAATTATAATACGATCATTTATTTAACACGTTGACTGTCACGGGGCTTTTCACGATACTGCCTTGGAAGCAATTTGTTTTAATGAAATAATGTTACTAGAAATAGCAATTATAGTAAATTGTAATCAAAGAAGTTAAATAAATGTTGCTATTGGAAGATAGATATAGTACGAATTATAAACATATTATTAACAACGATTTGAAACTTAATAATTTTATTTGAAACTGCAACACAGAAGTCCATGCAAGCCAAACCAGACTTTTATTCCTCTTTTCCTGAAGCCACATATCTATATTTACACTGATATATTACGACTTTGATTATAAACATATTACGACTACGAAGTTGTACCAATATGGCAACTAAAGAAAGGACGAGATAATTTGTAGTGAGCCTCCTGGGAAATTTCACACATGAGACACTACGAGATATCTCGTCGTTAGCAGTCAACGTGTTAAATATGAAGGTCGAAGTTAAGCGAAGGCTTATTCCATTGAGACAGTAACTGGCACCAGTAATAACGACAATAAATCGTGTTTTAATTTTGACGTTCATGTTTAAGGGGTCATTCAAGTATTACGTAAGCACTGATGGGGGGAGGGGGGTCTTGATTCGCTTATTTTGGTTGGGGGGTCTGGATGGTGATTACGTCAGCAATATTTATTTACTGAATTAGAACAGATTTGAATATACTTATATAAATGTTTACGTAGTTATGGGAGGGTTAAGAACATTGCTTACTTTTGCTGACCAGGGGAGAGGGCAGCCAGAAATTACAAAATTCTGCTTACGTAATATTTGAATGGCCCCTAATGACGCAACGTTCGATAATTAATTATACATATTTTCCCTTCGCGTCATTTACCCAGGAAAACTACAAACGCTGTGGCACCATAAACAAGTGCGACAGCGACTGACTGACTCACGACTGCCTTCATTGTTCATACGAGGCTAGTTCCACTGGCGCAAAGGATGAGTCGTTCGGGTGAGAATACTGACTCGGAAAACGTAATCATCCCAGTCTATTTACGCTAGTACTGATCAAACATAAAACAATTTACAAGACAGCAGCACGGACTCAGGTCTAAGTCGCGAGTTTGAAGTCAGTAACTCAACGAATGTACTATTATTTACTTTGTCAAGTTATAAAGGGTAATTAAAACTTAAGTCTTTTGCAAAACAGTTCTATTTTTCAGATGTGATTAAATTCAGAAGTATTTTTTTGTGATAATTAAATATCACATGATGTTTATCTATATTTTACACGTAACAATATTGTATAAAAAATGACATAACAATTGAAAAAAAAAGAGATCTTGAAATTACATTGATAAATAAAATATAAAAACATAACGCAACAAACAGTCGAGCGAGCAAAAAGGACAAGGGCAAAAATCTAAAACTATTTAAAACAAAATACGACGTTTAACAATGGACTTTTGGTTCTAGGTCTTATAAATAGTTATTATAATGCAATCTCTTTATTAAATTTATCACGTTTTTAGTTATTTCATTCATGAGCGAGCACCTACCTTGACATAAATAGCCCTTATTAAGTTATGACAGTGTTACAATTTGGTCAATCGAATTCACACTAATTATTTTATATACGTGTCTCTCTATATGTTTGTTCCATTCGAAAGATTAAACCCCCGAACCGGTCGTAATAAAACTTGTCAAAGATCTGAAGAGGGATACAGAATATAATAGCATGGAAAACGATGTGTCCTCTGAAGTGCACGGACACCAGCTAATAGAACACTTCCTATACTACATTACTATAAGTATATCTATGAACAAAAGAAATGTTCGTATCTTTACTTCTTTCGGCTGACTAAATACCGAAATGTTTTATTACTAAAACACTACTAGCCCCTATGATACAGGACTAGTCCTGCATGGCCCCCCTTTATAATAATAATAATAGTAACTAAAAAATGAGATCATATTTCGCCTACCAAAGACATTATTTTTCAATTAAACTATTCAAAAATTAATGACCCTACATTGCTTGTTAGGTTCTTTATATATATATATATATATATGATTTTTTAAATCTCAGTGACTTAAATTAAAATATTCTTATCCATATGTACTAATTAAAAAAAAAGTTTTATGTAGTAAGAAATGCGATATATGTCATGTAGTAAGAAGCAGTACGTGATAAAACGACCAAAGACAGACGCGGGTGTATTGTACTAAGAACGTTTCGGGATTCTATCGCTCTTTGTTAACACTAAAAAGGGTTGATTTCCTGTTAACACATTCGAAACATTTTAATGAATAAAACCCACGAGGAAAAATTGGTAACAAACATAATTGTCCTCACATACAACATACCTACATCGCATTCCAAATTCAAACGAGACTCCTATTTTTTGTTAAATTGCCAATAGCGTTTTATATATTAACGAAGCTTAAAATTAAAAAAAAAATCCTTAATATATATTTTTATTCGCGTTTTTAGCATAAACCCCTATCTAACTGTTGTGATGATACGCCCAATTTGGCATGCGACATATTATATAGATACATCATTCATTATTAATTTTGACATATAATATATTCAGAAGAGATATCAATACAAAATTAGTATCTAGTCGTAACAAACGAAAGAGTGATACGTGACTAAATTATTAAACATAGACCTTGAGTTGCCCTTTGCTTTGGTTTGGGTTACGTGGGATAAAGCAAAATCTACGCGGTAATCAATACTCAAATATAACATTCTTTCTTCGAACCAATAAACCAATCGAGACGAATTTATCATAATGGGGCTTATGGTTCGAAATGAATGAATACATTATTTATTGTTCCAGTCCATCGTGTCGTCGAAACATACGAGTTCCGTGGTTATGTCATCATCAAAATTTATAATTGAACCGTTGGATGTTTGTTTGGAATTGGCCGTAACAATAAACGTATTCTCATAACGAACTCCGCTATTGTACATACGTAGAGTGTACGCATGTTTAATTCTAAGAATAATAATACAATACAGCTCAGAATGTGGCTCAGCACGAGCCTCCGACTATTGTTGTGATATACGCGTTTCCGCTTTCTCGTGAAAAAATTCAAGCGCGTAATTGGAAAGTAAGCGTTTAGCTTATAAACTTGTTTCGAAAATATCTACGTAGTATTAAATATACACGCTTCTACAAAACTGTTTCTGTGTAAACATTTTAATAATAAGAATATATTTAACTAGCTGTGCCCGGGACTTCGTCCGCCTGAAATCTTATGATAAAAAACAGCGATTAATAAAGTCATCTGAAATCCATTTATTTATCTACTTTTCTCTTGTACGTAAGTCGCCAATTAAAATCCAATAACTTTTGATATAACGAACCGATTTTAATGAAACAAGAGACTAAATGTTACTCGAAGGTATGCTTTATGATTTTCTGATAAAAAGTTTTATCATGAACGCAGTATTTTAGTAGTGATGCCTGTTCCTACAAACAGACAGAGAGACAGACAGACATGTCTAAAATTGATTGAAATGTATTTTATTACTTATTCCTAAACACCTGAAACATTTTTTTTCTACAAACATGTTAGATTTACATCCTATGATATGTAATTGTAGAAATATGTATAGTTGTAATGTAATTTAATGCAATAATAAAATATTAAAAAGTATGGAGTATTCTTTACACTCGTGTGATTTATATATGAAAATCGAACGCCAAGCTTCAACTAACCCGTCAATGACAAAAACCGTCTGTTCTTGGAGTTTGAATGTAACCGGCGCTATTATACCGAATGCGTTTACGCGGTCGCCTTCGACGGTTCACGACCTTGGTTCATATCACAGGCACTTTAATATGTATACATATACTTGTGTAGAGTAATTTTCAGTCATGTCCAAACCCTAATTCAACCAAATGGAGATTGTCTGACAAACAAATCAATTGGCCTACTTAAAGTCGGTTTGTTCTTACAAATATTGTCGTACGCACTCGTATGTATGTAGTTTATGACTATATATTTCGGTTATTTTAAATAAAGTAGGATGACTAACTACAGTAATAAATAATAATGATACTACCCAAGGAGTCAACACTTACTGTATACTATAATGCAGTTTAAAATGACTATATTTCGATATATCAGTGCGAAAAAAAAAATTTGTTTACAAACGCTATAACAAACTAGTATACATCTTCGTTTGTCATCTGTTTGTCTTGCATTTGTTATTTTAGGACCAATATGACCAAAGCATTTTAAAAACTTTAGGATTTGTATATGTACATATTTAGAACTTTTAAAAGGATCTCGGGAACAACATGACCAACAGTAAACATAAGAAACCATACTGTTCATATACAACAAACAATATGCATAAACTACCTGTTGATCGCTCTTTTTCTTTGGGTGAGAAAGAGAACAAATATCTCTATGTCCCATTCTTAAGATACTATACAATGGTCTTCTATACCAAACGTTACAGAATTTTTTTTTTTTTTTGAATTGACTACGCTATTGACCAAGCAAAGTCTTAACAGCTTCACCGGACTACTAAGGCGAGCGCTTAAGGCACTCAGCCGATTTTATTTGGGCAACTAGCTCAAGTAAGCTAAAGGGTGCACGGCACACCTCGGCTTGGGCTGTTGTCTGATACATGCATTCGTCCGTACACATACACAGAATCCGTCGAGCGATTTCAACACTATCTAATCATGATCTAAACATCACATATATTTGCAATATTTACACATCTCAGTGTTGATTTGTTGAGTTTTTTTGTGATGTTCATTCAAAACACGATTCACCACTAGGAGGCACATGTGGAGAAGCATTATACGTCTAGTAATTATATATCTGCATTCAGATTATAAAAATACTACTGACTCGCACTGAGTTCGCATAGGTTCAATGGTACCGTGGCGTCATAAGTGTTGTAATTATTTTAATTCATTTTCTGTCACTTTAATGCTGTTCATCAGAATCACAGACGCTATGTAAGAACACAAACAACTTTTTTTACTGTTGCGCGTAATCTTATATTTGTGACATCTTATAAGATATTCATTGAAATTACATGATTGAAAGGACAATTTTGCTCTACATTAAATATTCAGCGTAAGTATTTAATTGTATAAGGATTAGTAATATATTGGTGAATATAACGTCACGAATAAACAATATTTATTTAATAATATTGAAAAGATAAAGATGCTTACTATGGGCAATGCTTAGGAAATATATATATATTTCACCAGGCACTTTTCTGGAGACAAATTGAAGGTGTACAATTATGTAGTACATTATTCTTATGTAGCTTATAAGGCTAACATCGTTTCCAAAATAACGGCCGGAAACGCCTACTGTGTTGGATCAAACCAGTCGAATTTTATCTAATTTATTTAAATATAATATACATGTATGTATATTAGAAAGATTCCAAAATAACTCTTCTAAAGGATAGTGAAAACCGTATCAAAACCCGTTACGTAGTTTGTAAGAGCTAAGGAAACCCACAGACACACAGACACGAAAAGCGACTTTGTCTTATATTATTTATAGAAGATACATATGTATGATACCAATTAATGTTTAAAAAAAATTGTGAATGGCAGATGTGCATAATAATTTCACAGTAGAACGGACACAGGACCGGTCAGAGCAGAGCCGCGGAGGGGATCGAGCGACCGCAGCAGGTGTAATAGCGTCGGTCGCAACCCGCTACACCGCGTAAGCGCGTACATGCAATGATATTATAACTAAAAAGCTCTAGATATGTTACCTACATGATATTTTGACAAAACAAATGGCATGATAACGCACACATACGTAAAGTAATATTTGTAACGCCACACTGTCTTAGATAAAATGTGGAAGTAAGATGGCATATTCTCAATATCGGGGGTGAAAAAGAAATAGTTATAATGATGCTTAGATACGGGCGGATTGACGGCCAAGTTTTAACAAGGCGCTGTCGAAACGCTTATGACATAGATCTGCTTTTTACTTATAATATCATTCGTACATGCCATCGATTCGACGCGTCGCGCGACGCACCACCTTTTCGGCAATACTAAAATATCTATTACGTTTAAAAGTTAACCCCTGGGCTGTCCAAACTTTGAAAAACTTGAGTAATAACAAATAATGTAATGTAAAATTATAATAATAAAAAATTGTCTAGAAAAACATGGTCCGCCCCATTCTGAGATTTGGGTCTTAAAAAATCAGCCGAAGGTTTCTATCCCAATGACAAAAACGAAAATGCAAAAAAATCTACAACATAAATATATATTATTTACTATACTAATATCATTTAAAAAAAAAACTTTGTAGGAGGTAATCTTTTGTTCTCCAGAAGGCCGACACACAATTCTATAATTGTAAATATATAAAAAAATTCAATTAATTTTTATGTATGATCACGTTATTCATTTTGTTTTTAACAATATATATGGAAGCACTTTATAAAATCACTAGCCTCTGCCCGCGACTTCGTCCACGTGGAGTAATAAAGTAATTTATTTAAAATTTAAAACGATAAGAGGAAAAAAACCCCGATTTTGAAACATTATTCATTTGTGCTTCGCTCCTATTAGCCTCAGCGTGATGATATATAGCCTATAACTTTCCTAGATAAATGTGCTATATAACACTGAAAGAATTTTTCAAATCGGACCAGTAGTTCCTGAGATTACTCCCTACAACGTCACAAACTCAGAAATGCACAAATTTTACCTCTTTATAATATTAGTATAGATATAGATAATGAACTGTTTAAATACTTTGGTAATAAAGGTGATTGTATTACGATGTATTTTTGTGTTATATAGTCCAAATGGCCCACCGTCTGACGTAAGCTTTAGCCGAAATCCCGCCAGAAGAGCTATTTCGGGTTTCATCGGCGCCCATATTATTATGACTGATCTGGCCAAAAATGATAAGCATCTGAAGTGTTTGAAATACCGCGATTAATGGACAATCAATATGCTAAAATTAAAACGAACCGTTAACCGTTACGAACAATAGCTATAACTACGAGCTATTAGAGCTCTTAGTTATGTTGTTTAATGTGTAAATAATTATTAGTGAAACGACTTACGATCGATTTTTTCATACATAATTTCCATTCGTTTCACTACTTTTGTGTAGTACTATATTTATCCGCGACTAGGAGCATATCTGTTGTTATCTATACTAATATTATAAAGAGATAAAGATTGTAAATTTGTGAGGTTGTAGGCCGTAATCTCAGAAACTACTAAACTGATTTTGAAAATTCTATAACCAATAGAAAGTCACGTTATTTGTGAGTGTCATAGGCTATATATTATTAACCCGAAAAATGAAAAGACTTTTTGTGGTAGTCGGATTTGCAAGGTAAGTCGGAGAAAAACGGTCGAACGAAAACGTTTCTTACGAACGCTGCC
This sequence comes from Antheraea yamamai, assembly GCA_036509395.1. Taxonomy (NCBI): domain Eukaryota; kingdom Metazoa; phylum Arthropoda; class Insecta; order Lepidoptera; family Saturniidae; genus Antheraea; species Antheraea yamamai. The sequence continues at coordinate 7,531,862 of AP028438.1, read as the reverse complement.
TTAACGATGAGAGATATATTATTGAGTTCTAGAGAAATGTTTTAGAACTTGTTAATGCCTACAAAAAAGTGACCGACAGTATATGTCTAACTTTTATATTTAAGTCAAAAAAATCATTTTTTATAAATGTTTACCGCCCAACGTAGTGGGCGCGGGTCAGCTAGTCTACTATAAAGTAGTTATATAATTTGATTGACAATCACAAAATTGTTATGATGAATATGAAAAACACTCAGATTTAACTTTCATGAAAATTCGTTAACAGTGTTAGAATTTGTTAATTTCAGATATAAAAATATCTACACATTCTTTCTCATAAAGTGCAATAGTTGTTGTAGGAAAATAAATTATCATTACAAATGTAATGACGCCTGTTAAAGAAGAACCAGACATTATCTTACTGAAAATAACGATTTAATACGAGATAAAAAACAAGCCAGAAGCATATATACAACAGAACGCTGTTACAGTGCGTTAACCTACACGTCCATCGCTCCTCGACAATAATATACACGGCGTGGTGCAGGTTCCCCGACCAATGAAAGATGTGAAAGTAAACAAACCAATTTAAAAAGCGTTAAAAATTTATATAAAAAAAACCATACGTGAGACGTTTTTTTTGTTTTATGTTATATTTGTCAACCAATGTTCTAGATTATTACTGTCATTATAGAGTAAGTAAGAATATAACAAGTGTCTTGTAGTAATTTCACTATTCTAACAAGATGATGGTTCCCTTGTTAGAACTTTCCATGGGATTTTTGTGGCATGTCAGAATTCAAGTTCTGTGCTATTATTCCCCATCCACTTCACCTTTACACAATAACTGAACTACGAGTATACAACGCAAAACATCACCAATATTACTATATATAGAGTCAGCGAACACAAGATTATGAATAAAATATAAAAGCCACTACGCGACAGGCTAACATCCCGCCAAAAATACCCACAAGTAATTATTACATACAATCATCTATACATGGAATAATATAACTACATGTATCTATCATGAAAGAATTATTACGCGGTGTTCTCGTTTAATAAAAAATACTGAAAACATTAAGAAAATACCTTTTCACAATTATTACGTCTGGTCAGATACGCTCATAATGTATGACAAATGAAATCTATGGAACAACACTTTCCAATGTATTCAACAGTATCTGAACACGCGACCTCAACTATACACGTATCAACAAAATATATTGTATGTCAAATACGAAAGTAATTAATATAGCTTATGTCACTTGACGGGTTTTCATACATTCTACGAATAATAAGAGGAGAAACTTTTGGGCATAATACGTTAAGTTTACTATTTGGTACTCACGACTCCGATGTTGTGAGTTTTGCTTTACTGTTTCACGGGAACATATAATCATGAAACTTGGTATACTTAAGTGTTTTTTCATGAAGAAGGTGTTTATACTTTCTACTTTATGTTTTTTATTACTTTATATGTTTGACAATTGCATCTGATGTTAGATGCCGACATGGTCTTAGATAGTAAGCACGCTAAGCATAGAAGGACTGACTTTCGAGTGCGGATGCCGGAACACACCAACAGTTGCTTGGTGACATCTTGAGGGTGAACTAGCTAGACAGGCGGGCTTACAAAAAGCTCTACAGCCACGCTATGTTTTCATCACGTTGCTTACCTTCACCAAAAATTCCATTAATAAAAAATAGCTAATCATTAAAACGCTGCAGCGTATCAATTTCTGTACCGTTCAAACGATCACCAAGAAAATTATTTGTGTGAATATTCAAACACCGAGAATATTTACATAACATCCATCTTGCTATAACTCGACTATTTGTTATAACAAATAATAATAGAAACGAATAATAACAAATGCGTTAAGAGCCACGATCACAGCTAGTATACTACAGAGATACAGCTTATTTTTTGTTTGTAGAACGTACGAATCCCATTTTATTGTATTTCACTACGAGCAAGCTACATTATCCATAAATTAAATAGGCTACATTTTATTGTCGCACAATTAACGCGTAGAAAGTCTGTTAATAACTATAAATAAAATCATCAACGTTTTATTTATAGTTTTGCAATCTCTTGTAACGCACTTTTACTATTGCACATGACTTTAAAAAAAGGAAACTAAAAACATCTCTCCATCAACCGTTCATTCAAACGGATGAATCACAATACAGCACTTGTTATAAGTTATAACGAACACATGACGCACTCTGTCGCCGTAAGGGACTGCATAAAATATTATAATACATACATATGCATATTGCATTCATTTGTAAGCTTTCATCCTGATTTGTCGCGAATACATTGTGTAGTTACATATATACTATATTCGACTAGCCGCAGCCACGGTTTCGTTCGCCTGAATTACGAGATAATTGTATTAAGATTTGTTTTGCGTATCACTATATCGTATCGTGTAAATGCGGTCGCTGTTGATGATAAAAGTTAGTTTTAGAGAATTGTCGTTTTCTTTTAAGTGAATTTTTTTATAGCACGTTAGTGAAAATTTTTCAATACGCGGTTAACGTAAGGTATGATTTGTATTTGTAAGTATGTATAAGTGTATTACAGTATGTATAAGTATAAATTGTATAAGTTGTATGTCTGGGTGTAGTAGTATACAGTTTATGGGCACTCTCATATATATATAATTTAATATATATAAGCCAAAGAAGTTTCACTTCCTCTGCATGTACATGCTGATACAAACACTAAATTTTTTGTAATTGTCTACGGCATTATATCGGTATAAATTTAACAATTTTGGTAAAATATTGCATTATTATTTATATCTATACTTCTATACTAATATTATAAAGAGGTTGAGTTTGTTAGTTTGTGAAGTAGTAGGGGGTAATATCTGGATCTACTAAACCGATAAACCGATTTTACTATAGATAAACGTGTTTTTTGTGAGTGTGATAGACTATATAATCTCTAATAATCGAATAAAATACTAAAAATCTAATAAACTCGAAAAATGAAAATATTTTTTTGTGGCAGTCGCATTTGCAAAGTAAGTCTGAGAAAAAACGGTCGAACGAAAACGTTTCATACGAACGCTGCCTTAATGATGAGAGATATAAGATTGAGTTCTAGAGAAGTAGAGCTTGATAATTCCTACAAAAAAACTCAACGACAGCATATGTCTGTCTAACTTTTATATTTAAGTCTCAAAAAGTAGTTCTTATATTAAGAAAATAATTTAAATCATTAAGCGATGTTTATTGGTCATACTAGCAACAACAATTATGATTTCTTATCAATATGTAATCTATGCATATAATAAAAATGAAGTGTATGTATGTAATATCAAAATAAAAAATAAAAAAATGATTAGGTATGAAAGTATACAGGCTACTGATAACAAAAATGCAATTTTTAAAATTTTTGTCGGTCTTTCGGTCTATCTGTCTGTTTGTTCCAGGTAATCTCCGAAACGGCTGGACCGATTTTGACAGGAATTACATATAATAAAAATGAAGTGTCTGTATGTAATATCAAAATAAAATAAAAAAACTGATTAGGTATGAAATTATACACGTTACTGATAACAAAAATGCAATTTTTAAAATTTTTGTTGGTCTGTCTGTTTGTTTGTTTGTTCCGGGTAAACACCGAAACGGCTCGACCGATTTTGACAGGAATTTCACTGCCAGATAGAAGACATCATAACAAGTAATTTAGTTTTTTTTTTATTTAGACTAGCTGTTAACCGTAGCTTCGCCCGAAGTGCTATCTCCGAAACAGTTCGACTGATTTTTACGGGACTTTCAGCGACAGATAGCGAAAATTATAAGAAGTAATTTAATCTATTTTAATTTAAACTACCTCTTAACCGTGGCTTCGCCCGCAGTGCTATCTCCGAAACGGTTCCACTGATTTTTACGGGACTTTCACCGACAGATAGCGGACATTATAAAAAGTAATTTAGTCTATTTTAATTTCGACTAGCTGTAACCTGCAACTTTGTCCGTATGAAATTTTACAAAAAATATGTTGTTCGCTGTAAACAAACGTGCGTTGTACTGGACTCCAAGAATAAACATAATTGAAATTCATATATCTATGTATGTAATTTAAATTATATTGTCTTTTTAGACATTTAGGCTGCCATTTTTTTTTATTACTGCGCTTTCGTCTTCATAACTCGATAACAATAGTAACATATAAGACTATTCTATCGAGTTCAATGAGCACTATTTAAATTATCGAATATTAAAAACTGCTTAGAGATTGATTAGAGATATCTTGATTAATATTTATGCAATATTTCAATACGTCAGTTAGCTCATTCGTTGTTTTCAATTCAACATTATAATCATTAACAGTAATTTTGAAGATAGAAGGGGTCATTAGATCATAAACGTATTACTTATTGACAATATGGACATATTATATCATTATAATTATATCTTTAAGTCTTTGTTTCATTAGTTCCTTATACTGTATAAGTGAGCACTGAGGTAGTTATATGGTGGGTTAAGGTTCCAAATATGTTGCTGATGATAATACCCCTTATTTCACACACTGTTAGTATTTATATATCTAATGTATATATTACATGTTACTGTAAGTGACGTGCGTGTCGTACTTACAATTGTTTTTACAAATAATTTCTATAATTGAACATGATCTCACAATTTTATATTCCTTTTATACAATTTAAAAAAAAACGCGTGCGGAGCTGCCGGTACAGCTAGTGATATAATAACTGAGCCACAGACACGCGTGGGCAGGTCAGCTATGTAGTAATATTTTAATGGATTAAGTTTTTATCTCACAACTATTTTATAAACATATTAGTAATGTAATAATCCATAGAGTAATTTTCGAGTTATAAGCACACTAATAACCTGATAAACGGAGACGTCGCCCTTAAAAGCATAAGTTTATTTTAAAATGAATTATATATATAACAAGATATTACTATTTACTATAAATATATATATAACTACATAGTTCCTTTCACAATTAAGCCTTGAGAAGTAATCTCGCTAAGCAGCTGCGCGAAACGGACGTATAATAAAACTCGACAAGATCACCAAAAAATATTCTCACGCGCTATTTGAGCAATGGTAATATGACAACTAATTCAAATAGTTTTAACATATATATATATCTATTATTTATTTATAATTAGCGGGCCCGGCAGACGTTGTCCCGCCCTAATTATAAAAAAATCCTTGATAAATTAAATACCAAAACGTGCCCCATGAATCACTTTGTCTATTGGTGAAAACCGTATGAAAATCCGTTCAGTAGTTTTTGAGTTTATCGCGAACAGACAGACAGACAGACAGACGCGGTAGGGGACTTTGTTTTATACTATGTAATGAAAACACTTCAATGATATGTCTTTTTTATTATTCAACTGTGGTATGTCAAACTTGTCGTATATCAAACAGTACTTATGGTTAAACAGTATTTATGAGTGGTTTAAGAGCTTACTTTATCCACTTTCAGTTGCGTAAAACTCCTGAATCACTACATATTATAAAACAAAGTCCCCTGCTACGTCTGTCTGCCTGTTCGCGATAAAACGCGTTTTTCAGCAGTAGATAATGTTATTCATGAGGAAGGTATAGGTATATAATTTGTCAAGCTTTTTTTTATTATCAGGGCGGGACAACGTCCGCCGGGCCCGTTAGTCGAAAATAAATTAAATCTTAACAGTCTGAAAGATGACTGATGGAATATCATGTATTTATATATAACGTATTTAATTAATATTCGCATTCTGAATTAAATAATCGAATAAAATGTGTAAAATAACAAATAACATGTATTTATAGTGAAGGGAAGCTTTCACTAAAAATTTGAAATTATATTATAATTGTGTCGTAAACTTTCTTCAAATCAAAAACAGGTGATTCCGAGAGTTTTTTTTTCAAAGACCGAGTTTACGACGCATGGCAAAGTAAATTAAAGTAACCAACTAATCTTGTTTTGAGATCACGGTCAAATATGCAATAATAGTATTTAAAATTCCAAGAAAGCGACTCAGGTGTGCCCGTGGAAGCGAAACGAGTGGAGGTGGAGCGAGACACATCATCCAGTTGCTTACTACGAGAGGGTCCGGCCCGAACAACGTATGTAGGTAGGGATGTACATCCGAAAAAAAATTCGATATTTCTATTGATACGATATATTGTACAAAAATATCGGTATACACAAAATAATTCATATTTCATTATTCGATAGTAAGAGATACCTAAAAGGAGGAAAAATGAAAAGTCTCTATTTAGAATTAAATATGCAATCAGTATTAGGACAACTACAATTATTTTTTTCTCGATACTTCTAATTTTAATCTTCCATAAATACTACACTCATGTACATATTTATAGGAATGAAAAACGAGGTAGAACAACAGAGAAAATATTGTTTTATTTCGTAAATAATGTTCGATATATCGAATAAAATATATCGATATTTATACCAATTTTGACTGATACGATATATCGAAGCCAAATATCGATATACATAGAACACCCCTAGTTGTATGTACCCGGCAACGCACTTTCGCTGCCTAGTTAATCATGTGAGAACTCGCCAAACAACCGTTGAGAAAATGATACGAAACGAAATTTAATTATTATTCGAAGGTATCTGAGAGTATGCTATGTAAATGTATGTAAATACATACTATGTAAATAAGGTGAGAAAGTGGTAGTCCTACAAATCTATTAACCTTGATTAAAAAGTTGAATTTTCGTTTTGAAAATAAAATTATATGAAAATATACATCCCGACGACACATATTCTTATGTGATGAATATCACTTTAAAATAAACATCTATTAGAAAATATTCCCATTTACATTTTTTATCCAATTTACAATTTTAACTTTTATTTATTTATGATTTAAATATTCTAATCAATATTAAAACAGATATACCTACGTACCACATACTTATGTACTAGTACTATTTTATATAAAAAATGTGTGCGTGTACTAGTGTACACACGTAAGAAGTGAAACTTGTTTAAGGCCTTATTTTTCGCAAAATGATCTATATGCAACTTTCCAGAAATTGGTTAAATAAAGTTAAATTAGATAAAGTTTAAACAAAAGGATTTTATTATCATAGACATGAATACAAAAAAGATGGCGCGTAACGGAAAAATGTGACGCGTAACCGAAAAATGTGACGGTAAATTTTTTTCCAACGCCGATAAAGAAGTTTCACTTCAATAAAAAAAGACAGAATTGTAGTCTGTGTCTACCAGTGGACAATTGTCAGTGAACCTTTGAACAGTCTTGTGACATATCAAGACGATAGTTTGCTTTGGTTTGTTGTCTAAAATCTTAAAATATAGGAAGAAAATGCCGACTAGTGTATTTCATCCCTACTATACATACATCCCTATACTACTATACTATACACCCCTACTAGTATTATAAATTCGAATGTATTGCTTGTTTGTTAAAAGAAATTGACTGTCTTTAAAGTCAGTTTACGGATGATAATTTTACGTGCTAAAGTCATAATAAAACATTGATTAAAAATTGCATACTTTTTTATCAATTGAATTATTCTATATATAGATAGATGCGTCACAAGCCGAACGCTTACGCAGATCGCGCCTCTCTATCGCTTGTTCCGCGCTCTCGTTTGCACGCTCGGCACAGGCGGAACGTTACAATGAGTCATGCTTTTTCGTGCGTGCAGCCGGCGTTCATCGGTTTATAAGATGTTATCACGTCAATACTTACTGTTCTCGCGGATTACGTCGAATTCTCCATTAACGCGTGCGAAACCGCGAACAAAAGCTAGTATTCTAGTAAAATATCCTGGATTCGAAGGAATCAACATGAGGTTCAGCAAATACAAAGATACGTGTATATTAAACCTGTTTTTTTATGTTCAACAGCTACGCGCTTGGTCACAATCTCACCTGATGGTGACGTTGAATCCGACTATCGCGCTTACCCACTAGATACCTGTTCATTCTACTCTTGAAGACTCCCAAGCTATAAGATGACGGGAAGACAAACGCCGGGAGTGAATTCCACTCCTTAGCCGTACGTATAATGAATGTGGAAGCAAATCGCTTCGTAAGGATTACGGGAATATCAACCACGTAAGGGTGGAAACCCTCACGGCGTCTAGTCGTCCTCTGATGGAATGGGGACGGTGGAATTATATTATGTTTATACTATATGTCACTTTATACTATAGCGGAAAATGTGTCACGAATTTAAAAACAAACGTGACAATTTACAATAACATGTTCATATTATAATAAGAATATAATGTCGAATCGCTTTGACTTGAGGATAAAATCGTATAAAATCAATACATATATAGGTATATATTTATGTATAGAAGCGCAAATCTTGCTCAAGAACCGACTCGAGCTAAACCGGTCCTATATCTTTAACCTTTTGCAACATCCGAACTAAGTACTTATATGAAGAAAGACGCGGATCGAAAATACACTTCACGTGAATGAACGTACTTGAATGTGAATAACATTCAAACCGCCGGGATAAATAAGATTTTAAAATAACCAATGCGATTGTTTTTGAATAGAAACGTTATCTAATCGCGCGAGGTTTATCGCACGGAGATTCTCACGATCGATTTTATGATACGACGAGTATAAATCAAGTATCCTTGAACGTGTCTTATTAGGTACACATGTGTGTTAAAACACACTTTTGACCGATAATGATTTCATGTACTACATATTCGTGTTGCGAACTACGAAGTTTGTACTACTGCTAAAAACCATACACAATTTTAGAAGTCAAACTGAGTATTTTACACATGAATTCGTTTTTGTTAATATGATATAGTTATAAGAATCAAATGATTTATCTGAATTAACTATTAGCAAATTCTGTTATTATATTATAATATAATGTTCTCATTATTATTTAACTTTTAATGTTTAAAATGACTTTTAGTAAAAATAATTACTACAGTGTGCAGTGTAGTCATTACAACGAATTTCAAGGCACCGAACATTGTTTTCGTTATAAAGAAATTTCGTTATACGGAGGGAAGAGAACAAAACCAATCAAATTGAACTACTTTCTACGTTATAGAAAGTTTTTCGTTATATCAGACGACGTTATAAAAAGTTTACACTGTAGTTAACATTATATGAATAAACGACAATAATATGTAACTTACGCAACATTCCGAAAGAACCCTTATCTATCAGTAACTCTCGTCAAAATCGAGGCAGCCGTTAGGGAAATTGTCGCGAAAAAAATACACAATACAATTTTTTACATGTATATTTTTATACTACGATGATGGCAAACAAGCATGCGGGCCGTCTGATGGTAAGCGGTTACCACAGCCTACGGACACTTGCAATACCGAACGCGTCACATGCGTGTTGCCGACCCTTCACAACGCACCCTCAGGAGCTCTGGCAACCTTACTAACTCCAGGAACACACCGCTACAGAGAATAGCATTATTTGGCTGTGATCTTCTGTAAGGTGGAGTTATTCCCCCAATCGGGTTGCTCCAAGTATAGGTTATATACATTTTATGTGTACTAGCTGCCCCCCGCGGCTCCGCACGCGTTTTTTTTAAATGTATTAAAGAAATGTAAAATTATAATTAAGTGTCTACATTACAGAAATGCTTTTTCAAAAACATTTGTAACTACGACACGCACGCCATCTACTGTATTATGTTACGTGTACATTAGATATGTGAATACGAATAGTATATCGAATGGGATGGGATTTATCATCAGCAGCATACCTGGAACTTTAACCTACTATGTACCACCCTCAATGCTCATTAACACTATATAAAAAAGTAATGAAAATTTTAAACTATACATTATCGAACAATTTGTGTTAAATTGTTTATTATATAGCTATAACATGCCCATATTGTCAATATAATTGTGTTATTCTTATATGTTGCTATAATCACTGAGTTATGCATAGTAGTTCGGTGAAGCCGTAAATGCCGCAAAGCTAATAGCATAGTCAGTTCGAGAAAAAAATTTGAGTTATGTACGTGCAAACGCGGTAAATAAAACAAAATGCCGCCAAATTGACCAAAATGATAATATAATTCAAATTGGTGTTTACTCTTGGAGTCCAGTACAGCGCACGTCTCACGCGCTTGTTTACAGTAAACAAATTATTTTTGATCAATTTCACACGAACGAATGCATAGGTAACAGTTCATCACTACATAGTGTAAAACAAAGTCCTCTGATCTGTCTGTTTATCTGTTCGCGATAAAGTCAAAAACTACAGAATGGATTTTCATGCTGTTTTCACCAGTAGGTAGAACGGTTCACGGGGAAGGTTTATGTATAATATGTCAAGGTTTTCTTTTTATTATCAGGGCGGGACAACGTCTGCCGAGATCACTACCTTAAAATTAGCTCATTAGTTAGTTGTCTGCTAGTGAAAGTCCCGTGAAAATTAATTCAAGCATTTCGGATATTCCACTACGGTTGAAAAAAACCTAAATTACTTTTTATGAGGTCTGCAATCTACCAGTGAATATTCCGTGAAAATCGGTCCAACATTTTGGAAATAGCAATGCGGACGAAGCCGCGGACAAATAAAATAGAATATGTCAACCGCTATAATTTCGGCTATCTGGCAGTAAAAAGCAAAATTCCCGTTAAAATAGGTCCAGCCGTTTTGGAAATTACCCGGAACAAACAAATAAACAGACAAAATATAATAATCTAAAAATATAGACAAAGTATAAAAAAAAATTTTATGGTCATTTGTAGCCATGTCCATTCATCAAAAAGTTGTTATTTTAATTGTACATACACAAACTTTATTTTTATAATACGTAATAGAGAACAAATAAAAAATTGGAAATAAAAGTAGTATAAACTTTTTGAATAGGAAAACAAATTAAACTTTGAAAATGTTTGCGATAGAAACTTACCACGTTAACATGGCAACGTATATAATACTAACGCTAACGAAATCTCTCAAAAGGAAAAAAGTGCCCGATTTTGAAACATTTTATATTGGTGCTCTGCTTCTATTAGTCTTAGCGTGATGATATATAGCCTAAAGCCTTCCTCGATAAATGAGCTATCTAAAACCGAAGGGTTTTCTCAAAGCGGACTGTTAGTTCCTGAGATCATAGCGTTCAACCAAACAAACAAACAAACTCTTCAGCTTTATATATTAGTATAGATTAGTGACTATAAATAGAAATAGTGAATAATAAAATTATCTAAATATATTAAGTCCATTCACTTATCTACTTTTCTCTCGTATTTACGTCGCGTCGTCATTTAAATTACAATAACTTTTGATAAAGTGAACCGATTTTAATGAAACCAAGACTAAATGTTACTCCAGGATATGTTTTGTGATTTTTATTGAAGTTTTATCGTGAACGCAGTACTTTAGCAGTGATGCGTATTCAACCAAACAGACAGACAGACAGACATTTCTAAAAATCACTGTAATATATTTTATAACTTATTTCAAGACACCTGCAACAATTTTTCTCACAAAAATCTAAAAAGTACAGACACGTTAGATTTACATTCTTATTAAGTACATGTATAGAAGATTTAGAATATTTCCAGTAATATATTTATAGAATTTCGTACGTTCATTTATTTATAACACAGCGTTGAACATAGAGTACAAAGATGAAGGTATTGTAAACATAGTGGTCTGCGATCAAACAACAGGATATCGACCTGATACCAGACTAATAGCTGTATAAACACGAGTAACGGGCACGGGACAAGCCCTCAGAACGAACATATATGACTGACAGTAGATAAGATAGATTCTTCGTATACTATAAATATATCATGTAATATTATAAGCCGGTGGGTATGTTACACAAGGTGATTTAATAATATGTAGTAGATATATTTTGATAAAATGTGTAAGATTGAAATGTCTCTCTATGTTTGGTGGTATGATAAGATATTGTAAGTATAGTCTGCACAATGGTAAAACCGCGTACATCTTTAGTTTTTTTTTCGAACTGACTACGCTATTGACCTAGTAAGGTGTTAAGCTTCACCGGACTACTAAGGCGAGCGCTTAAGACACTCAGCCGATTTTATTTTGACAACTAGCTCAAGGGTGCGCGGCACACCTCGGCTTGGGCTGTTGTCTGATACATGCAATTCGCGACCTATCTGAGCTAACCTAAGCTAAGCTAACTATTCATACATATATGAGTTGTTGAAACATATATGTGTACCAAGTATACATACCTCAACAACTCTTATATATATTTCGTATCGGATAATTTTCTAAACTATTTCAGTTTGATAAGGGAAAAATATAAAACCCTTAAACTTGCATGTGTAAGCGTGTATGCGTAAACGTGTGTGGAGGTGATATGTGTAATGTTGTTGCAGTAATGTAAGATTTTGTGTCACTGTATCGTGCGAGCAGCGTGCTCAATGGCTCCACAGCGAGGGAACAGACCTAGGCTTGAGCCACTGCCGAGGGGGGCCTAGTCTGCGGGAGCGAAATTTACCCCCAGACCACGGCGGCGTGATCTGTGGTTACACAGGCGTGGGCGTGAGCACGCTCTGTTTGGAGACACAGGCTTGTACTGATACATCTTACTGGTACATCTTTAGTAGTCCGGTGAAGCTGTTAAGGTCTTGCTAGGCCAATAGCGTAGTCAGTTCGAGAAAAAATAAAACCGCGAACATGAATGGAATGCATACGCTCTATAAAATCTCTTAAAATAAGTGTGACTTTTTAATTTTTTACTTCTTAGTTACTTATTTTAATGAGCAGTTGTCATTAAACCCCTTCCATTATATGAATTTAATAGTCTTGATTTCAGACCCAAATAAATTCTGTACCGCGAATTTATATTGGTATTATAATGATAATGTTTTATCTAGCATTAGAATGTTGAATGTACGTCGTGCAATTTTACTAAAACGTTGGTTTTTCTTATCCTGTTTTTCAAGTTGAAATTCTGAAGTTGGTAAAATATTAAACCCAGCGACCCTGTCTCTCAAATGCAATTACAACAATATTTTATATAGAGATATACCTTATATATCGGTACAAGGCAATAGATTTTCAACCTTTGTATAGCTAGCTAGGCTGGTACATATTAGAAAATGCCGAATTACGATTGAATTACGTTTACCATCACAGGAAGCTCAGGCTCGTTGAAGGATTGAGTCCCACATAGATCCATGCCGTGTTTGGTCGCCATATTGTTATCATCTATTAATGTCTTTACTATTTGTAAAATACAATGACCATCCAGAATCGTTGGCTAACCTATTATGTCGTCATATAACCACACCCCAAACAAAACAGTCTAATGACGTCATGACGAGTGATCGGCCATTTTACGGAACCACTTGCGACACTTACTTAATCTTCAAAAACGTTGATAAGTTCTACATATGTACTTATGAACCGAGGCAGAAATTCATTCCCACATAGATCTTTTAAAAAAACCTGATACTTGATTACTACTGTTTGGTGTTGATAATTGCCAAATTATTTCGGCGATAACAAACGTGCAAATTGTTACCTGATGGAGAACCACTTGCATCTAACTGCTTACGTCATTGTTACTCACCTGAAACGAAAACATAACATCAAATTAGCATATTGATATGCACATCCTAATTGTTGATGCGGAAATATACAGTTTATATTTTGCATTCTGTATTAAAACGTCAGACTGTTTTCAAACTTGTGTACGTTCGTAAATTTCGCATCACAAATTAAACACAAACTATTGTATAATAGGGGTTATCAAAAATGTATAGTATTTTATTTCCTGGTAGTAATTGTTCACTTTGTTTTTCAATCGCCGAAAAGTGCTTAATTCTTTCAAATATAGTTTAATAACCACTATTAATTTAGTTAAATTATAATAATTACTCAACAAATATATACCTCGTCACAACCTTCGCTTATATAACAATATTTTATATGATAAAATAAAAAGTTAACAAGAAACGTTTATATAATCTGCATTGATTCTTTTATTACATTTAATTTGTTAATAATGATGAAAAAATACAGTTTCATTACTACATATTTTTGAACAATGTTTTTTTAAATAGAATTGATGGATAAGAAAGGCCCCTACTAGATGTACTGTAGTATACTGTCTTGGACTTTTGTTTATTGATTTTGTTATGAGGAATAATACAGCCACACATTTTTTTCGTGTAGGTTGAACTAATAACGCCGTAAAAGCACTACTAAGTAGGCACCACTTTTCCGATTTAGGTGACAAATATCGTCATATCTTTATGCGACTTGTAAATATTAATATAATAGACAGCATATCTCTGCCTGGAATAATGTACCTTTCACAAAGTGAAAGAATTTATCAAATCGGTGCAGTGGTTAAGGTGTTTTCTTTTCGCATATAAACAACATGCAAAATCCGCTCTGTTTGTTCATCATAACGTTATTAGTATGCGTATAGATTATTATACGATATTAAATAAGTTACATGAACAACGATTCGTTTAAGATAAAATTCGTAAAGGAACATATTTGTAATAACTTCACATATTTTATCGCTATCTTATGTCAATTTATTATTAATTAGTGAATATTAAATGTTTACAACACAGCGACATTCCTATAACGAAATTGTTTGATATAAAACAACTTAATTACTTTTTTAACCATACTGCAACATAAAGAATGACCTTACTGAGTCAATTGTATAACCTAGAACTTGTATTAAATAGCAGTTACAATTTGTAAACAACCTCGTACAAAACAAATGAAATTCTTATCGAGAGGCGCGCTTCCGCGTACGCGCCGGCCGACAGTCGGACACGCGCCGAGCGAACGGAGAAACCCGGCTATATCGAAGTTACGCTCATATCACACATTATATTCAAACTAGCTGATCCCCGCGACTTCGCCTGCGCTTTTATTGCCTCAATTGTTATGTCTCAAATATATTAGGCAGCGGTTTCGACGAAAGCTTCCAGGCGGCTTGCCTTTTTCCGACACTTCCAATATATTTCATTGAAGGCGTTACTTTGTGGAAGGCCATCATTAAATATTATAGTGGACGCTGGCATCTGAAGAGTCAACATCGATCTGAAGATGCTCCGTGACGGAGTGAAACACTTGTAATTAATCGATTGTGTAAGACGTAGTAGCTGCCAATCTAGGGCAAAGTAAGGTCCACTATAATATTTACTTTCAACATTCATCGTTACATTTCATCGAATTTACAAAAAAATCTTGACAAATTATATACCTATACCTTCCTCGTAAATCACTCTATCTATTAATGAAAACCGCATGAAATTGAGTTTATCGCGGACAGACAGACAGACGCGGCGGAGGATTTCGTTTTATAATATATAGTCATATGATCTCCACCTAAATACGTCACAGTGCCAATAACATTTTACATCTCGCTTTTCCAACGCCATATCATTTTTACAGTTATTACTGTAACGTTAACTATACAACAATTTTTAATATCGCTCTATTAAATATGTTTACCTTTATGATGCTAATAAAATAACAATAAATATATATGTATTTATTAGTAAATTACAAGCACGTTAACCGCAAGTAGTGATACAGTACATAAGAAACGGGAAGCAATTTGATCCTTCTTATAGTATCACAGGGTCAGGCCAAGTCTAAATAAAGAAACACGAAGCCTCAAACAACTCCATTTATTTGTATCGATTTATTCAAATTAATAATCTAAAGATAAAGTATTTTTATTTCACAATTCTAGTTTTCGTTTCTCGAATAACAGATATCTGGCATTTGACAATAAAACAGAAGACCTGTAAAAAAATTTTTTTTCATACAAAATGGTCCATGAACTGTATGTCATATTTCAAATATTATTTTCAAAAATGCCCCAGGAATATTTTATCTAAACATTGTTTGCATTCGAGGCTAATATCGTAACTAATCTCTTTAATTAAGTCGTGTCATAATGCTGTACGGATAAAGAAATAATAAAAAAGTTTTATTCGATTTGAATATCCAATTTTCATACAGAAAAAGTATATGATAGTATACTCCTGTTGTTATATACAAAAGCTTATTATGATGAGAAACTTACGTAAGAGACATTTTGAATTTAGTTGTTCTAATGTGTCTGACATTTACAGGAGAGTCCTTGAAACCATACTAATATTATAAAGCTGAGAGTTTGTTTGGTTGAACGTGCTAATCGCAGAAACTACTGGCCTGATTTGAAATATTCAGTGTTAGATAGCTCATTTATCAACGAAGACTATGGCCTATATATCATCACGCTGAGACCAATAGGAGCGGAGCACCAATGAAGAATGTTTCAAAAACGGTTTTTTGTGGCATAAAGTAACTATTCCGCGCGGACGACGTCGCGGACAGAAGCTAATTAATAGATAAAAACACAGTAAAAAGTAAAGTGATCAGGTATGAGATTGCTGTTTTGAAGCGAAATACTTTAATTTATTTAGATGTATTTTCTAACAATTCATGGCCATCTAGACAAGGCGAACTGAAAGATCCACTAGCCTTGGTAAATAACACACTATTGCTTTAACGCTTCAGAGTAAATAACTATTAGAAAAAGTAGAGCTACTAACAATAAGTGTTACTCGAGTATTATGACAGAAAAACGTACAACAAACGTAAGTATTTCAGCATTCAACTCTCCTGTGTGGTGGGTACTAAAGATCCTATGCAACATGTCGAAGCGCTTTTACCTAATAACCATTTGTTTGTAGACAGGCAAATACGTAATCGTTGCCTTAGTAATATTTGTACGGTTATTCTCAATGTCATGTGTTCTGTCGTTAAATATAAAAGTTTTTCGATAAAAAAAAACAATACTATAAACCAAAGACAACAGATTTAAACGTATTAATTACGAAGTTAAACGAATTAATTATGAAGTTTCAATATTATTGAGATTGTTTGCCAAAGAGTTTACAGATATTGTAGAATAGTAGACGAAGGAAGTCTCCAGTATGAAGAATAAGATTTATAAATAATGCATTAACTCGTCTTTAGTAAAGGAAAAACTTTTCCTTATCTTCTTTTTATACACAAGACTAAATCTCTTCAATTGATATTGAACTAAACAAAAAACAGAAAATCATTTCAGAAACAGAGGAGGAATATGTACTAACCGTTCTGTACATATAGAATATATACATATATTCATCGATAAAATCCTTCCGCTTGTATTTCTCGGTGCATTGGTACGGATGCACTAGTTTTAGCTCGCCGTTAAGTGTACAAGACCGTTCATGTCAGATCAATTCTAATAGACATCTCGGTTTCGAAACTGTTCGCACTTTGTGTTTCATTCGACTTCAGACTTGTTTTATATTTTTTTCTTAGCATTTCATTTTACTAGAACTAAAGCAATAAGTGTGGAAACATTTTTAATACCTAAAAGTATTACTTTATTGTGTACGACTCATAGTATTTAATTGAAATAACAAAGCAACATGATTTTTATACCAACGACAACGGAAATACACAAATTCGTCGCATAATTCTATATTTATGAATGTAATCAACACTAGTGACATTTAGAGTTCGTATGATAATGGTAACGGATGTGTTTAGAGTCGAGACCCAATTTACTTATTCATCTATTCATATCAAAGTGTATAAGATCGTCATATTTAGATACACTTTCTCTTATCGAAAACAGTTGATAATTGTTTTAACTTTCCCAAATTTGTAAGATTTTGTAATAATAAGAAAAAATCGTTTAACCGACAATTATGATTATCATTAAATACTTTCTACAATATATTTGTACATAAATAAATATAAGGCTATAAATAGAACAATTGTCTTTAATTTAATACTGAAACAAATAAATTAATATTAAAAAAAAAAACAATTTTTAAAACGAGATTTTATTTCCATACCAAATATGAATTTAATCAAATTTTCTTTTCTAATTTATATGACGGTCTTTTGAGAAGTCGCTCCCTTGTCTTTTTTCTAATTTTCGTGTATTGTCATCAGAACTGAATATACATATAGTCAAATCGTAGGTCTCAACAAACTAATTCTGGATTCATCTTGCAAGATTTGACCTAAACAAACTAACACACAATACAGCCCAAATAAAAGCCTCTAAAAACGATTAATAAAAAAAATATTGAATTAACCTGTTAATTGCTTTCTAATGTTAATTTGCAGTCAAATTTCATATAGCAAAGAAATCGTGGTGGCGAGAAAGTACCCCAAACATTAATTAATGATCGCAAATGTTATCGAAACGAAATATTCCTTTATATCAAGAAATAAATAAAACGACATACAGAGTTTTTTAATAAATCACTCGCGTGTGTCAAAAAATCGAATCAGCTAAATACTGAAAGAAAGAAAAATCGTATTTTCATGTTATCAAAAAATGAGATTCTCTATCTCTCTCCATTTCTATCGGCATAACGTAAACATAGCGCTCAAAACCGTTCCGCAAAAACTCCCCAATATACGTGGCTATAGTTATGGCATACATTTGTGATTTCGCAAATTCAACCTTACCTGAATGATTTCAAGTTGTTTTCACAAGGACGTAAGTGACGCGAGACTATTTGAAATTAGTGCTTAATCCAAAATTATGCATTCATATTTGTATGCCGGCTGTGAGACGTTAAGTGTGCATCTTGGGTTTTTGTATATCAATGGCATAACCTAATAGAATTGTAAGCAATCTTAAATGTTATGTGTATCCATATTTATGCAACGTTTATAGAACACAAGTACCTATGGGAAGTGCCTACTTCACTAATCGTTTTTCTGTTTCATGTATCCGGTTTAGCTTCAATATTAGTCGAAACAATTATTTAAAAGTCGCAAATCTTACTGTTGTGGCCGTCTGATCATTTCTTAATTTCAACCGTTATTTATCTCTTATATTAATTATCTCTTTGGATACCTTCTTAATACTATATCATTTTATATCTTTCAGGTTTAATAGTAAAGTAAATCAAACCGTTACTAGTATTGGTAAGACATATTATAGGGGAATTACAAGCGAAGAAGTACAAAAAACTCAAAATTTTATGAGATCAACATGCAAAACAAAAATAAGTTTTGATTTAAAGATATTATGTTCCTTATTCAAAAAAATCTATTTTCATATTTCTCCACCGCACAAAGGGTTTCATGTCAAACGCAAAGATAATTAAAAAATTCAACTACCTATCAGTACTTATCAACATTACACTGTTTTAATTAAATTTTTCTTTTCAAATATAGGAAAATTGATCAGTATTACAAAAAAACTTATTTTTATGGTTCTGGTCTCTACTTAAGCAGGTGATTTATAAAATTTTCATAAAAAATTATAAAAATGGAGTGCACTTTTACTTATTTTTACTCAGATTATATTTTTTTTCCTCCTATATACATGAAGTTCAGAATATAAAGGCCTGAATATCATATTGCTTTATTTTACTTTTCAAATTTCAATTGCCTCTATTCAATGGGGTAAACGTGATTTTTGTAATATCTTAATTAATCTTGAAGTTTTATTACTTAATGTTAAATTATAGAGATATAGAGTCTCAACACCAATGTAAATTATTAAAAAATTGCATACTAAATATGAATTCATTTTTAATTATTTTTTTCTATATATCGTATAGAATCCAATTTTTAATAATTTGATATAATACTCTAAGGAAGGGTACGTAAAACCTTCAAGTTACCAAAAAAAAAAACAACTCGCAAAACTCGATGTCATAACAACCAACCTACCAAGATAAAGTTGTCGCTCCAAATTATAATCATTCCAAACCTTATTTACTAGCGCAGTAAATCTTATTTCGTGAGCTCTGTTTTTAAGAATACTTGCTATTATTTGGCGTGGTCCTGTGTATTGTGGTCGGACCGGTTTTGCCGCAGGAGACCACGACTGAACCTGCTACCGCTCGCCAAATGAGGTATGCGCGCCTACGGCTCAAAATATGTAACGCTTATCTTATTTTGCAAGTTCTGAACAGAGAGCATGCAAAAATCTGTCCTTTATTTCTCTAAATTATTTATAAAAAAAACGCCAAAGACCATTTTAAATCGTAATAACAACAACACAGAAATAAACTGAATCTAGATAGGTATCATTATCATTACATAGTATAAAACAAAGTCCCCTACCGCGTCTGTCTGTCTGTCTGTTCGCGATAAACTCAAAAACTACTGAACGGATTTTCATGCGGTTTTCACAAGTGGATAAAGTGATTCCTGAGGAACGTTTTGGTATATAATTTGTCACGGATTTTTTTTATAATCAGGGTGGGACAACGTCTGCCGGGCCCGCTAGTGGTACATATAAACGTTATTGGTATAACTCAAAAGTCACTTCTAGAAGTCATTCGAGCTTGTTTCGACTGACCGTGATAATTGATATACTGCACGCTAGTCGGTTGAAAACAATTTTACGTTACCTTTTTTAAGGTAACAAGAGATACCAAGTTCTTTCACTGATGAAATGATTAAACAACCGTTTATTATATGGTCAAATGTTGAACATTTATATTTACTAATACGCGAGATAATTTCCGTAGTAAATGTAACGGGTGTGTAATTTTTCGATTTTCGTGAAAAAAAAATTGTTGCAGGTGTCTAGGAATAAGTAATCAATTTCAATCATGTTTAGAAATGTCTGTCTGTTTGTATGAACACGCATCACTGCTAAAGTACTGAGTCCACAATAAAACTTCAGCAAGAAAATCATAAAGTATATCATCAGGAGTAACTTAGTCTTTGTTTCATTACTCATGTCTCAGTCGGAATACCGTGTTACACAATAATCTCACATATTTAGTTAATTCAAATTAAGTTTTTATTTATTACATATGTTTAAGTCAGTTTGTTTTAGTTCTCATTGTATGAAATTGTGATATCTGCGATACGGTTTGTAACCAGTGCGGATACAAATATTACTGTTAATTATGTACACATCGACTTGGAACATTATAAATATTATTATTATTATTAAAATCAGTCCATTTTGTCAAAAGTTATTGTAACTTGAATGACGGCTGGAGTTAAGGACGAGAGAAGAGTAGTAATGTATACAAATATTATAAAGTTAGAGGGTTTGTTTGTTTGGTTGAACGCGATACTCTGTATATCATCCTAAGACCAATAGGAGCAGAGCACCAATGTAGAATGTTTCAAAATCGGTGTGTTTTTTCCTTTTGAGAGCTTCCGCTGGGTGTTAGTTAGCCCTGAGAAAGTATTCCACGTGGACGAAGTCGTGGGCAAAAGCTAGTAAAAGAATATTAAAAATCACATTTGAACCAATGGGGTTTTAAAAGATAAGGACATTTCTAAAATTAGAAAGGTAATGTCTTTTTGGACAAGAAAAGGGATATACTATGAAAAGTACTATCTACAGTCCTTCACATTCTGTTTCGGTAAACACCGTCATTTGATATAGAATCCAAAGCAAAGATACGAAATAGGATTTGTGCGGATGCTCAAGGTTTCGTCGCGTTGAACCTATGTGGTATTAACATGGAATATTACCAGTCTCCAATTCGTTTATGTTGAAAATTAAGAACGTGTAACTCTGTACTAATCATCAAAGATATTTTATTATATGTTGCAACATTAATATAAAATATGAATTGTAATTGCCCTGTGTCATTTCCTTTTTTATGCAGTACTTATAATGTTAAATAAGCTATTTTTTCGTTATATCGTGAACAAAATTTCGTTAAATATACTATTAATAATGGAGATTAAAACTATAACAGTATTATTACAAAAAAGTTAAATACGTATTGAACCCTGGCCTCAAAAAGAACTCATATTAAACGCACCGCGGTCGCTGAATGTTCGCCATCTTGCTTTTTTGTCTCGCTTTGGTTACGTTAGGTTAGACTTGCGAAAAAGGATAACGCGAACTTGCCTCGGGCGAGCGCGGTGCATTTATTAGGAAACTTTTTTAATCCAAGTATTTAATACGTATTTAACTTTTTTGTAATAACACGGTAATAGTTTTAAACACTGTCTATATTTTAGGGATTTTTATACGGTACAATAAAATAATGAATTTATATTACAATGTGTGAATTTATTTTACTAAAACCATGCATTAAGTTGAGCTATATTATTAGCTTTAACACAATAGAACAAATGATTCACATTAGGTATATCACACGTATTATTCCAACTCATTCGGTGGACATTCCTAAACGCCTTCTATAAGTTATACCGACTGATACACATGTTCCAAATATTAAATCATGTGTCTCTGATCATTTTATAGTTAGCAAAACTACCATAGTGACATCACCTTCCCATCGAGTGATTTAAAGTACGTTCAATTTGTACAGCCGTTTGAATTACTAATAAATTATAATATACTGCAAATCTTATAGGTTAAAATGTAATCATACATTTTTTTATACCCATAAGATCATAAGTTAGAACTAGTTAGATTACTATAAACGCCCTTATGTGATAATTCGGGCAGTTCAACAAAGTGACGACAAGCAGACAACGACTGAATAGCCTGCTCACGAGGGCCTTGTAAAAAAAATTCAGCGTACTATGTACCATAGTAATCATGTAGCTATTTTAATAAGAACCTAAAAAAAGTGATTCGGCAATAGTAACACTTCCAAAAAATTATCGCTCAACAGTATTTTTTAGACTTTCATTAAAATGACAGATACATGAGTACCACAGCTACGCTACGTACGCTAAATTTTTCTTTTAAGTATCGTCTAGAGCCAGGGTTTCCTAAACTTTAAAGATAACGGAACACCAAACATATACCTTTTTTGTATAAATATAAATCTGGCGGAACTCGGAATAACTATTCTACGAAAATCCTAAATTCCGCGGAATCCAGTTTGGGAATCCCTGGTCTGGGGTTTGCGCTTGATGCTTGCTCATCGTCACTTTCTGAGACAGCCTGTATGTAATTTTTTTGCAGCATAGAAATGACACCAGTTACTCAGATTTTGTAATATAATATTATGGACGTGACACTCTACTAACTACGTCAATCAGAGCAAACGAAGCACGACCGTTCTCTCTGAAGACATAGTCCGTTACGCCACTAATAATGACAAAGAAACTTAACAGACACAACAGTTGCAGCAACCACAGTTCACTCTGAGAATAGTAAACTGTAAGTATATTATAGCTTCTTACAAGTTATCACCAAAATAAATGAATAACTTACGAGGATCAAAGTGAAGTGTAAGAATAACGCTAAATCCATCAACACATGCAATATCTCGTCCATAAAGTTACTATTGCTCAGATGTAAGTATACTATAACAGAAATAACTTCTACAAGTAATATGCAACATGCCTAATCTCTGCCAGTAAACGGTGTAGAGTAGTAAAAGCATATGCATCATACATAGTAATCAAAATAACAGTGTTTCATCTCGAACTCGTGATTTAATAGCAAGGGCGTGTTTCAACAAGTTTGAGGTCAAATGTAACTGTAAACAAAATATTATTCCATAGTTTCTTTGGCCCTTGTTCTACCTCGATTTCTTCGAGATATTGAGGGTGGATGACCAATCAAGGATTACTAATAGTTCCATGGTCGGAATAATTTAGTTCTTACTTTTTTAGTGATAAGTTTCTATATCCTTCCACAAAATTAGTTTTGACTCAGAATTCACCTAGAACTTAAATAGTATAAGACGTTTTTTCTTGATATTACCATTTCATGCGTAAATACTGTATTTTTCGATATTAAATGAGAATTAACAATTAAATATATATTACAACATCAAATTGTTAAAACATATCTACAAAATACGTATAATATGATATATAGAATAGCCGATAATATCCATATAGGAAAATACTCAGCATCAAAAATTATATAAAACTTTAAAAATTATTCATTAAGTACCTTAAATATCGGTTACATTTTTTTAAATCATGCAAGGTTCTTATCCCACCGTATACAAACTGGTCCTGAGATATGTAGTACGCCTATTGTTGATACATCGGTATTAGCAGATCGTCTTTATAAAAAAAAGCTCGGGAAAAAGTTGTATGCAATAATACAGTTCAAATTATTGTTTTTTAATATTGATTCAAGACAATTGATACACAGTGGTGTAACTAGTCTTATAAGGGCTCAGTAAGAAAATTTCTTAAGGGGGCTGCATACTGCCGAAATATATCGTGCTTTCCACGACATGTGAGCTAGAAGTCATTCCTTAAGGACCCGGTATTAATAAAAATTTCGCATTGTCGGTAACATTTGAGTATTTTTTTGCTTACATACACCGCAACCCCTGTAGCCTGGGGGCACCGTATCATTCGCACGGTACATACGGCGTGAGCTACGTCCATTTTGATATATTAATTATCGACACAATAATGTCTTCAATATAAATATCAATATATATTTTTAATTGTACATATAGGTATGCAGACGTAGAGATATAGGTATCGTCTGCTTGGAAAACGGCACAAAGAAAATAGAATTATTATTATAGTTTTATCAAGTCCGCATTGCGGATAAGTCACCAAACTAATGACGTCACGGTACTTGAGTGATTCGAGTCATCAAACTTTTATTGTAACCCATATTCAGGCCGCCGCGTCGCGTCGCTCTAAACGTTCAGCCAACTAGCTCAGGGACAGCACCATGATCGAGTTGTGTAACACCTGCTCCTCTTATTTATTGAAGTGTATAATATACAATACCGTACAGACATTGATTTATTGTCTTAATGGAATTCGGTGACAAGCATTTTAAGAGCGCCTAAGAGTTTTTAATATATGAGCAGACGACACAACACACTTATAGTCGCTTAATTAAACTATACTTTCCAATTAATTTCAGACTAATTTACCAAAACGGCAGAACTAGTCTTTAGGAGAATTTTACTGACAGATATATGTCTTTTAAAAGTATTTATTATGCAACGCATCATTACGCTTTGGACCTATGGAGTATCGATAAAACTTAATAATGGTACTGTAAAATCAGTAAAAGACATAATGTAATCAATCCATAAAAAATGCTCTATTCCCTTGAAACAGCAAAACTATTTCGTCAGGAAATGAGTCGTGGACACCAGCTAATATGTATAAAAATTGATAATTAAGGAATTTCTTATACCTTTCTTTTTTATTCAGTTTGGTAAAATGATTCCAACATCAAGGTCTCCTGTGTTCGCCAGGAAATTAGAACTTAAATATCGAAGGCTTCTTAACAAAAAAAGGGACGCATAGAGTATACCATACCTTTATATGACCGATAAAAATGAGTAACAAATTAAAATTGAAGAATATTTAAGACTGATATATTCGGGAAAATACATATGCTAGTATGACATTTTCATGTTTCGACTATCAATTTCAGTAAAAAGAGAAAATGGTACTATTTTTTTTTTTATATTTCAGTTCAAATCCCAAATTTCGTCTTGAATGAGTTACACTTTATATTTAAGTGATTTTCGGATATGCTTTATACCCAACGGATGTTTGCTAAATCGTGTCGCAGACTAAGTGTTCCGTGGATTTCTCCTAAGCGAATCAATACGGGTAAATATTTTGATCGATCCAATCGACGATACACTTTATGTTGTTTAATCGACGTATAATATACCTAATCCTTGCAAATGTTGTAAGACAGTCAACCGCGTAATATGTATATCAGTAGTCGCTTACTCAATAAATAAAACTCGTACGACTTTCTCTAATCTAGGGGCTAACCAGAACGTTATATACATTAACATAGTTTAAAAATATGCAGGTAAACTAGGTAATGGCGACAAATCGTTGTTCCGCCACACCTTGTACTACGTTATCCACTATAATTATTTTTACTACACATAAATGCTTATGTTTATCTTCAAGCAAGTACTAAAACCCGCTGTCGAATACGGAAACGGAGTATTCCCGTGTAACCCAAATGTTTACATAGAAATAAGTACAAATAGGTACAAAGATTTCTTATCTTTACACAGTTGCTTGCATTTTGATGGACAAAAATGGGAACATTTCACAACGATGCCGTCGAGTGGAATGCAGGCCGCGCTACAACCTTGCAGTGTGCCAACACTGACCACTCTCGTACAGAGCTCTAGATCTAAACTGATATAGCAAACATATACTCGTAAAGGTCAATGACCTCAACCTTATAGTAACTATCTGCATAATAATAATGAACGTGATTCTTATAAATAACATAACAATACTTTTTTAACAGTAAAGTTTTGCTTTATTTGTAATCTAGAAAATAAAGAAAGCATTTCTGTGAGGCAAGTGTATCCAATTAAAATTTAAATAAGTATATACATAAATTCATATTAAAAAAAACCACAAGAAATGGAACTTGATTTTTATTACCTTTTCGAATTTATTATTTATGCATGATATACATAAAACTTTTCAATATTTGTACTAAAAACCTACTTACATTTTTATTTTATTATGCATATATATATATATCATTGAGCCTTTACACAAATTCCAGAACATTATAAATACAATACAACTAATAATTTAAAACTAATGTGTACTTCTGTTTTTTATTTCATCTAATGTGAACAGTAGCAACTGTATATTTTTAATCGACTTCAAAAAAAGGAGGAGGTTCTCAATTAGACTGTATTTTTTTTTTATTATGTCACTATTTGTGTTCGTGACTTCACTTACTAATGATAAAGACAATTAGGATATTCTAACAATAATTTTTAGCCTTTAAATACCAAGAGGTAAAGCAGAACAGAGATCACTTACGGATCTCAGAGCCAAATTATATTAATAATGTTATAATATTTATATACATTACTAGCAGGGCCCCGGCAGACGATGTCCTGCTCTAATAATTAAGAAAAAAACATTTTGCCAAATTATACGTATACCTAAGATAAACTCAAAAACTACTGAACTGATTTTCACCAGTGGATAAAGTGATTCATGAGGTTTTAGTATATTACTTGTAAAGGATTTTTTTTTAATATTCAGGACGGGACGTCTACTGGGCCCTCTAGTCATCTATATAATATTCAGGTTAGTATAACATCTATTAATTGAAAAAGAAAAAAGAAATTGCAATTAGATTTTTCTTTTATTCTGCTTGTTCTAATTCAATTCGTTTACACATCAATAGTAAAACAGTATATATAATGTAACACGAAGATATCATTATTACAATCTCACATAAAAAGTACCGCACTTCACAAGTTACATATAAAAGAAATGGCTACATAGTAGTAGAAATGATTGTTGATGGACTGGGAGATTAGCACACAATAGTGGTACAGACAGTCATATTTCATTCTTCCATGTACATAGCCCATTGTTTGCACATATAAAAGAAGACAGTGTGGCCATGTGATTTAAACATAATGACACTTTGCTGCTATATCTGAGACAAATTATTTACTGTATCAAATATTCAGTATAAAAAAGTTGTTACACAGTTCAAATTATTTTCATAGATAAAACTTGTACACTTTAAAATAAAAGTTACAAAATCACTGTTTCACTACAATTAATTAAATATCAGATTTATCTTTAATTATAATAAACTAGCGGGCCCGGCAGACATTGTCCCGCCCTGATTATAAAAATTCTTGACAAGTTATATACCAAAACCTTGCTCATGAATCACTTTCTCCGCTGGTAAAAACGGCATGAAAATTTGTTCAGTAGTTTTTGAGCTTATCGCGAACAGACAGACAGACAGACGCAGTAGGGGACTTTGTTTTATACTATGCAATGATTAAAAAGGAAATATGTAACACAGATTACAGAAAAATTACTTTACAATAAATGCACATATACAGTGTATTACACAATAATAGTTTTTGTTTGCAGCTTCATTCATATTATAGTATATTTGACCTATCTCTTAAAAATAGTATCTTTTCTGAGTGAAAAGTATCCTATGTCCTTGCACTATCCCTGACTATGTATATAAAAATTTCATGATGATAGGTTGAGTTGTTAGTGTGAATGTGTAACAAAGAAAATAGCTGGCATTCTTATATATATAATATTGAGTAGCTGAGATGATGAGTAAAATCAAATATTGGTAATAATTATTTTAAAATTATATATATTTATTACATTGATATCCTTTGACATGTTATTATAGCTTATTCTAGAGAATAACCAAAGTCATACTATGATGTTGTTCTTATAAACATACAATTGTAACAAGAGAACTCAGAATTACATAGATTTTCCATACAAGTCAATATTTGCAATAGGGGTCCATCCTGTTACAGGGTAAAAATCTCAAACCAGTGCTTGCTACTTGTGACCAAGGTATATGATCCACCTTTAGCTAATAAGGTAAAATGTATGCATATGTCTGTAAGAAGTAATCTTTGGAACTACTAAATCAATTTGAAACCTTCTACCACTGACAAAAAGTTTATTATTGTTAACTTTTATATTGTCATTAATTCATACAAAGATGAGGTGCTCACTAATTAACCAGTGTAACTGAACGATACTTGGCTAGCAGAAAAATGAAATAAAGGCTTTAATAAAACTAGTGGTTGGCCCGTGGATGACGTTCAACCATAGTTCAGCAATTTTTTAAGTTTAAAGCTTAGACCTATCTACGGCAATGAAAAAATGAGCAATTCCAGAACTTCTTATCAATGATAATAAAAGCTCTTTTAACTATTAAGTAAAGAAAAAGAATACAACTTGACAAAAACAGAGGAGAAACAGGTACTGAACTATTTTGTCTTAACTTATTTATAGGTCCTCAAATTTTTTGTCTCATAAAGCACTTGCAATTTTTTCTTCACTGATAATGACTCCTTTGCTAGTCAAAATAAGTGCCTGGGGTTTGATATAGACCACTTTTGGAATCATAAGATTGCATATATGTATGAAATGCTTACTATTATTAGATATTTTAAGTATATTTGTACTAAATACCTTTTACTTCCACATATATCATTTAAAAATCCATTATAATATTATAAAGCTGGAGGCTTTATTTGTTTGGTTGAACATGCTATCAGTAGGGTCCAATATGAAAAATTCTGTCAGTGTTAGACAGCTCATTTAACGAGAAAGGCTATAGGCTATATATCATCACGCTAAGCCCAATAGGAGCAGAGCACTAATGAAGAATGTTTCAAAAACATTTTTTTCTCCTTGTGAGAGCTTCTGCTAAGTGTTAATTATCCCAAGGTAACTATTCCTTGCAGATGAAGTCGCGGGCAGAAGCTAGTCCATTTATATTTTATTTACCAAAAAAGGCAAACCAAAGAAAAGGAGAAATAAAACCTACCTTCTAATGATAGTAATATGATGTCATATTTATTGCTACTTTACACCTTTATTACAATTAATAACATTTAGATTTTTATAAAGATAACATTGAAACTATCCCTGGCAGGTAAGACGATACTTTTCTAATATCTAAGATTATCATCTCTAATACCTAACACTTATTTTACTAGTCTATGATTCAGAGGAGGAGCATACAATGATCTATCACAATTACTGTATATTTTATCAATACCACATACTCAGGTCACAAATGTTATTAAATGAAGTTTAACAATCAATTTTCCTATAAACACTTATGGTATTTTGGAATAACAGACTGAGTCATGCTGGATATTTAAGTTAATGTATTTTTAATATGTATTCTTAGGACAACTGGGTATTAAAACTTAATCACCCAAACAATTATGATTTACATGGAAGGCAACCAATCCTGTTAGTTATTAGTAAAGTATATTTGAAATATGTATTAACAGTGAAAATAATTAACATAGAATATAAATTTAAAATACTCTTCTGCAAAAATTATAAACTATACTCAATATTTTTAATGAATATGATATAAAACTCTAAAATCTACTTCAAGAAAAATAATTCATTTTTCGAAGAATTACAATGCTCATGAATCATTTCAAAGCTTAAACTGATTAAGGCATGTCCTTTCACCTGACATTAACTGCATTTGTCCTTTATTTTAATCAACCAAAAGACAATTCATAAAGATAACAGAGTTTATGTCATTATAGGTTTTAAAAAATAAATGTATATAGAAAACGTTCATGTTAAAAATTTTAACCAAATCATTTATTTCATATATATTTTTAATATATTCATAGAGAAAATAAAGTTTAAACGAAATAAAATCATTAGAAATATATTATCATATCAGTCTTGCAAATGAAGAATATGCAGTTTTTAAATTAGGCTTGTATGAAGTGATTCAATCATTTATTATATTAGATTCAATAATACTAAACTAGGAAAAACGACTCAAAAATACTAGAGCTTTTATTCAATTCGTTCATATAAAAATTGTTGTGGAAATAAAAGAAAGAAAATTTCTCAAGTGCAAAAATTAAATGTTACAAAAAGTTTACTAAAAAAAATAAACAATTTTTTAAATGTCAAAAATTGAAAGTATCCATTACTTTCCTAAGGTCTAATTTACAACTAAAAATAAATATTAACAACATTTTTTAGAGCTATATATATTAACATGTAAAGATATCGTTAATATGTAATGTTCTAAGAACATTATTGATATACAACCGACACGGATTTCAGTTTTTAGATAACTTACCCAAAGCTCTATACCCCAATTCATTTTGTAGCAGTAAAATCACCTCACTACACAAAAAAACACATTGAACCTTCACCAACACACTACAATCGTTTACATTAATATTACGATAATATTTTCACAAACAAATTATTTTTTAGCACTACCACCATTTCAAAACATATTCCATGGAAATAAACATGGCTGACTGACATATAATTTTAAGACTGGAACAGGCTGATTCATATTTTACCGATGACAGACGGAAACACTATGTACTAAGCGTAAACGAAATCGAATATTATGTCTATGGATTGTATTGCCGTTCATAAAAATATATATGGTTTTCGGGAAATTTAAAAAGGTAGGAAAACAATGTAAAAGGCAACCAAATTTTTAATTATTAAAATATGTAGCATGTGTTTACGGAAACATTATGAAACGAAAATTTTTATATGGCGTTGAGAAGTAGCTTTGTCACGAGGATTTAATAAGGAACCATCTGTTCCACGGCGAACTAATGTTGTTCGGTGAACTTCCTAGAAGAAATAAATGGTATGAAATTCCACATAAATAGAATTACTAATAAAGACGAACAAAAAACCTGAATGTAATACTTATTTTTAATTCATAACACGCATAACACAAATTAAATTGCATCTAACATGTTAAAATTAATCAAAGAAATAGACATCTTATGCACAATTTAATCAGTAAAGAATAGTTCTGTATTTGCAAAGTAGTCAGGTGAAGCTGTTAAGACCTTGCTAGGCCAATAGCGTAGCCAGTTCGAGAAAAAAAAACCGTCTTGGCGGAAACAACAAGCAATTACTATCATGTACAATTCTTATGGTGAACATTTTTATTACTATCCTATTCAACTCTTTCTTCTTCTTTATAATTATTTCTTTTCACTATACATTACAGTTATTATAAAGATCGCCGCATCTGTCTGTCACTCAGTCAAAAACTACTAAACGGACTTTCATGCGGTTCTCATTAGTGGATAGAGTCATTTACGAGGAAGTTTTAGGTATATAATTTGTGAAGATTTTGTGTTAATTGATTGAAATATATCGATAATTGTTGGTAGTGTCGGAAAAAGTCAAATCGCCTAGGAGCTTTCGTCGAAAACGCTGCTCAATTCCTTTGAAATATAAGGAAACAATTAAGATAATAAAGGACGCCTACGAAGTCGCAGGTATTAGCTAGTCTATTACTAAATATTTATTTGGTAAGATCTTTATACAAATTGAGAAATCAGTAAGTATAAGAAAGACAACTAACTTTGACAGGTTCCAAAATAATATGATGGCTTGATCTTCTCGAAGTCGATGGTCCTGTTAAAGAAGAAGTTCGAGATGAAGGAAGTGGACTCTGAAAATAAAATAATAAAGAGTTTAAGAAATTAAAATATATCACGCTAACGTTAGTAGAATAAACTCTTTATAAATTTATCAAAAGGTTATTTATTTATATAATAAATATTTATATAATTTATCAAATATATATAATTTACAAAATTAACTTTTGTTAAAAAATAGAAACTATAATTTGAAGAATTTACTTAATTTGGAAATAACTAAGAACATCTTTTGACTGACGAAAAGTTAAAGCTAAGCTGAACATTATAGCATAAGCTAGATTTACGTTAATTTTATCATATTATTATAATATCATATTTAATCTTTATCTTTATCTTTATCTTTATCTTTGTATCTCTACACGCTTTTTATTACGGTAATTATTTTGAAACTTTGATGTTATTTTGTTAAAATATGAGCGTATTTTAGATTTTTTAGCATTATTAGTGATATATACCATAAATTTTGGAATAACACAGACTTCTAGTGAAAAAAACTATGAATACCTTTACATAATAACAACGTTTCTCGTTATGAATTATTTATCAACATTTCTTATACTATTCTATTGTATGTAATTGTACAACAATTGTGGAACTTCCCGTATATAAAATTTCATCAAATTATTTTTATAAGTAATTCTTTTTTTTATATTCAGTCAATATGGTTTAAAGTTAAATCCGGACATAAAATTGGAGTGTACTACTTTTTTTAAACTTTTATTTTGCTTCTAATTTTTAACAGATATTTTTCGAAAACCAATTGAAAAAAATTATTAAATGTACAAACAAAATATATAATACATATGTCTCAGATTTATTAGTATAGATAGATATATAACATACTTTAAGTATTGGAACAAAACTGAAATCCGACGGTAGTGGTTGTGTCTGAATATTATATGTTCCTTCTTCTGATGCCACAGATACTATCGATGGACGTGCTGACAATTGTTGAGCGATTAATAATGGATCTGCATCTAAAATATTTCAAAATAAATCATAATTGTGCGTACAGTATTGTCTTTATTATAACATTACTGTATTATTATAATTCTTACCGATATTCATACCCTTTGCAACTCGCCTTGCTTGGAGTAATCTTCCAGCACTTCTTCTAAATTTAATTCCTTTCTCTGATTCTCTTCGCAACCTTTGTGCAGCTGCCGCTGATTCAGCTATGGCCATCGCCATCTGTCCCATTCCGGACCGTTTTAAATTTAAGTCTACTATGTGACTTAAACAAATAGCATTTGATAAAGTAATATCACTAGTCTGTAATAAAAATTGTGGTAAATTGAGTGTTTACTAGGCACCTAAATAATTATTTTATGTATTTTTTTGTAGAATACATACATACCGGGCCTATGTCATTTACACTTATATTCAAAGATCTCAATGGTGTTTTAACTAGACCAATTGCTCTGGCTAAAAGATCTCCGCAGGTCGGTGGACATTCAGCACTAGTGGTAGACCACACTCCAGCTGGTGACTTTATCAAGGGATCGGATTTAATGCCACATCCAGATATATTTAATCTAAAAATAGAATTTGTTTTTTACATTGAACTAAGTACACATACTTATTGCAAATTGTCAAAATGGTATATTATTTTTCTTACACGGTCAGGCTGCATCCTCTTGCTATTGATACAGCTACATGTGCAATACCTTCAGAGCCTAATTTAGTATTAAGGCTCAAGTCTAAATTTCGAATGCCACAACTTGGATGGTTAAGTGAATTTGATATACTTTCAACACCACTGGGACCTAGTGGAACATTTATTTGTATAACAAAATTATATATTACATAAGACTATATAAGCAGTGATAGCATACCAAAATGATTATCCGCTAAATTCAGAGTCCTTAGATTTTTATGCTTGACAATAAATTTTGCAATTGATGACGCCCCATCATCCCCTATTTTGCAGTGACTGAAATCTAAAATTTCCAAGTATGGACTATTTAATAATCCGCGGAGTATGTACTTTACTTTTGCACAATTCATATCAGTTCTAGTTATTCTGAAAATCCAAACAATATTATTAGAATCAATCAATTGACGGCGGCTAAGATGATCTGAAATTAATAATTGTCAATATCACGTATCTACCCTATTTTAATTACAGTTTAATACATCTTTATGAGCTTCGAGGTCACTACTATAAGATTCTAGACTGACACAGACAGCGTAATAATAATACTCGGAGTGCGTGAAATAGACTGTTTATTAATATGACCATATAAGGTATTTATAGAGACACGCGATATTTCATTTATTTGTTTAATTGTTTGAACGACATTCTATTTACAAAAGTTTCAGCCAGTCTGCCAAAGAGGATGACATACTCGGTAGCTACACATCTATTCCTTTATAATATACCTAATAGGTGCTCTGGAAATTTTATAGTACAAATTTAATTACCTAAGAAACTTCAGCTGTGTACATTTTTCTAAGCCATATGACAAGTTTTTTGCATCATTATTCGTAAATTGAAACTGATCCTTACGATATCCGTTTCCTATACATTGCAATTGATAAGTTATATGCAAGTCAACTAAATTAGTCAAATTGCCTAATGCTGCATGAAGTGAAATGTGATCTGAAAATATAGAATTCAATGTAAAATGAACACAAAATGTACATTTCTGTATGATATATAAATAATATGTGACCTCCAGAATTTTTTTCCACGTTATTCATTCGTGGTTTTAGGCCGCTTCTATCCTGACTTGTTATTAAATCAGCCATTTCTGGTGAATTTGTTCTATACGACGGAATATCTGATGGAATTAAACTTCTGATTGCAAGTTTTTGTATATAGGGTCCACAAAGCATAACTAATTTGGTAATCTGAAATAATTATTCACAACAGATATTTCAACAATAAATTATTACAAAACAAGAAGATATTAAAGAAACGTTCATTTTATAATACTATACAACCTTTTCTGGATCATATAGACGTGGATTCATATTCTCTAATACGTTAGCATAATATTTTTCCATAAAAATATTAA
The DNA here is from genome assembly GCA_036509395.1 of Antheraea yamamai. Lineage (NCBI taxonomy): Eukaryota > Metazoa > Arthropoda > Insecta > Lepidoptera > Saturniidae > Antheraea > Antheraea yamamai. The sequence goes on along the minus strand of AP028438.1, from coordinate 7,496,997 downwards.
TCCACTTTTTACTGTCTACATTGATTGGTGCTTGACACCATTTAGAGTAGTAGCATCTTTTCCAGAATATGTCACTTTTGATATTGTCAACCAAAATCTGCAGAGGTATATCCGTGTCTAGAATTTGTAAAAAATATTCGCGGTCTTTAGAAATTAAGTCTTCTAATTTTGGCTCACCTATCAGAAACAGAAAGAAAGTATATAGTATATAAAAAAAAATAGTAGATATGTGTTTAGACAAATTATATAAAACACAAAAAAATGTATTATAAAATCAAGAGTTTCTGTACTTGGTATGAAAAATTCGGCTATGGTTATGCTGTTTCGAGAGTAAATAGTCTAAAACGCGTAAAATTAATAGAAAATGTAAGTACGTTAACTATTTGCAAATTATGGTCTTTAATCAATAAACGGATAATGTCATTTTAATTTATATATTAATACATTCAAAGAAGTTCTACTTAGATATGCGTAAGAATTGGGTGCTCAATTTATCGAATCCTTAGATTGAGTTCCGTTATTGAAATTGCCATCAACAATAAGTATATAATATTTATTAATTTGAAGGTGACGATCAGGTAAATTGCACGAACCCGTACTCACTAATCATAATTCTTTATTAAACAAAATTAATCTTGAAATCCCCGTGTTTGTGAGTGGAAATCAAATAAAATAAAACTTAAAAAGAAGAATAATAATAGTTATCTTTAATTGTGTTTAAATAATTCATACCTTTCCATCTTTCTGCCAATTTCTCTATACATAATGAAACAAGTGTTTTTACTTGGTTAAAATTACAGTCAAATATTTCCGGTAAAACTTTTCTATCATCTCTTACTTGTCTTTGTGGTCTATATGCTAAATAAGTACTTTTTTTAATACCAACAGGTAGTTTCATCGTGTTTAAACATGAAATACTTATACAAAATATTATCCAAAAACTATAGTTTCTAAACAATTAATAACATCGGTAACCATAGCATTAAACTGGATAAGCAGTAAGGTCATTAATTTTTTAGGAGCTAAACATTTTCGGGGTTTTGATTTTTTTCCACCTTGGCAACCTTTAGTCATTTTGGCTGTTTTTCTGAAGGTCTCTCGAGATACATTACCTACAATAATTTTTTTTTTTTTTTTTTTTCTTCGAACTGACTACGCTATTGACCAAGCAAGGTCTTAACAGCTTCACCGGACTACTAAGGCGAGCGCTTAAGGCACTCAGCCGATTTTATTTTGACAACTAGCTCAAGGGTGCGCGGCACACCTCGGCTTTGGCTGTTGCCTGATACATGCAGTTCGCGACCTATGTGGGCTAACCTAAGCTAAGCTAATTATTCATACATATATGAGTTGTTGAAACATATATGTGTACCAAGCATACATACCTCAACAACTCATATATATTTCGTATCGGGTAATTTTCTAAACTATTTCAGTTTGATAAGGGAAAAAAGATAAGACCCTTCCACTTGCATGTGTAAGCGTGTATGCGTGCACGTGTGTGGAGGTGATATGTGTAATGTTGTCGCAGTGATGTAAGATTTTGTGTCACTGTATCGCGCGAGCAGCGTACTCAAGGGCTCCACGCCGAGGGAACGGACCTAGGCTTGAGCAACTGCCGAGGGGGGCCTAGTCTGGTGTGCGGGAGCGAAATTTATCCCTAAACCACGGCGGCGTGATCTGTGGTTACGCGGGCGTGGGCGTGAGCACGCTCTGTTTGGAGAGACAGGCTGGTACTGATCGTTCACTGCCGTTATTTCATCGGGAGGGTCGGTAAAAATATGTCGCGGTCGTCTTTTACAACGCGCAGCGTTTGGTACGGGTTTGTATTTTGCGGCGGATACCACTAACGGACTGGGATGATTCGCGGCTTTTTCAAAATAACTAATCGTAAGTGATTTTACGTACGCCCAGATAGAAGGCATCTCTAGGTCCCTATGTAGATCAACTCTCCGGATGTACCACGGGGCACTGGTCACTTTACGTAAAACGCGGTTTTGAAGAACCTGCAACTTATGAAAATTATCTTTTGACATATGCGCAAAAACGGGACTGCTATATGTCATCACGGGACGGATACACGTCTTATACAAAGTGAGCTTGTGTCTGAGGGACATCTTACTCCTATAGCAAAGCAACGGATGGAGGCGCCCCAAGACCATAGCGGCTTTGTTTCGCACTCTATCTATATGTGACTCGAAATTTAAATGTTTATCTAATGTAACACCGAGATATTTGACCTCGTCGGCCCAAGGTATATCGGTTCCGTATAGCCTGATGGGCTCGAGGTTATTACTACGTCGTAAAGGATCGAAGAGTATCGCGGCACTCTTATCAGGATTAACTTCTATGCGCCATCGACGAAACCATTTACCGAGTGTGAAAACGGCCTTTTCGATGCGCTTCATAAGAAAGTCCGACCGCAAGCTGGAAGTGTAAATAACGGTATCGTCAGCATAGCAACCTACTTCGACCCGTTTAGACCGAGGTAGGTCACTGATGAAAAGATTGAAGAGCGAGGGCGCGAGTATGGAGCCCTGTGGCACACCTGAGCGTATCGGGTGGGGCAGGGATAGTTCCCCATCCACTCTAAAGCGGAAAGTCCTATCAGTGAGATAATCGTGGATAATATGAATTAACTTATCGGGTACGTGAGATTTACATAATTTATGGATGAGCCCTCCATGCCAGACCTTATCGAAGGCTTTGGCGACATCGAAGAAGACTGCAATTGTGCGTTTCGGTTTACGTTTCGGGTAGGCATTAAAATTAGAGAAAATGTACTCCGTGAGGCGGTGTACTTGATTCGTGCAAGAGTGTTCGGCGCGAAATCCGAACTGCTCAGGTGGTATTAATTTTAAATCTGTAATCGAAACCTGGAGACGGTTCAGAAGGAGCCGCTCGTATAATTTACCTAATGTATCTAACAGGCTAATCGGGCGATAGCTATCGGGAAGCGTAGCTTTTTTGCCGGGCTTGTGTATGCCTATCACTACGGCCTTCTTCCAGGCGGCTGGAAAGTGGCCCTGGGACATGGCCGCATTGAAGATGCAGACCAATAGAGCTATGATGTGATCGGGAAGGAGTCTCAGTACCTCGTTCCTGATTCCATCGGGACCTGGGGACTTCCTGAGCTTGAGACGCTGGATGGCGGTCGAAACTTCATCGAAAGTTATTGAGGTTAGGGTATCCACGGGAGGGGACGCTAGTGCATGCTCTACCGATAATTCGATCGACCTAATATGGATAGGGTCAGTGTTATCAGTGTTCGGTGAACACTGTGTTTCTAAACTCGCGGCAAGACATTCCGCTTTATCTATGCTATCGAACGCAAGAGGCAATCCGGGACCTCTATCGAGAGGAGGCATCGGAGTAGTGAGATCCGACTTTAAAGTTCGCGAGAGTTTCCAGTACGACAGGTGGGACGGCCGGAGATTCTCCAGAAGTCTGTCCCACCTGTCGCCCCGAATCTCAGAGATACGAGATTTGACTATTTTACGTAACAAGCGTAAACGGTCGCGATTTTCTGCAGACGGGTAAGCGTCGTGAGCTCGAGTCGCGGCGTTCTTTTCCGTAATCAACGCTCTCACGTCGTCAGGGAGTATAAAACGGCGATCATTCGCCGCTTGTACCTCTTTCGAGGTCTCTCTGACGGCGGTCTGGAGATAGTCGACCAGGGAATCGATAGCCGAATCCGCGTCGGCTTTAGACACCAACACGTCCGGAATCCTGTCTAAATTGCTAGACGAAGGATTTTCTTTAAAATAACGAGCGAGTTTCGCGTAATCAGCCACCCTAACCGACGGAGGGGTGAAGTCTGAGTTAAAACCTAACTGTAATACGACCGGGCGATGGTCCGAATCAAGTTCGTGTACGACTTGTATGAGTCGTACCCGAAGCGTGATATTTTTTAACAAAGCTATGTCTAAAACTGACGGACGACAGTTATCCTGATAATGGGTGGGTTCCGGAGGGGCTATGACGTCAAATGCGAGAACCCTACCTAGTTTGTCGAGTATCCTCCCGTTACGAGAGGTTCTCGGACTATTCCAGATAACGTTCCCGCAGTTGAGGTCCCCCGCTATAATAACTGAGTCTCCTAAATTAAGCAACGCTCGCAAATCGGCTTGTAACAACTCTTTATTCGGTGAGAGGTACGCGGACACTAATACAATGGACGGATGACCGGTCATACCTATCGTACACACTGACACTTCCATATTGGTCAAAGCGGGCGGATCTATCGGCATGCAATATAACGAACGCCTATAGTAAATTAAGGTGCCGCCCCCGCGGGCGACACGATCATTTCTAACTATATTATAATTCGCGATTCTAGGATTAAGCATTTTAGGTTTTAGAAGCGTCTCCTGGACGAGGAGAACGTCAATCTGTCTATCGCGCAAAAAGGCAGCTACTAAATCGCGCTGTGTCCTAAGAGATCTCGCGTTAAAAAACGAAAGAGATAGACCGCGCGGTTTTATCCTATTCATAGCCGCGAATTTTATTTAAAATCTAAATCTTGTGTGGATCGGGAGAGGCGCTGCAACGTTGCAGCGATGCCTCTGTATTGCGCGAGCACGTCGAGCCGGCCCAAGCCTGTCTCGGCCTTAAGGGCCTCGCGGAATGCAAGAACCTCCTGGAGGTCGTGCTCTCGGAGTAACTGGTAGACCCAGTCCACCGCGGAGAGCTCCGTAGAGTGGGCGGGAGCGGCGCGCGCCGGCCGCGCCTGTGGTGGGCGAGTCTGAGGCTTGGGAGCCTCAGGCTGGGGTCGGGGGGCCCAGGGGCCCAGAGGGGCCCGCCCGGGTTGTGGTGCGTGCGGCACTGAAGGTGGCACACGCGTAGTGGACGCGGGCGCTACCGGGGCACGAGAGGCACCCGGCAGGCTGGGGAAGGCATCCACGGACATGAGAGGTGGAGGCGGAGGGCGGGCGGCGGCCGCAGGTGCCCTGGACGCCTGTCGCGCCTGTCGGGGGCGTTGTGTGCGCGGTGCGCGGGGACAGCCGCGATAGTTCGCGGGGTGACCCGCGTTACCGCACAACACGCAACTTGGAGGTTCCGGAGTGCCAGGCGTGCGCCCGCACTCCTTCGTGGAGTGATCGCCCAGGCACTTGACGCACCTAGGGCGGAGGTGACAGTTACGCGCCGAGTGGCCGTAACTCTGGCAGTTATGACACTGCGACGGAGTATTAGTTTTACGCGGGGGCTCAACAGTGATGCCGCTGAGGCCGCAGACGGAGGTGAGGTTAAAAATAGACTTACCCTCTACTGTACGGTCGAGGAGGACCAAGACCATATTATAGGGGGCGCGGGTGCGTGGGTGGTACATCCGGTGTACCTCCCGGACTGGGAAATCACCCTCCTTAAGGGAGGCGGTGACGTCATCAATCGAGATCTCGGCTGGGACACGACGAAGTACTACTCGGAGGAGGCGTTCCTCCTCGAGAGCAAACGTGAAATACGCTAACTTAGATTCCCGAAGGAATCTAGTTAAATTGCGAAAATCTGTACTGGTGGGGACCTTAACCTGAATGCCCGCCGGAGTGTTGAGGGCGGACGTATAATTGATTTTTTTACTATTAAGCCTAGTGGAGATTGACGTCCACTGGGACTTATCCTGTATTGTAACAGGCGGCGGTGGGCGTGGCTTCTTTGCCTGAGGCTCTACGGAACCCTTCACTTCGCTCTGAGGGAGCGAGACAGCGACAGAGTTGGCTCCGCTCGCACGTGTTCTCGCGACTGCCGGTATAGCCGCGTGTTTAAGCACCCGAGCGCCATCTGACGATTTTTCGGTACGGACTACCTTATCTTTATGTCCGGAACCCGAGTCGGACCCGGAGTCCGGTGAGCGCGCACCGCGAGTGCGTTTCGAGTGAGCGACGGTCTTGTAACCGTCACTGTCGTGCGCAGAGGGCGCAGAGGTCGCGGATGACGCGGGGATCGCGATCGACGCGGGGATTACGGTCGGCACGGCGGGCGCCGCCTCATCTAGCTCCATCTCGGAGCCGGCCTCCGAGCTGGAGCTTGACGCGGGAGCAGATGCTCTATCCACCAGATTCAGCGGCGAATCCGGTGAATCTAATGACGACTCCGAGTCGGACTCGAGAGCCGCAAACGCATTCGACGTGGCCACGCGGGGCACATATTGAACGTCCTTTGTGGACGTGAAACAATGTCGCGCAAGAATAGCGTCGACGCGTTTTCGTCGACGCCAATAGATAATAAATCATCACGGAGTCCTGTAAAAATATTATTGTGGGCCATTCTGTAGCCCAAGGGGGACGCGAACTAACCTCCCTGCCTTAAAGGCAGGGGGGCACGCCAAACGAAAAACTACGGGACTATCCCGAGTCCGGATCAAAAGAGCTGTTTAAAACGAAACAAATTAGGAGAAAAATGTAAATAAATACGTGAGTGAGACAGGGAAAAAATAATATAAAACTACATAAATAAACAAAAATGTAAATAAATATATAAAGAAACGAATTGAGAAATACGTAAATAAATAGATAAATAAATAAGTAAGTGAGTAAACAAATAATTATATCAAGAAATAAATAAAGCAATAAATAAATAGAAAGGAAAGGTCTCACTCAGTTCTAGGAAACAGAACGCAGGTGTGTAGCACAGGTGTGCGGCGCAGGTGTGCCGAATCAGAACAATGGAAACGAGCACTCACGAAGTAATAACTGACGTCACTAAGTCACGAGTATCGAAATCGCAGAGAGCAACGAGCGCGACGTCCGTCTCCTACCGTGGTCGGATCGGAACTCACCTACAATAATGTTTCAGCAGTATATTATAAGTAGTAGAGTTTATTATAAGTACTGGATGTCTATTGAAATGAGTCAAAAACGAAAAATTTAAACATAGTGTTTTGATAAACTAATCGCAAGTTGATTACATCAATCATCATACAATTAATAGGCGCAGTGTTTTGTTAGGTACATATTAAGCGAATTATTGTTTTTCGAGGAACTTACCATGTATTTCTTTTATCTTATAAGTATTGAAAAAGATTGTTGTTTGATATATTTAAAACAGGCTGTTGATTGCAGCTACATATATACCGTCCTTTTTTATTATACTTGAGAAATTTTCATTTATGACTCTTGGAAACACTTCGGCAAAGATCACGGAAGGCTCTAGTAAATTTATATACAGTCTTAGAACTTTAAGATTGATGAACAACTTTTCTGTAATGAAATAATAACAAATTGCAAGACGACCGAGTAATGGGTAAAATTGTATAATGTTCATGTAATAGAATCGCTATTACTGAAATGATACCTTGCCTGCTCTTCTTTTGTATTTGGTTCATTTTATTAATCCTTGATTAGATTTAAATATTTATGAAAATTGAAATTTTAAGTCGTACATTTAGCATCAGGAAATTGTGTTTCAAGGTTTCAGACAACACTGAATGGACCATTGATACTTTTTTCAAATTAATATCTAAGTATTTTTGGTGGGAATCTGCCATATGTTTTGGCGTGAATACGTCTTTAAATTTGCTACCATACAGGGTAATCCAAAAAACCTAATGATAATGGTGTGTACCAGCCTTTGGTACAACATGTAAAATAACATAATATATATTTAAATGCAGCACACTTTATTAAACTATTGAAATTGCTAAATATTAAAATACATGTGTCAACAAGTCCGTGAATAGTCGAACTGTCTACGCTTTTCAAATCGTTCCAAACATAAACTAATATTTTAAAAATATTAAAAGAATTATATCCTTCTTGAATTAGTACACTACAGATAACAAAATGGGGGGATACAGTTTGGCAATGTAGTTTCGAATCTATTCTCTGCATCTAAAATTAAATTATACTATTGAATAGCTAAAGGATCAAAGAATTCATTACGCTCAAGTCAGGACCTTAACACATCGCACGAGATGTAGGGGGAAGCGTTTTCAGATTTCCATTTAGTACTTTCGACTCGGTGAAGCTACCACGTTTTTTGAAGTTTCAGTCAACGGCTCTTGCCAAAGTCTATCGATTATATATAAAATATTAGTGTAAAATCGTGATTGTGTATATAATAAGATGTTAAAACGAAAAAAATATATCAAGAAATATATAATGTCAGCCTATATACGTCAAAAAGCCAAATCCAAATACAGAAATCGTATAGGGTTGGAGAGAGCATCTCAAAACCAATCGAATTGTACCACTAAAATACCATAAGACCGAGTCAAGCAGTGGAGGCAACGTTAAAAAGTGAATGCGGGCGAGCGGATCACACAGACCCATAATTAATAAAGTTATAATATAGTAATTATTTGTTAGGTTGATTTATTTCCTGAACCCGTTAAATGGAACAGTTGCCATCACAAACAAAATATGGAAACCCGGATGGCTTCTTAGGATTATGACATACATAAATAATAATAATTTATATAGAAAATATCGCCCGTTACGAGACGTATTCACGTACAACAAACGGCCGTGTCATGACACAGCCACACCACATTTTTTTTTAAGATAAGTCAATTGATCACTGTTTCTATAATTGGTTAATGTCCACTACTGTTTAAAAATTAACACCAAACTGCAAACAATAACCACATAGAAACATGTATTTTTAATTGTAATAACTACCTATATAGTTCTAAAAGAAAACAATCACGTCATACCGTCGAAGTGTTATTTATACTTCTGCATTTATCGCCGCGAAGTTTTGTTGAAGTTCACAATTAATTTTAATTATTATTAAGTTCGCAATTAATTTTAGCGTGACATGCAGTCGAAACTTGTCACATAGGTATGCGATTAACGTTAGAGCAATATTTGTCTTACCTCTTTGAATATTTGTAGATTAGAAAAATAGTATGAATTAAGCTCAAAGTACATACATCCACTGATTAATAAATTAAAAAAAAAGATTGACATCTACGTTTGACATGTTCAGAATTCCCAAAAGTTTTAATATTTACATTTTCTTAATTAAAATTATTCATAAATAATCTTACTTCAAGGGTTACCTATAATATTTTGTGTATAAATAATGGATAAGCATAACAGTTCTGAACTGTTGAATTCGGATTTTTCTTTATCAAAAAATGCCAGCTCCGATTCACTGGATTCAGATTCTAAGTCGAGTTCATTGAATTCTAAACACGGACAAGACTCCGTAAGTTACTTACCTAAAAGGATTAATTTATTCTCATCGGATATTCAGTGACCGATGTCTGTTTCCTGTAGTTTCCGTTCAGTATTAAGGAAATCTATAGACTGTCCAGTCCTTCTTAAATATGGATTCTGATAACTATTATCAAAATGTCAGAAAAAGCAGAAGTAGAACTGTACATGTTTGTTTGTTCATCAACCGTATTCATAGTCAGAAGCATTATAGTGAATTATCTAAGGCCAGTATCAATAAAATTCAAATATAATGTGTTCAATTATAAAACTATAAAAATTCTCTTTTTGATATTTTAAGATCTTTGTTTGTTTTATGATTTTCTGCATATCGATGTTAGAAGCGTTTTATCAGCTTGCGATTCAAATTAATAGAAATTACTTTTTCAATAAGGGCAGTAACATTTTTAGCATAAAAAAATGAGAGACAACTTTGTTTTTGATTTTCTAAGCATTGACATCTCTCATGTTAAAGAGGAAATACCTTAACTTTGGAAAGATGAATGTATTATTGTTATTTAATTATTTGTTTGCAAATAAAGTAATTTAATCTCTTTCTGAAGTCAATGAAGTTAACACAAGTGTCTGTTTTCTATTTTTACTAAAGAAAAGGAATCTGATTTGCTTTACTTAATTATTTACATTTCAGCCTCATGTACTTGGGGATATTCAGCTGTTGGATGGTGAAAAGGTGATGAGTGTGGCTAGGGATGTAACATATCTTTGCCCCTATAGTGGGCCTTCACGCGGAGTGCTGAAAGTGACTAATTATCAGCTGCACTTCAGGCCTACTGATCTTGCAGCTTTACAAGGCAGCCTCAGTGTACCATTGGGCGTTGTAAGTATGATTATTTTTTATGAATTGTCTACTTATAATTACATAGTATAAATTTGCTACAAAAATATCAATTTCATAATACTGTGTATTTAGTCTATCAAGGTAGTAAAATTTAGTGTAAAAAGTGAAAAAGTAGCATATTACTTAAATAGGAAATGTATTGAGTTTTATGCAGTGTTAGGTCAATATTAAGTGTGTTTTTTCTTTTGATGCTCTTTTATTGCATAAGTTAAAAACAGTTTGGTGAAGGAAATACAAGAATATGTCACCTATGTGCTAAAAATTTTTAATTGGAAGTATTCCAAAAGTTAAAATGAGCCATATATATCTTTCCTTAAATAAAGAAACATATAAAAATGATTTAGTACAATTCTAAAATAATTTTATTCATTTAACCTACTAGGTTCTATGTCAAGTTTTATTAAGAAAGTTGGAGGCTGTATTTCACAATTTGGACTGATCACTAATTGATGGATGATTTTCTTTTTTAATTCAATTCTGCAGATGACATAACTGAACTGAAAGAAATATAAATTTCATATGTATTTTTAATTGTTTTTAATCAATTTAGTCACCAAATTAAACTTTTAGGAATGTTTTTGTTGCATAAAATAGTTTGTCTTCTTTATTTTTATAAATGTATTCTAATTTTTATTTGTAAGATGTGGTTTGGTTTTTTTATTGAATTTGTGTCCAACCTTACAGGAATAGGGTAATCTTATAGGGTAAACAATTTGATGGGTTTCAACATGAGCTGTCGGTAGATTCACTTAATTATTGGAGTAACATTGGTTAAATAATAGTGAAACTAGTCATTCATTGATATAAGTAAAATTTTTAGGGTATAAGCTTCTTGTTTCCGCATTAATAATTCTACTTATTTATGAAATTTTTAGGTATCTCGTATAGAAAAAGTTGGTGGAGCTTCATCAAAAGGGGAAAACTCATATGGCATTGAAGTATTTTGTAAGGTGATCTCCTCATATACTTATAATTTTTCATAAACTTAATGATTAACATTATAATAAACAGCCTTAATTTTTTTTTAATTTATTTGTTTTCAGGATATGCGAAATTTGCGATTTGCACATAAGCAAGAGAATCATTCCCGTCGTGGGATATTCGAAAAACTACAGCAATTGGCTTTTCCTCTATCACATAGACTTCCATTGTTTGCCTTTAGTTATTCAGAGAGTTTTCCTGAAGATGGTTGGCATGTATATGAACCCATTGCAGAGCTTCGAAGAATGGTATGGGATTATTATTTACAAAGTTTAGAAGTTAGACTACACTAAAGTTAAGTTACTTCTGCAAAGATCATCAAGTTCAGTGAACTTAGGCTGGCTTAGCCCTTCAAGCCAACAGAACTTAGTCAATTCAGTTTAAAAAAAAATATTGAAAGTTTTAACCTAATTAATGCATATGATACTACTATTCTTAAAGCCTTGTGATGGATTGATTCAAATAGTTCTAGAAACATGAAATTTTAATCAAGAATTGTTTATATAGCGTAAATAAACATGAAGAAAGAAATTTTGATAAGGCGTTAAATTATTCTTGAGATGTTGTCAGCGGTTTCCATTGGTTTGATTCAAATTCCATAAACTGCAAGACTAGTAAACAATATTGACTTATTGGAAGACTAACAGCTATAATTTACAACAATTAAAAATTAGACTAGAAACACAAGACTTTCTTCACTTTACTGGTTTTCACTAATGATTAATAAAGTACAATTACCTGCATTATTGGGTACCCAAAGTGAAATCTAATTAGATTGAAAAAAATTAGAGTATATCATTGTTAACAAAAGTCATCATTAAAGAACTTTCTACCTTTAAAATGTTGTCTCTTTATTTACGGTAGTATTAAAGTGATCAAAAACAATAAACCTCACTCTTACCATTGACGGAATGACTAGCTCACCATAACATTGAACTATGCTAACAATTAGTTGAAACGATGGGCAGTTATAAGGGAATAGCTATCACTATAGCTATTAGTGTGTAGTATATTGAAGAAATTGAAGAACAGTGAGATTACTTAATGCGTTTTGTTGTTGTGAAATTTCTTATGGGAAGTCTTTAAAATTCTTGTCCGCAGCCTTTTTGTGTGATGAGAATTAGTGGGGGTGAACACTGTGTCATATAGCGTGAAAGCAGTGTCTCGCTTGCCTGTGGGTATCATTAAACAGTGAGACATACGCTCTTCTTTCTTTCTATTTGAAAGTTTAATTTTTAGGGCGTGTGAACTACAAACATTGTTTTTTTTTTCAGGGTGTAAACAATGATATGTGGCGCATAACTCGAATTAACGATAAATATGAGGTATGCGACAGTTACCCTTCTGTATGGGCCGTACCAGCTGCGGCTAACGACGATTTGTTGCGAACAGTAGCAATGTTTAGATCTCGAGGACGCATTCCAGTCCTTGCTTGGATACATCCGAGCTCGCAAGCCACTATTACTAGGTGTAGTCAGCCGCTGGTGGGGGTAAGTAAAAATAGAAGTCTTTATAATGTCAGCTTGTCATATAAAAATGACATGTATTCCAATGTCATATACTAATATTTATAATGTCAGTATCCCACTCTTGGGCCACAGACTTCTTCCCGAGAAAAGCTATGGGGAATAATCATCAGGCCAGCCTACAACATATTGGCAATTCCCGACTTTGAGAAATCCAGTTATAAATTTTCGAATAATCACCACACCAGCCTACAATATAATGTAAAGGTGATTTCCAACAAAGAGAAACACTAGTTATCCCGATATGAAATACATAGACAAGCTATTGGGGTATACATGCTTGGTACACATATATATTTCATTAAGTTATATATGTATAAATATGTAGCTTAGCTTAGGTTAGCTCAGTCAGATTCGTGTTTTTGCGTAACCTAGGCAACAGCCCAAGCCTAGGTGTGCCGCGCACCTTTGAGCTAGTTCTCAAAATACAACCGGCTGAGAGCATTAAGCTCTCGCCGTAGTGGTCCGGTGAAGCTGTCAAGGCCTTGCTGGGCCAATAGAAAAGTCAGTTCGAAAAAAAAAAGAACTCCATGGTTATAAATTTTTGAATAAACAACAAGCCAGTCTATGCCATATTGAAGATGTCCAACTCTGAGAAATCCACATTTATATATTTTTCCCATATAGAGTAATATTATCAGAACAATTCTCAGGGTTTGCTCATGATATTTCCTTTCAACGTTAGCTGATAGCGGGGTTCGAACTTAATTAAATTCATATTTGAGCGGTCAAACTACTTGACCACAACAACCATATGTAATTAGCTAAATGAGTGAAATAAAGCATTCTGAATATATTTATTTGCTAACATAAATTATAATATGCCGACAGTGGCAAGACTAATTTACCAATGTATAAAGTTTGTAATTTATATGTTAGTCAATTATGCCCGGTTTCTGAGGTACTTTAATTGTAATTTATTTGTTCAATAGCGTTATCGGTTCGATAACTTATCAAATTGCGTTTCTGAACACGATACATGTCAGTAAAAATCAACGGGCCGTTTGACAGTTAGCTTATGGATCACTTTGTTGAGTCAATAACTATTGGTAGTTTAACCGAGTATCTCAGAAACCAGACATTAGTCTTCCACTGTCAATATGATCTGTTTTTGTAATATATTGTTCTACTTGAATCTGTTTTTATCTTACTTCAGAACTATATATTTCTATGTAAACACTTGCAGCCACAAATGAGTCAATGTTTTTAAAACATGAATAACGAATTCAGTAAACATATTGTGGGTGGTTTTTCTATGACATCATGCTTCTTGTTTTATGATAAATATATGGAATGTTGTTATTGAGAAACGTGAATTGTTGTAAACTAATATTCCCCTAATTTCGTACACGTATTATATAAATATTAACAACAATAGAGGCTAGCTAATAAACATCAGCGTGAATGTAGCTTTGTGTCACTGCAATAATGTTTAGAATTAAGTTGTTAATAGTTTCCTATACAATGTTTTTTTGTATGTAATAGCAGGCAAACGAACAGGTGGGTCACCTGATGTTAAGTGATCACCACCGTCCATATACATTAACAACACCAGGAGAGTCGAAAGTGCGTTGCCAGCCTGTTTTTGGGGGAAAGGGAGGGAGGGAGGAGAAGAGAGGGGAGGTGGGCCTCCGGCGCTCTCACTGACCTAACGAAACGCAACAATGCAAACACTGTTACTTCACGTCGGTTTTCTATGAGAGGGTGATACTATCCCGGGCGAGCCGAGCCATTCGTGCTGAAACCAATAATAGCTTCAGCATGGCTCTACCACCTACAAAATTCACATACTTTATGTCTCTTTGTAATATATGAGATGTAGGTACGGTGTATTTGAATGCATATCGATGTTTTTAATTTTAAGTCATTATATTGCTTTAACTCTTTTGTTATAAATGGTTGTAGTCCGGTGAAGGCGTTAGGTAGGTGAAAGTGTTAATGCTTTGCTACGCCAATAGCGTAGTCAGTTCGAAAAAAGAATGTTATAAATGGAAATACGTATTTAGGATGCAGATGGCTTTGTTCATATACTCTACAATATCACTCAGTGGTTACAAGTCTAATATCTTTGTTTATAGTGGTCGGACATTTTATAATATTTGTGTAAATGGTTATGTTCAAGTGATTTTCATATCTCAACTTTGCTAACAAACATCTAATAATGCAATCCAATAACTAGCAATAGAGACCTAATAATCTCTATGTTCGATAAAGGGTACTAAATAACGTTAATTCATTACAATAATAATTCTAACAGCAGTAATAAATCTGTAGATGTTAATTTTTACCGTTGTTCATCCTAACGAATGTGAATATGAGTTTGTTTGTTTTTACATCTTATATACTTAATCGATCATCATACACATTGTCAGACCACGTTTACATAGAACATTTTTTTTTTTAATTCCACGCGGTTGTAGTCTCGGGAAACAACTAGTGTAAAGTAATTCTGACTCTTAAACGACGACCTTTTATTATTCCCAGGGTGGCAAATATTAAAATAAATCATATTTAATTGTAGATATTTTAACATTTTCAAGATATCTAAGCTTGTATATAAGTAAATAGAAATTATCTCGAAGGTTTCATTCGATGTATTTGGAGAAAATAAATATTTACATTGATTATTTCATTTGCATTACAAAACTTAATATATTGAGCGATTTATCAAAGTGGTGACACTGAGTAGTTCCGTAATATCATCTATATTGTTCATATACTGCTTTATAGGTGAGTGGTAAACGTAGTCGTGAAGATGAACGCTACATACAGTTGATAATGGACGCTAATGCGCAAGCGCATAAGCTCTTTATTATGGATGCAAGACCCACGGCGAATGCGGTCGCGAACAAAGCCAAAGGTGGAGGGTAAGCAATATATATCATAATATATATCTTAATGGTTATCGTTTTCAAGTCTAAACATTGCCAACAAACATCTAGTAATGCAATCTAATAACTAGCAATAGAGACCTAATCTCTGTTTGATAAAGGATACTAAATAATTCTCTTAAAATGTAAATATAATCTTTGAAATTCATGAATTAAATTAAACACTTCTACATCTTAGAGTTAAGTAATAACTATCTAATTTCTTTATATATACCTTTATGCGTCTAAAATCCATTCTACAAAATGCAATTCTGACAAAGAAATAAGTTGATTGTTAAAGGTTGTCATTTAAAATGTTTATAATTTACATAGAAAGGTCATTTGGGAATTAACATCGAATATTAATTATGTTCTAGCTATGAATCCGAAGATGCCTACCAGAATGCTGAGATAGTGTTTTTAGATATCCACAATATTCACGTAATGAGAGAGAGTTTACGTAAATTGAAAGAACTTTGCTTCCCACAAATCGATCAAACTAGGTAAGTTTTTATACTACACATGCGAAAATCTACATAATTTCTTGATAGAATATATTAAAAATATATTTAAAAAATCTAACTTAGAACAGCCCAAAATATGTTGAATGTTATTGATAGCGCAATTCCTACAAAAAAAACTCTTTAGTTTTAAATTCATTGCAATATTGTTTGGATATATGGTGTTATTTGCACTTCATTTTGGAACGTGATGCTATTTTCAAAACGGGCATACATAAAGGTTAGTAAGATCTCGGACGATTAGCAATTATGAGAAGAGATGAAAGTCATGTCGCTAGACAAGTTTTGAATATGAAGTTGGACGGCTATAGGGATAGAGGAATACCGAAAAAAGTGTAGATGAATTGTGGGAAAAATGATATGTGTAGGTATAAAAGGTGTGAATACTGAGAGAGTGGGAAAGGAAAACATTTTGTGCCGACCCTACTTAGGTGGGATAAGGGTAAAAAGAAGAAGTTAATAATTTATATAGTAGATTTTGATTACACAAATGGAATATGTTTATTTAAATCGGTACTTGATTGTAAATAGCACATGAACAAGGACAATCAAATGAAATGCTATTTCATGTGCTTGCTAATTGTAATCCATGCTAAGTCTATCAATAATTGTTTAACGAAGATACTTCTTTCATACTATAAGATTCTACTTCTGTTAAATTTTTCTATAACATCTGAGTATTCTCTAGCAAACTAAATACTTAACAGCTCGCGCGATACAGTGACACAAAATCTTACATCACTGCGACAACATTACACATATCACTTCCACACACGTGCACGCATACACGCTTACACGTGAAAGTGGAAGGGTTTTATTTTTTTTCCTTATCAAACTGAAATAGTTTAGAATATTATCCGATACGAAATATATATAAGAGTTGTTGAGGTATGTATGCTTGGTACACATATATGTTTCAACAACTCATATATGTATGAATAATTAGCTTAAGTTAGCTCAGATAGGTCGTGAATTGCATGTATCAGGCAACAGCCCAAGCCGAGGTGTGCCGTGCACCTTTGAGCTAGTTGTCAAATAAAATCGGCTGAGTGCCTTAAGCGCTCGCCTTAGTAGTCCGGTGAAGCTGTTAAGACCTTGCTAGGTCAATAGCGTAGTCAGTTCGATAAAAAAAATACTTAACAGTATAATCTTCGGTATAATTTATAATTACTTGAATACCTTTTAATGAGATGTTTTTTTTTATTATAGATGGTTCAGTGGGATAGAGGCTAGCTGTTGGTTGAAACACATTAAATGTATATTAGCTGGAGCAGTACGCATTGTTGACAAGGTATTTATACATTTTAGAATGAACAATTTCAGGCGTAGTGATTTGTTATATCAATATTGTGATCCCACTTATGGTTATTCCAATTTAGTGTGTACCAAATACACAACTAGATCAGTTACACATATTGCCCTGGGAAACCGTACTAACAAACTATATTTTCATTATTATAGCAAAGAAGCCATAAGACTCCGTTGTTTTCTTAATAAAGAGATGATGGTAGAACTATTTTCTCTATTTGAGTGTACTAAAGAACCCAAGAATATGTTATAAGATTAATATGGCATTAAGCGTTTTCAGTACGAACGCCACATTAATTTGAATTGAGACGTTTTCACCCTTATTAATGATGTGTATATAAGGGTCATTCCATGTCAAATCGACAAATTTTTTACCTGACCCCCTTTGATTTCGCTGATTTCAGTACCAAAAAAAAAACGTCCATAAGAGTAAAAAACTAACGTCAATGAGAGAAAAAAAATTTTTTTTTTTTTAAATAACAATTTCTTGGACGATAATCACTTGAAATTCTCCAATAAAATTTTATTTTTCAACTTTTGAGGTTTCACGAGGAAATAAAAAAAATTTCATAACAAAGTTATATAAAATCAGCAAAAATTTAACAAAAGTTTTTTTATAATCAAGAAAAAAAATTAGAAGCGACTGTCGTCACATCTTTTGATTAACGGGGATCATTACAGAATTAGTTGAAGTATTTTTAGAGCAAAAAAAAAAAAAAACGGTCGGACTTTGAGAAAATTACGGTTTTTTCAAAAAAACTAAAATATTTCATATATCTGGGACTCTGAAATTTTTTCATATTTTTTTTCGAAAACTACATTTAAAAACAAAAATTTTGAAAAAAAAAAGTTCCCAAACGGTCAATTTTTGAAAAAGTTCTGGCAATTTAAAAATAAAAGAGCGGTTTTTTTCAAAAATTCATAACTTTTTTTGAGTCGGGAAAAAAAATTTGAAAAAATTCTGAAAAATAACTTTCGGGGGGTAGAAAAAGATAGAAAATTTTCAGCGAAATCAAAGGGGGTCAGGTAAAACATTTGTCGATTTGACATGGAATGACCCATAAGCAAGTAGCGTTAAAGTGTAGATTACAAGAAAAGAGATAAAAACAGTTGTAAGTTCTGGGATTAAATAAGATATTACATTACAAATCAATCATAGGAAATAATAGTCTAATATGACCGGTTCTGGACTGCAGCCCATTTGAGGTTATCCGTCGGCCTGCCTGTTATTTCATACCATAGACAAAATTTAAAAATGATGTTTTTTTTTAATTTTGTCATTTTAAAGAGATGACAGAAATTATGGTATGAGAGATAACATTTTCCGAACGGGTTAATTTTTTTTCATATTAGCATTTTTTCATGAAAAGAAAAGTTTTTCAGGGGCATCGGAAAAAATATTAAAGACCTACAGTGTATCTATTTATGATTTATATCCGTTATTGTCATCTATACATACAATCATTATAAGTAAAAATATATAACTGCATCTACGGATGGACGTCTTATTTCTCATGATATTTTGAAATGACAATATAGCTTCTTATCACAAAATGAGTGCTGTAATAGTAACATTTTGCAGCTTAACATAGGTTTGATTGATTAATAATCTATATAAGAATGTATATAATTATTGCTCCGTGTGCCAACAGATGTGAAAACCAGATTAATGCTAATAATTACAATATACAAATTATAAAATTCAAATAATGCACACTATAATTAATTAAAAAAAAGAGTTACACAGTTATTCCATCGTTTTGAGTTTTCACTTCTGTCGGCAGTTCTTACGACTGCCTCAAAATTTTGAAGTAAAACTACTTTACGCACGCTTGACTTGAGGAGTAAGCCGATGAATGCGTGACAAGAGCGTTACGTTACGTTAACGGCAGATATAAGTTAGTGAAGATAGAAAGAGAGAGACAGAGTTATGTTTCGTATTATCAATGAAAACCTAATTAAAATATTTGTACATACATACATATAGATGGAGCTAAAGAAGTTTTACTTCTGTCGTGTGGTCTAAATAACACTCGTTTTTTTTTTTAAATATATCAGGTGGAGAATCATAAAACTTCTGTACTCGTCCACTGTTCGGACGGTTGGGACCGGACGGCGCAACTGACCGCTTTAGCCATGTTGATGTTGGACCCATATTACAGAACTCTAAGAGGATTCGAGGTTCTAATTGAGAAGGAATGGCTCTCGTTTGGGCATAAATTTCAATTAGTAAGCGATGTTGAATATTGTAATCTTGGTTACATACTAATGGAACAGAAATTTCATCCAATTTTGAAAATTAACTATGAAGTATTAGACATATTAGTCTTACAATATTGAATGATAATTTGACTACTTTCATCAATATTTAAAATTGTTCCTATATGGAATATTTTATAACATTGCTGCGAAAATGTTTTTTTTTTACTATAAAAATAAAGATATAATGAAAATTAAAAAAAAATTACAAGCATACAAATGTAGAACTTCTACATCAACTAGCTTTTATTGTTATATCTCGTGTAGAACTGAACGGCCACGGCATACGTCGCCACGCTATATGATTTTAATTTTTGAAGTTATACTTCTTTTGGCGCGCTAGGGGAAAATGATGACATTAAAT
This sequence comes from Antheraea yamamai, assembly GCA_036509395.1. NCBI lineage: Eukaryota > Metazoa > Arthropoda > Insecta > Lepidoptera > Saturniidae > Antheraea > Antheraea yamamai. The sequence continues at coordinate 7,477,154 of AP028438.1, read as the reverse complement.
TTTTACGATGCGCGCGCACACCGTCACGAAAAACCGACACCCTGAAGTTATTACGATGCGCGCGCACACCGTCACGAAAAACCGACACCTTGAAGTTATTACGATGCGCGCGCACGCCGTCACGAAAAACCGACATCCTGAAGTTATTACGATGCGCGCGCACACCATCACAGAAAACCGACACCCTGAAGTTATTACGATGCGCGCGCACACCGTCATGAAAAACCGACACCCTGAAGTTATTACGATGCGCGCGCACACCGTCACGAAAAACCGACACCCTGAAGTTATTACGATGCGCCTGAAGTTAGCTATAGTCAATTTTTTCTATTGTTAATATAATTTTTTTTACAAACGTAGAAAAGGGGGAAAATTAAATTTTTAACTTTTTTTTATCTTCTTACGCCAAAGAAGTATAACTTCTAACGCGTGTACATAAGTACACACACACTTTTTTCTATATTTAATGAATATAAAGGTTAACTAATGAAATCTTTTTCTTGAAATAATTCCTAATATTTAATTTTTGATTATACTATATTTATTTCCTGTCGTAAATTATCTTTTTACGCATATTACATGTACAAAATAATCTCGATGTTTCACATCTGCCAGGCGTCCCGCGACCGCTCACAATTTTTAAAGTGAAAACTTCTTTAGATGCGTTGAGCTGTATTTGGCAGGAGAAAAACTTTTGGTTTCGCTTCAGAGACACATGCTAATAATGCGTGACCGGCCATAGGCTTGCATCCGACTAGCGATGCGTAGTATATCGGCCTGTGTACATGTAATATGAATATTTTGTATTGCGCTTGTGCACCTCATCATATGATTGATTAGTTAATAAACTGTATATAAATGCATATAATTATTGCTCAGAGTGATTGTGAAATTTAAATAATTATAATTAACTTAAAAAAAACAGGCTTCACGACGACGTCACACTTCTGTCGCCAGTCCTTATGACTGACTCCACTTTTTTGTCACATTAAATGTGTTGTCAAGATAATAAGGTTCTCCAGGTCATTTCTACCTCATACTTCGACCTTGTGGAGTCGACTCCCAGCGGCGGTGTTTCCAAACCACTACGAGTTACAAACCTTCAAGAGGCGTACGCCTCTTTAAAAGGCCAGCAACGCAGTTGCAAATCCCCTGGTGTTGCTAGTGTTTATGGATGACGGTGACCACTTACCATCAAGTGATCCGCCTGTTACCCCCATGATATAAAAAAAAACGTAGCAGACGAAATTATGGGTATAAGCTAATTAATGGTTATTTCGATAGCGTATAGGTCATGGGGATGAGCGTCATTCGGACGCGGACAGATCCCCGGTCTTCGTACAGTGGGTGGACTGCGTTTGGCAGTTACAGCAGCAGTTCCCCACTGCCTTCGAGTTCACAGAACGGTTGTTAATCACGATCGCCGATCATCTCTACTCGTGTCGCTTCGGCACGTTCCTTTTCAACACCGAACGTGAGAGGATGAAGGAAGGTCGGTTTACTCAAGTTATTTAATCTATATATCTATATATAACTGCTAAAGTACTGCGTTCACGATAAAACCTCACCAAGAAAATCATAAAGCATATCTTCGAAGAACATTTAGTCTAAGTTTCATTAAAATTGGTTTATTTTATCAAAAGTTATGGTAATTTAAATGACGACGCGACTTGTGTACCATAGAAAAGTTGATAAGTAAATTGTCTTAATACATTCACATGATTTTATTAGTCACTGTTTTTTTTACATTAGATTTCACGCGGACACAGCTAGTATGAAAATATGTGTGTTTTTATTAACACGCTTGAAACGCGCTAAAATAATTATAACTCTAAAAATATAAATGAATTTTATAAAAAACAATATTTAACGTTTTCGCAGAAGTGAAGGCAAAAACTGTGTCGCTCTGGTCATATATAAACAGCCGGCAGGATTTATACTTGAATCCGCTATATTGGGGTCCCTCCTCGTTCGGTATCGGGTCGCCGCCGTCGCCGTCGCCGTACGCGCGGCCACAAGTAGTGCTAGTGCCCGTGGCTTCGCTCAGGGTGATCAAATTGTGGAAAGCGCTTTACTGCAGGTGGAATCCGACTATGAGACAGCAGGTAAAAAAAATATCCCTATTACGTATCTAAGTAGGTTTTAGACTATCCTAAGGAATTCAATTATTGTGTATATAATTTACTAGCGGGCCAGGCAGACGCTGTCCCGCCGTGAATATAAAAAAAAAATCCTTGACAAATTATATACCAAAACCTTCCTCGTGAATCACTTTATCCACTGGCGAAAACCGCATTAAAATCCCTTCAGTAGTTTTTGAATTTATCGCGAACAGACAGACGCGGCAGTGGACTTTGTTTTATACTATGTAATGATGAGTTATACTCCTATATGTCTGTTTTATACCTATAATATATTTACACATTCTTATATTAAGCATCTTATGATAATTCCAATGTCAGGAATTTCGATACAACACAGCGATCTATAATTTGTCAATTAAAATAAAAAAAATGTCATATTTAAATGCGAAAACTTAACCATCATCCTAATATGTATTTAAACCAAGAGGTAGAAGCTTAACAAAAGAGTTGTGTTCTTCAAATTAATTTATCACATTTTATTAGCTCCCATTTTTATCTGTAATTTCCCTAGTTTACATACCAGCTCCTTAGTTTACTTATCACCTCCCTACTTTGCCTACCACCTCCCTAATTTACTTACCAACTCGTTTACCAACTTTACCTGCCATTGTTACTAAGCCTTTCCTTTTTTCTTTGAACACCACTTTCCTACTTTTCCTACCACCTCCCAAGTTTATCTACCAACTCGCTACTTTACTTCTGTTTTCCTAATTTAACTAGCATCTTCTTACTTTGCCTATTATCCCTCTTCTTTGTCTACACCACCTTCCTATTTTATTTATAATCCCCTTAATTTACCTATCACTTCCTTACTTTGCCTACCATCTCCCTATTTTGCCTATCACTTCCCTAATTTGCCTACCATCTCCCTACTTTACCTATCACATCCGTACTTTGCCTACCATCTCCCTAATTTACTTACCAACTAGCTACTTTACCTGGCATCTGCCTGCTGTGCCTACCACCTAATTCCCTAATTTACCTACCTATACTTGCTACTTTGTTTACCGTATTCATACTTTACCTAACAAAATCAAAATACTCTTTATTCAATTTTGGTAGGTGGTAGAGCCACGCTGAAGCTATTACTGGTTTCAGCATGAATGGGTCGGCTCTCCCGGGGTAGTACCACTCTCTCATAGAAAACCGACGCGAAGTAACAGTGCTTGCATTGTTGCGTTTCGTTCGGTCAGTGAGAGCGCCGGAGACCCACCTCCCCTCCCTTTCCACTTTCCCCGTCCCCTTCCCTTCCTCCCCCCTCCCCCACACAGGCTGGCAACGCACTTGTGACTCCCCTGGTGTTGCAAATGTCTATGGACGGTGGTGATCACTTACATCAGGTGACCCACCTGTTCGTTTGCCTCCTATGATATAAAAAAAAAAAAAAATTTTGGCCCTGAGAAGGCACTTACGAACGTCAAAACTACTTACCACCGGTTCGGAAAACAACCCAGTCATCGAGGAGAACCGGCAAGAAATTCGATCTGGTTTATTTTTTCATTATACATAACATACTTCTGAATTATTACAACATAATAGGCATATACAGTTACATTCGTTTTTGGTGGAGGCATAGAGAGAGGAGTCACTTCGAGACGTCACCACCGTTCACATATATATAACATCTTCTTTGGTACTAATATCTCCCTTCCTTGCTTACCACCTTCCTACTAATGATCGTACAACCTCCATTCTTTGCTATCTTTGATGTTAAACGACTAGAATGTACGATTATTTGTAGGATCCGATATACCAACGTACACGTGAATTAGTCGCGTTGCGCGCGCAACTAGAAGCGGCGGCAGCGGCCGCGGCGGGAGACCACGCCGCGCGGCAACACCGCCTCGGACTCACTCCCCCGTGAGTCGCGAGTCCGCATCACGTCTGAACACACCTTTATTCCTATACAGACTATTATTTATACCGTTTACATTATTTTATTGTCATAGTGATGATTTTTAGCAACAGTTCCCAATGATATTATAACTAAAAAGCTCTAGATATGTTGCCTTCATGATATTTTGACAAAACAAATGGCACGATAACGCACACATACGTAAAGTAATATTGTAATGTCAAACCACAGTATAAATATAAGAGACAGTACGGAAACTAGGTACAAATGCTCGAAAAAGGCACACTCACACAATCATGCGTATCGACGTTTTTGTTTTAAGTGTGCCGTTTTCGAGCTTTTGTAGGTAGTTTCCGTACTGACTCTTATATTTATACTGTGGCCACACTGTCTAAGATGAAATGTGGAAGTAAAATGGCATATTCTCAATATCGGTGGTGAAAAAGAAATGGTTATATGTTGCGTAGACACGAGCGGATTGACGGGGCAGCCGTCAAAAATAAGCTAGTTAGCCAAGTTTTAACAAGGCGCTGTCGAAGCGCTTATGACGTATCTACAGCTTCTTTGTTATAATAACATTGAACAGTTCCAGCTTTAAATAATAATTATATGTTTGCGATATTGCAAATAGAATTTATCATCGTTATATATGTGCAAACGCCGTTATCAGCTGTTCTTGTGGGCACGACTTAAAGTATTAAATATAAATAGAGTTATATAATTATAATCGAGTAATATTTGTCGTCGATATTTTGTTTCTAAGTGAAATGACATTGTTCAATTTGACTCTAAGGAATGATGTGCATTAAATATAATAAAATAAATATGTTCTATTGACTTGTATTTTATATTATTTATATAAATCGTTTTATTCCACCGGACTTGGCCCCCCTTGGCAGGGGCCCAAGCCTAAGTCCGATCCCTCGGCTTAGAACACTTGCGTACGTTGCTTGCGCGATACAGTGACACAAAACCTTACATCACTGCAACAACATTACACATATCACCTCCACACACGTGCACGCACACATGTTTACACATGCAAGTGAAAGGGTTTTATTTTTTTCCCTTATCGAACTGAAATAGTTCAGAAAAATTATCCGACACAAAATACATATAAGAGTTATTGAGGTATGTATGCTTGGTACACATATATTTTTCAAAAACTCGTATAAGTATGAATATGTAGCTTACCTTAGCTTATCTCAGTTAGGTCGCGAATTGCATGAACTAGGCAACAGCCGAAGCCGAGGTACGCCGTGCACCCTTGAGCTAGTTTACGAAATAAAATCGGCTGAGTGCTATCGCCTTAGTAGTCCGGTGAAGTTGTTAAGGCCTTGCTAGGCCAATAGCGTAGTCAGTTCGAAAAAAAAACGTTTTTATTTCATTTAGTATTTGAATTTGGGCACTGGCTTAGACGTATCCTATTTTGCTATTATATTTAGCTGTAAAAAATGCAGCATAAATTGCTCCACTGATCGCATTGGGCATAAAGTACAAATGAAAGATACTGCATTATTACTGCACAAGTATATTAACAACTGTATAGTTGATGTGAGCCCTAATCTCGAGTTTAAGGGACTTCGTAGTATTGGTTTATTTTTCTACATTCCTTTTCCCAGTAAGTTATTTATATTAAATACTAGTTGTGCACGCGACTTCGTCTGCGTGGAAGTTTATGTAAAAATAGTGATCAATAAAGTCATCTGAATGTATTAAGTCCATTTACGTGTCTACTTTTCTGTCGTACTTACGCCGCGTCGTCATTAAAACTACAATAACTTTTGATAGAGCGGACCGATTTTAATGAAACAAACACTAAGTTACTCCCGAGGATATGCCTTACGATTTACGGTTTTATTATGAACCCCATACTTTAGCAGTGACGCGTGTTCATACAAACAGACAGACAGACAAACATTTCAAAAAATAATTGAAATGTATTCTATTACTTATTCCTAGACACTTACAACAATTTCTTTCACGAAAATCGAAAATGTACAGACACGTTAGATTTACATTCTTATTATATGTATAGATTAGTTCCATCTAAGATTGATTAAATTCTGCGTCAAATCCTCCTTTTATTATTAATAACTGAATATTTGCCTTTAGTAATAGGTTTGAATTAAAAAAATCAAATTTGCTGTATTTGATAAATAATTTATCTTTAGTAAATTTATGGAACCACTGAAATAATTATTATTCTCTTTGGCCTTATTGAATGTCAAAATTTTTAGATGACAGGACTGCTTTCACTTCATGTCACTGCTTCATGTTCTCATAAGAGTAAATCAATATTACCAAAGGCAATGTCAATATTTTAATGTTTAATGTTGAAGTTAATTTTAAAGTTAAAGCTTAGTATTTTTTATGGTAAACTCAGTTCAAACGATGATTCAATAAAAAATGAGCCAAAAATTATTTGTAAAATCAAAATAAGAAAATTTGTTTGTACATGAGAGTAAGCCATTACTTAGATTTCCGCGGTTACAATGATCCATTTCAACCTGATGTAGCAATTATATTTAGTACAGTTGATAATGAATTTTGAACAAAAATGAATTCATTTTCGAAAGTTAATAGTAGTATTAAAAAATCTTTATTTTGGATTCATCATTTGATTCTATTATGTATCCATTATTTTTCCAAACGATGATACCGGGCATAATGACTGTTCCTCATAATGTACAGACTACATTTAATTCAATTTCACCCAGAAATACCACCCACCCATGGTGTTGTCTAAAATTAATTAAAAATCGTGTCATGGGTGGCGATAATTTTTTTTTATTTTCATAAAGTTATGTTTACTTAGAATTTGAGAGCCTTACCACCTTACAACCACCTGTTTTTTGTTTCAAATTTATAATTAATTTCAATTTTCATTTAGATGTAGATTTTTTTTATATAATTAAAAAAAAAGTGGTAAATAACTGAGTAGCCATAATGAACACCTTTCATTATAGAAGTGTATATACCCTTTGACAAAAGAAACTTTAAAAAATCAATAAACTATGGTCGAATATCGACCACTGGGCGCCCACTAGTTGAAGTAAAACTTCGTATGGGAAGGCTTTGAAATTCTGATCGACAACATTTTTGTTTCACGAAATGTGGTGGGAGTAAACATTGTGTCGTATAGAGTGTTGAAAGCATCAGTTCTCGTCCGATCACCGAAGGTAAGCAACGTCGGGTGCGGTCGGTACTTGGATTATTATTCTAGTTTTAAGCTATACTTAAAAAAACGTGATGCATGGATTCTCTCTCTCTCTCGATCTCGGTCCTATATTAAGGGAAAATCTATATTGAAATTGTTCAGCAGTTTTCTCATGATTCACGTTAATAAAATTAGGAACAAAGAGGACGTTCGCATCGATCGATATATCGATACTCATCGATCACTGGGGCATATAACCTTTATGCGAAAGAGAGGCAAGATAGAAAGTGTTTGCAAAAATAAGATAAATATTATAGGTCTGGTGTAAATCTCTAATCTTTAATAACTTTTTTATCAATATGAACTACATGAAAACATAAACAACGTTTAGATAATGAATTAAAATATTCAGTTGACCTCTGAACTTCACCAACTAACCGTTACGCGTTGGTACGACGTCTCCAGTTATCTTTAATAAATATATGTATACATATAAATGTACTCTTAAATGATATCGTCATATTAAAGAGCATTTATAGAACTATTGCGAGACGGTTAAGATCGATCGTATTGTTTTATAATAAATTAGTCGAAAATGTATAAATTTATTCCATGTAGAAGTGTGGGGGTTAAAACAAACAATTACTTTCGATATATTAAAAATAGTAAACGTTTCTTGGCTACAGAGAATACGCAAAATAATGTAGTGTCTTCGGCAGACGTCGTTATAATTGGTAAGTTATGTAAGATTTAGTTAAGTGTGTATTTTATATATACGTATGGCAGTGGCGGTCTTAGGTTGTTGTAAACAGTATTTTAATGTTATTTTTAAAAATATAAAATTTGCTGTTCACATTTGTTATCAAAAATAGTCTTCGATTTGCTTTGCACAAAAGATAAGAGCTTACTTTAGAAAGTATCTTCTACTCATTCACTGAGTGACAACTCTAAACGATATTGTCCATTTCATCTAATACGTAATATAGATCAATGTGATTTAATAGCTGGTGTATTAAAATGAAGATAATGTACCATAAAATATATATCACACTTGCTAGAAATAAATAAAAGAAAAGCTTTTAAAAAAATCGTCAATACTGTAGGTACATACGTTTTGACTGTCTAAAATATGTTTAAGACCGAATTGGAACGATTTCACGACATAGTTACTTGGTTCTCTAATTACGTACGTCACAAGAACAAGGCGATAGCAGAAACTGCTAAATATCGACTTGAAAACAGATTCAGGTTATCTACCTACCAGCCATAACAATGTTAACTTTATAGACTTATTTGTAGAAACTGGAAAGGTTTTGATGTTATGAACACATGCATTATTTTCTTTTCTTTACTAAGACTTGTTGATGATTGGTACATAATCTAAATTTGCCATTTTGTATGGTTATAATGCCGCTATCACCCTAAAGTTGAAAATCTGTCACCACGCATACACAGTTATGTTCTGGTAATTATACTGTATGGCTAGTTCTTTTAACGTGTTTACCATGTTGGTTAATATATTTTTTAATATCAAGTAACATAACTTTAAATCAAACCGCTAAAAGTCACAAAAGTAAAGAAAAAAAAGCTGATATTAAATCATTTCTGCTATCGTTTTTGTTTAGCGATAAATAAATATATAATCTTCTATACATATAATAACAATGTAAATCTAACGTGTCTGTACTTTTTTGATTTTCATGAAAAAAGTGTGTGTGTGTACTAATGTACACGTGTTAGAAGTTATATTTCTTTGGTGTAATACAAACAAACAAAATGTTGACTATAGCTAACTTCAGGGTATCGGTTTTTTGTGACGGTGTGCGCGCGCATCGTAAAAATTTACTCTCATCATTTTTCCCTAACGCGCCAAAAGAAGTGTAACTTCAAAAATTGTTGCAGATGTCTAGGAATAGGTAATAAAATACATTTCAATCATTTTTAGAAATGTCTGTCTGTCTGTTTGTATGTACACGCATCATTGCTAAAGTACTGGGTTCACAGTAAAACCATACTAAGAAAATTATAAAGCATATCTACGAGAATAACTTAGTCTTTGTTTCATTAAAATCTGTCCACTCTATCAAAAGTTATTGTAATTTTAATAACGACGCGGCGTAAGTACGAGAGAAAAGTAGACAAATAAATGGACTTACATACATTTCAAATGACTTTATTAATCACTGTTTCTTACATAAGGTTCCACGCGGACGGAGTCGCGTGCACAGCTAGTAAATAAATAAATAAAATTATTTTATTTTATTTTTTATTACTATTTATTCACTGATAGAGACTCTTTTTGGCAGTCAGGAAATAAATCATAGCACGCAGTACTAACCGAATCACACTCATAATTTCATCACAAGTTAAAATGTTTACCGCCCAAATAAGTGGGCATGGGTCAGCTAGTTTTAAAAATATTGTAATCGCTATTTGTTGTTATCATACCTATGGATGTTTTACATGAATTTTGGCATGTCGTAGGAGGTGGAATAGCTGGTTGCAATACTTTGTACCAGTTGACAAAAAGAGGTGTAAATGCCATTCTTCTGGAAAGATCTAAATTAACTAGTGGTACTACATGGCACACTGGAGGTATGTTATTATACTGTTATGGAAATTTGACGATGTAACCTCACAGACTACACTGAATAAATAATAATAAATAGTTATAAGGAGACAATTTTAGTACGCGTGTTTATTTTAAACTTGCTTCTATTGTGGTAAGTGGACAATTGTAATATCAGGCACTTATCGGCCACTAGTTTTCTAAAATGGTATATATAAGAATTTATATAATTTTTTATCCTCCCAATATTCTTATAGTGTTCATTTATTTTTAGGCTTGGTATGGTCACTTCGACCTAGTGATTTAGAAGTTAATCTGTTAAGAGATTCTAAAACTGTTTATAATAGTCTAGAAGAAGAAATTGGAGATCATGCCGGCTGGACGAACAATGGAGGAATGTTTATTTCAAGGAGTACGGTAAATTAGTTTTACATACATAATTCTATGCTATGTCGGTATAAAACACAACAATCGACGGTCAAAGAAAGACATATATATACCTAGTTTTGCCATAAATATTGAAACAGAAAAAAAATATTTTCTATTGCAAATAACATTTATTACTTTTACCGTATGTTAGTTTAATACATAAATATAAAACCATTTAAAGTATAAAATGATTGTTCGAAGTGTTCTCCATTGGCTGCAATACAGTCCTTTAAACGTTGAGGCCAGTTATCAATAGAAGCACGCACTCCTTCCATGGGAAAATTCTTCACTGCCAATCGTACAGATTGTTTTAGAGACTCCAAATTATCATGGCGTTTAGAGCATGCCGTACTCTCTAAAACTGACCATAAATCATAATCCAGCGGATTAAGATCGGGACTAGACGATGGCCAGTCTTCAGCTCTGATGAAGTCCGAAACATTCGATTCCAATCAAGAGTTCCAACCAACGGCGCCGAGTCTTGCTGGAAGGACCATTTTTGGTTATTGAACATGGTGTTGTTAAGGGGCTTCACTACCTTCTCAAGAATGGTATCTTGATACACTTGTGCCGATGTTTTGATACCTTTCTCACAAAAGTATGGCTCAGTCACTCCTTCATAGCTAATACCCCACCAAACCATTACTGAAGTCGGATAGTGCCCACGTTGCACTCTGTCGACTAATTGGGAAGCTTCCTTTGAGCATAAATACGGTCATTTGGTTTGTTAAAATGTTGTTCAATTGTAAAAATTTTCTCATCCGTAAACAAAATTTTTCTGTGACCTCCCTATGCGTGTCGCTTCAGTAGTTGTTTCGATTTTACCACCCTATTCTTTTTTAAATGATCAGTTAAGAAATGATCAGTAAGTCTCTTATAGGCTGTAAGTCCTAAGTCATCTTTTAAAATACGCGACATGGTTCTAGGTGCTATCTTCATTTCCCGAGATAAAATCTTTTGCTTTCGGACAGGATTTCTTCGAATTTTTTCACTTGCTGCTTTGACCACCTTTTTCATACGAACACTACGTGGACGGCCAGATCTTTTTCTGTCATAAACAGAGAAGGTCACATTGTACCTATTAATAGCCCGGTTCACGAACATTTTACTAATACCAAGCGTATGGAGAGTTTTAAATATTGCATTTGGCTCCATACCTACTTTGTGTAATGCATTCACAGCGATTCGGTTCTCTTTATCACCCCACTCCATTTTAATATCGCAAAATATTGTACAATGTATTGGCGCCAAAATGAGAAAAATTCAATAAATAATCATATAAAAATGACAGATTCCAAATTCAAATGTAATATTTTGTTTATTTTTAATTGTAACAGTATTTATGGCCAGACTAAGTATATATCAAAGAAAACTAAGAACAAAATTCGAGACTGAAGTGATAGTAATATAATTTATAATTTAAAAAAAGTATAATTTATGTTATATACTGTACTAAATATGCAAGCGGCTTAACATCGTTTTGCCATTCTTATTTGTTGTTATAAATAGTTCAGTTATTTTCACACTAATTTTCATGCTAACCGTTTGAATAGTACGGAAGTTTCTTTGTTGTACCGTCATCTAGTAGCAAACTGTAAAATGGCTGGCATTAAGTTTTTTTTTATCTTTAATGGTGATCGCTTAAACAATTTTGGAGTTTAATGATTTCACATATACAAATACCCCTTTTTATGTATTTGTAGGCTTACGCATATCACATATACTATCAATTTTAATAAATAAAATGCTTTCTTCCCCGCGTCGGAGTTATAAATCAACATAACGAATTAAGTAAAGAAACTCGGAAATAACGAAATATCTCCAAGTCAGTAATGTTCTTTGAATCACACATTTCAGTGTTTAGAGTTAAAGAAATCGAGGTTTATTATAAGACCACTTTTAGCAGACGTTATTCTACCAAATACCTAAATAAATCATGACTATAAAGAAAATTTAAACATTATATTGGGAGGTGTTATGGTGATAAAAGTTTCGAATTATTTGGTTTATTATTAGTAGGAGGTGGATCTACTAAAGCGACTTTGAAAAATCTTTTACCAATAGAAAGCCACGTTATTTGTGAGTGTCATAAGCTATATATTGCCGAAAAATGAAAAGACTTTTTTGTGGTAGTCGGATTTACAAAGTAAGTCGGAGAAAAGACGGTCGATCGAAAACGTTTCTTACGAACGCTGCCTTAACGATGAGAGATATATGATTGAGTTCCAGAGAAAAGTTGTAGAGCTTGATAGTGACTACAAAAAAGTCAACGACAGCATATGTCTAACTTTTATATTCATGTCACAAAAAGTAGTTTTTTATAAATGTTTACCGCTCAACGAAGTGGGCACGGATCGATCAAAATAGAATTTTCTCCATAAAAAAATCTACATCTCAACAACAGACCCACCTGTTGCCTCTAAGAGCTATTCAGATGACTCCATAAGTACAAAAGCAATTTACATCAATATCAGGCATACCGAATTCTGTATATAAAAACATAATTAAAAAAAACTATAAATTTTTATAGATTCGAACGCAGGAATACATGCGGCTGCATACGTTAGGAAACGCTATGGGCATATATAGTGAAATAATGGATCCATATGAAGCTCAGAAAAAATTCCCACTCCTCGATCCGTCGGTATTTAAGATGGCATTATACGTCCCAGAAGATGGCACGGTTGATCCTACAATAATGTGTAACGCCCTTATTAAAATGGCAAAGCAAAATGGAGGGAAGGTTTGTACATTACTTATTATTATATTTTATTTAGAAGAAAGCAGCAGAAACTGTCAAGATAATGTATGATGCCATCTTCACTAATATAAGAGCAAAAGTGAATTCGTATGTTAGTTTGTTACGCTTTCATGCCTAAACTACTCAACCAGTCATGATAAAACTTTGTAGGTACGTTCTTAGGGGTACGTAAAGGGACAGTATAGAATACCTTTCATCCAGAAAAAATGTGCTCTTCCTGAGAGATAGATAGAAACTACAAACATTAGGATTTACGAGGTAAGAAAGTACGCCATCGAAAACGAAGGAATAGTGCTTGCGGGCCGGTTGACGCCGCGCACTGCATTAGGTGTTGAAGGCGAGTCGGGCGCCCAACTCGAACCGAGCATTATCGAGAAGGGCCGAACTATGAATGTCTATGTCAGCGAGGTCTCATATCGCACGACTCAGACACGTGATCGGCTCGCTACACGCGAGACGTATGTTATACGAGATCTGTTTAAATTGACCTCTGTTGGCAGTAATACTAAATTGCAATAATTAAACGTGAGTTAATCTCTTGTTAATGCTAATATACATATATTTACATTTTATAGGTTTACGAAGATTGTCCCGTTCTCGATATTCATTACTCGCATAATGTACTAGGGAATAAAGAAGTAACTGGCGTTCACACTGACAGAGGAATTATAAAAACGAAATGTGTTGTAAACTGTGGAGGTATGTCATTTAGCATAAATCAGACATTCATATAATACTGAAGTACCTAATTGGAAAAGTTAAATATTATGTTTTTAAATGTACAGAAAGTATATTGTTCAGTTCAATTTAGTATACTTTAAAACACGTTTTCTTTTTTCCTCTGTATATTATATTTGTCCTTAAGATAATAAACAACGTAGTCGAAGTCGTGATTATCAGCTAGTTTGAAATAACAATTAATAAATACGCAAGTAATTTTACAACTAGATATGTATAATTATGGAGAAAAATATTACTTGTCCGTGACAAATACGTAATTACATAGGTGCTTGGGGTCCCCGCGTGGCCAGATATGCTGGTATACCATCCTTACCCTTGGTACCTTTCAAACACGCGTACGTATTGTGCGATGCGACTCCTGAAGTTCGCAACTGTCCTAACATCAGAGACCATGATACAAATCTATACATTAAGATTAGCGGAGAGAGTTGTGCGGTAGGGGGATATGAAGGAAACCCTCACATGTTGGACCAAGTAAGTAGTTTTTTTCTTTAATTTCAACGAGACTTCAGTACACCCTTGATAACTATGCCAGTTTTATAGGTAATTCAGTTGGATTAATGCGCCATTGAACTTGATTCTCACATTTAGAGATTTAAGAAACAGATTTATAAATTATTCTTACGGCATTAGCTACAGGCTTTCCCAGTGCAATGTTAACCTCTCCAACAATTGTCCGGGACTCTAAAAGCATCTTTTAGCGTAATTGTTTCCCGACACATTGTTGATAATACAGTTTTGTTTATTACAATAAAGTCTGATTTGACAACCAAAAGTACATTATAGTATATAAAAATTAGAAATGCCGTCGTTTTGTACACTAATCAAGTAGTCATTTACATAGTCTCTGTGGTCGCGTGTTTTAATCAGTTACACTATATTTATAAACAATATCATACGATACTTAAAGTAATGCATATGAAATAGGTTCCGGACAATCTACATTTCCATCTATATGAACTAGATTGGGATGTATTCGGTGTACACATGACGAGCGCCACCAGTCTCTGTCCTAAATTAAGTACAGTTGGGATTAAAAGTACAATTTGCGGCCCAGAATCCTTTACTCCCGATCATAAACCTTTGCTTGGAGAGGATCCAAATGTTTTTGGTGAGTTTGATAATTTATAATGACGATCTTTTATAATTTTCTCATAGAAAATGTAACAGATTTCAGGAAATTATTTTCTATTTAGACAAGTATTTTGAACAGTATATAGGGCATTGAAGTGTGTAAACTGAAGATGAAAATTAAATAGCAAAACTGTTAGATAACTCAGATATTTATTTGCTTGTATAGCTTTATTACCCCTGGTAACTTTTAAGGGTGCGTTCCTTTTGTGTTTTAGGATTGTATCATAACTGCGGTTATAATTCAGCCGGAATAATGTTCTCTGGAGGATGCGCAATACAAATGGCCGAATGGATTATTAGTGGAAGGTAAAATTCTCATGTTTATATGTCATATGTTCGAGATGTGTACAAATATTAGGATTACAATATTTAGCAGTCAGAGGAATGAATTAATGTCGTGAACAAAAATAAGTTAGATATGGAAGATAATGTAGCGATTATATAAAAAAAAAATTGCTTTGAGGACATCTTTATTTTTTAATACCATTTGTATTGAAAGGTGGTCGTGCTTATTTCATTTACAGTTATTATTATAGCTTTATTAGTTTGTGATGTGTTAGTATGCCTTTGGAAATTTGAGATTAATTGAATATATGTGTATTGATATTGCTATATTGTATGATTGCCCGGTTATTTCAAATAAATATGATATTAATGATAGGAACTCTATCTATCTCTGCATGTAGATAGATAGAGTTCCCATAGGTTCGCTGATTGCATTGCATATACATTAGGGTGTCCGTTATTTCCCAAGTTGATTTTTTTTTTGCTGCCGCCCCCTGTAGTTTTAGTTTTTACCCTAAAAAAAATTATCCAACGTAAACAAGCTCTTAATTTTCAAGTTAAACCGTGCCCGTGTCATGTTACTTTTCCCATTTAAATAACATGGGATTTTTGTACTTTTTGCATTTTATTTTTTATCTCCAAAGCAAATGAACCTACAGCTTTGATAAAGAAATATTCTAATACAAAATTTTGCGCTCTACAAAAAAGGTCTCTTTGGTTTTTTCGCTAAAATCATTCCTTTAAAAGTTATACGCAGTTAAAGTCATGTTCATCATTTTTATCATAATTATTTTAGTTTTATCGAAGTTTTCTGTGATATAATTATAAAACTCACTTATAATTGTCATAAAATTTTTATTGAATAATCTTATCAGTTACAATAATGGAAACATTGCATGACAACTAATATTACGATGGATTACTAGTTTTTTTTTTTCTTTTTTTAGTCACGTTTCTTTGTTAAGCAGCTTTTTGTAGCGTTAGGGAAAGCATCCTTGTATTCTCGTACAACTTGTACTTAATTAGAAGGTTTGAATGTTGTGAATAATCTGCAAGTTGTTAATGATGTAGCTGAAAGAGCAGTTCAGTTAACTCAAGATTACATTAACATTTTGACTACGAAAGAAGACCAAAAACAGTATTTAATACAAGTTGTACGAGAATACAAGGATGCTTTCCCTAACGCTACAAAAAGCTGCTTAACAAAGAAACGTGACTAAAAAAAGAAAAAAAAAAACTAGTAATCCATCGTAATATTAGTTGTCATGCAATGTTTCCATTATTGTAACTGATAAGATTATTCAATAAAATTTTTATGACAATTATAAGTGAGTTTTATAATTATATCACAGAAAACTTCGATAAAACTAAAATAATTATGATAAAAATGATGAACATGACTTTAACTGCGTATAACTTTTAAAGGAATGATTTTAGCGAAAAAACCAAAAAGACCTTTTTTGTAGAGCGCAAAATTTTGTATTAGAATATTTCTTTATCAAAGCTGTAGGTTCATTTGCTTTGGAGATAAAAAATAAAATGCAAAAAGTACAAAAATCCCATGTTATTTAAATGGGAAAAGTAACATGACACGGGCACGGTTTAACTTGAAAATTAAGAGCTTGTTTACGTTGGATAATTTTTTTTAGGGTAAAAACTAAAACTCCAGGGGGCGGCAGCAAAAAAAAATCAACTTGGGAAATAACGGACACCCTAATATACATATACATTTTTGCATTGTAAATTTTTTGATGTGAAATATCTATAGGCGCGGTTAAACCTGATTTTGGCTTAGGGCTACGCAAAACACGAACTTTGCACTATTAACGAAATACTCAAACACATTTGCAACCCTATATGTATAGACATAACATTTCAAATTGTTTTGTCGGCCACTCGTTATACTAGTGTTTTCTTTTTTTTTCTCGAACTGACTATGCTATTGACCTGGCAAGGTCTTTACAGCTTCAACGGACTACAGTTTTACTAATGTTACGTGGCACGCGCCGACAACATAGGGTCCTTTGATATATGCCGCCAAACACACAGCGCCTGCGCCTATTTGAATTTTTGTATTTAATAAAAATGAATATTTATGTAATAAAACAAATTCACAGTCATTATTTTATGTAACAAATTTGTAATGATTTATCTTTTCATAATGCCATAGATGATTCCTGTCGTAATCTATTATTTTAGGTATATAAATTATACGAAATGATTTCGTTGTTTCACATCTGCCAGGCGTCTCGTGACGGCTCAATTTTTGTATTACACAAACAATTACGTACTGTTTTTGATCTATTGTATATATATGGTACAACAACATCAATTTTTTATTAGCTTATCTTGATGTGCCATGTCAAAGAATAGTGCTTTTGGCAATGAGTTGGCCCCTGAATAATTTTTATCGAATTAATATGATGTTACAAAAAAATAAGCTCATAAAACTGCGAAACATATTACAGACCACGATACAACATGTTTACTTTCGATATTCGCCGTTTCACACAAGCTCAGATGTCGCGTGCCCATTGGCTTAGAGAAAGCAGTCATGAGGCCTACGCTAGAAATTACAACATAGTTTTTCCGCATGACGAGAATTTGGCAGGAAGGGATACTAGCCACGACGCCCTCCATCAGGAGTTAGTTGAGGATGGAGCTGTTATGCAAGCTAGAGCGGGCTGGGAGAGACCAGCATTCTTTATGCCAGGTGAAAAGGTCAATAATAGAATTACATTATCTCATTGCTTCTGATCAACAAATCCCTTATTTACAGTGAATAAAATTATGATTTATTTTAAATTTCTAATAAAATTGGCTTTCTGTAAATTTGGTTTATGGACGATAATTTTACGTGACAACGTCATAAGAAAACATTTATATGCGTCACAAGCCGAACATTTAGGCCGATCGCGCCTCTCTATCGCTTGCACGCTCGATTCAGGCGGAACGTGACAATGAGTCATGCTTTCTCGTGCCTGCAGCCGGCGTTCATCGATGTATAAGAGGTTATCACGTCAAAAATATAAGGAAGCTCTTTAAAGAAGTTTATAGGAAGGATTAAGATAGAATAATTCAAGACATAGTGATAACAAAAAAATTGGTAAACTTTATGTAAAATTAGTAATTACTAAAAAATGGGATGTTATTTTAGATAAGAATACAACAGTACGACTGGGGTGGTACTCATGATTATCCAAGAAATATTGATCATAGGTATGAAGATATTGTGAAAGGAGATGCTACGTTTGGGTTTTCAAAACATCATGACCTTGTAAGTACTCAAAATAAGGTTAATCTAAAAGAAAATTAAACTAACGATATTTTGTGGTTACTTGGTTTATAATTTTAAATAAAATATTAAATTAATAATTATTTTTAACAGATAGGTCAAGAAGCTTTGGCATGTAGAAACGGAGCGGCATTGTTTAACATGTCCTATTATGGCAAGTTTTATTTAACCGGACCAGACGCTGAACGCACTGCAAGACTAGCGTTCACTGCGGATTTAACTAAGAAAGATGATCGGTATGTAGGCAACAATGAAAAAAATTGATAAATATATGTTATTAAAATTTTGTCAGTATGTACGTAGTCCTGTCTATGATGGTTTTTCAGCGTCGTTTATTCTCTTCTCTTGAATGAGAAAGGTGGAGTCGAAGCGGATGTAACTGTTAGTATTCTTGATGGTGGCAGTGGCCAATTACATGAACCAATTTTCAAGGTAATTAACTTGTGTAGTTATTTTTTTTATATTTAAGTTTCAGAATTTTTCATAAGTTCGTGTTACACAAATCGATGCAAGTTATTTTTCTATGCGGACTTTTTTTCGAACTGATTTAACTGCTGTTGGCTTGACGGGCCTTTACGTTTACAGCTTCAGCGCCAGTGGCGGATTTACCAATAGGATGAGTAGGCTGGAGCCTAGGGCGGCAAATTTTTTACTGTGTCTTACAGAAACTCAAAAGTTTCACATTTATAATTCTAGAAAGTGACCCCTCTACACCATAATTCACAAGCATAGTAATTACAGGAAAAGGGTGGTGTAATTAGGTAGATAGAGCACAAACGATAACATTGCCATTTCACTGGCAGAAAATTAACGTAATTAATATGATTATGAACTCGAATATCAAATTGTAGAGGTCCTTATGGGCGGCAAAATGTGAATACCCAACAGGCGGCAGGCTTGTAAATCCGCCACTGTTCAGCGGGCTTTTAGAACGAGCGCTTAAGGCACTCAGCCGAATGGCAACCAAATCAAGTGGCCGAACTTCTGCTTGGGCTGTTGCCTTAAATACAAAAACGCGGATTTTACTAAACTAACCATGCGAACTAAGCTAACCATATATACTTAGTCTGGCCATAAATACCGTTACAATTAAAAATAAACAAAATATTACATTTGAATTTGGAATCTGTCATTTTTATATGATTATTCATTGAGTTTTCTCATTTTGGCGCCAATATTTTGCGATATTAAAATGGAGTGGGGTTTGCCATTTTTGCTTTGTTTTTAATAAGTTTTTTTTTTATATAAATGAGATTTATAAGACCCTTTAACCATTATATATCTAGTCATAAGAATTTCTTTGTGCATAATAATCATTTTCATTTGAAGGGTCGCGGTTATTATGTTGTCACAAGTGGATTCAGTGCTAATCACACGTTAGCACATCTTCGTCGTATAATTCAAACGTATAAATTAAGAGCTACCATTACTGATGTCTCAAAACAGCTCTGTATCCTCAGCGTTCAGGGACCTAATAGGTAACTGTATTGAAAACAAATACGTACTCGTATAATTATACTACCCCCTACGTACCATAAAAATGACAATCGTTTGTTAAAGCATAATTGCTTTGTTACATTTCACGCCAAATTACTCCAAGTTACTCGTATGATCTATTTAACATCTCTATGCGATCTGAATATGTATATAATCTTAGAAACTGTAAAATTATTAGCAATATCATGTTCTAATAATTTGTGACATGTTACTGTATTGATTATGTCTAGAATGTCTAGCTCTTATTTTCTCCTGTAATAGAAATGGTTGGTGAACATTTATTAATTTTGTTAACAAACGATGTGCCCTGGAAGAGATTAAATCTTTTAAAAGCATGCTTCAGACGAAAGTAACAAAGTCACAACAGATGCAATAGATTATTTTTAATGAACTTATACAAAATAGTCGATAAAATCGATCCGTTTATTTCTCCTTATTAAGATGCTTAACAAACTTAATAATGTTACTAGTTTGGTCAAACTTTGTTGGCAGAACGTAGCTTTCGTCATCTGTGTGCAGGCCTTATTTCAGTATAATGTATATTATATATCTAATTTGAAATCTAAATAAAATAATATATCAAATTTGGACCATCAGTGAATGTGTTTATATGTAATTTGGATTTTATTATTAAGAATTCACGGAAACATCAGTAATCAGCTGATTCGCTTGTTTAATCTATGGTCATTCTGAATGAGCTTGAGCTCGATTCGCAATCGAGTCTTAACGAGATGGACTCTAAATTATGGGCATCTCGTTCACACCCAATGATGGAAGTTCGATTTGCTACTCACACTTGGCGAGTTTTATGGACATAATGGCATAGTTATATAATGTTGTATGGTGATCTTGTTCATAAACAGCGATTGATTGTATTACACTGGGGGCCCGAAGTTTTTGATTAATTATTACTTACATGAATGACATCCATAAACGCACACTGTTCTAACTATCTTTATTTAAAGAGTAGATCAAGAGATAATGTATAAGATTTTTTTTTAATATAACAGTCAAAGGATCCTTCAACGCTACACAAACGCTGGCCTCTCCAATGACGCATTCCCCGTCAATACCCATCGCAGTATTCCAGTGTCAAAAGCGCCTTATTCGTCAGAGAACAAAGTTTACACGTGCAGAGCTCTGCGAGTGGCTTGGTCTGGCGAACTCGGTTGGGAGCTTCATGTTCCGTCATCGCAAGCTGTCCCGATTTACAGAACACTTATTAAAGCAAAGGAGCTTAAGAACGCTGGTTGGAGGGCTTTGACATCCTTAAGTGCTGAAAAAGGTACAACTCTTTCGATTTTTAAAAAAAGAAGGAGGTTTTCGATTCGATTTGGTGTATATATTTTTTTTATATTTATTACCCCAGAATTTCTTCATTTATGGATAGAAATACTTGCAAAGTTTTTTATTGGACAGGGTGGGATATTTTCAAGAGGACCGTATTTCACTAGCACTGAAGTTTTGAATTCAAAGATACATCAGATAGCTCCTTAAAATTGATTAGAAAATGTACAGTGATTGAGATATTGGTAGATTTATGACGATCTAAGACTAGGTAGGTAACTAAATATGGTCAAAGACGTTGTGACGTTTCTTTAGAGTAGATTTTTGAGCACTTGGTTTTATTTTATGTAAAAGAAATTGTATTACATGATTACCTACTCTTAATATTTGTTAATCGGTTATAATACAGCACATGTATAAATATAGGAATAAATATAGATTCAGTATTTTTTATGTAAACTCTATTTAATTGATAATCTGATCATTATTACTACAAAAGTTGCTGTTGTTTAATAAATTAGTGAGTATCAATAATATTGCATTTTTTATATGTTTCAGGTTATCATTTATGGAATGCAGATGTGAGAACTGATGACAATCCGATAGAAGCTAATTTAGGTTTTACGTGTCGAAAAGACGGAGAGTACATAGGCAATGAAAGTGTAAATAGGTTTATTGCAAATGGCGTAACCAAAAAATATTCATACTTCACTTTAGAAGATAAGGTATGTAAGATACTTTGAATTTAATAAGAAGTATTAACGTGATCTACTTTTTTCTTTTTGTAATACAAAAATAATTTACGTCACATCTCTATAACCCAAATGTGACATTTCTCATAGATCACATAACCTGTGTACAAATACACATATAAACCTATATATATATATATACATGAGCAGAACTGAATATAAGATTCCGTTTATCCGTGATTTTCTATATACAAAGAACAAAAAAAAAACATTATTTTACAACTAATACTTTTTTATCTACAGATTGCTGTTTTCGGCCAGGAAGCTATATACAGGAACGGTGAGCCAGTAGGCTACTTAAGGAGAGGAGAATACGCGTATTTCTTGGATAAACCAATAGGAATAGGTTATGTGACCAATAAAGGATCTATCGTTACTAAAAAATACTTACAGGACGGAGAATATGAAATTGAAGTTATGGGAAAGAAATACAAAGCGAAACTTAATTTCAAATCACCCTTTGACCCCCAAGGGCAAAGGTTGCTTGGCAATTACGGGGATCTTGGCATGGATGAGAATACTCACGAACCACATGCTGGGCAAAACGAAAGAGCTGGTGGCAGTGAATAAACAATAGCTAAAATATATAAATCTGTAAAAACAAAATAAATATAATAAATTATATGAGTTTTCTGCATTGTCTGTAAATGTAGAGTAAGTAATTATTTAAGAGATTTATGAATTTGTTTATTTTTGTTATCCAATGAACATATTCTATATTCCAGAGTATATTCTCAATGAAACAAAAACTATGTAGCTTATGTTTATAAAATCTGAAAAACTATTATCCCACGTCATTTGAAAAAAAACACAGCCATACTTATAATTCCATGTTAACATGCTCCAATTGATACTTTGTGTCGTGTGAAAAGAAATTTGTCTATCACACATTTTTTTCTGGTGCACTATCCGATTTTTCTCCCCTTCCAAAGTTTACTTTTTTCCTACTACTAAGGCGGCCCTTACCCCCCCCTTTTTTTTTTTACTATTTTTTCAAGGAGCCGCGCCCCCCTCTCCTTTTGCTGTTTCCTAATTATACTATCCCCCCTTTCTGACTAACCTAACTAACTAACTATTTATACATATATGTGTTTTTAAAACATATATGTGTACCAAACATACATACCTCAACAACTCTTATATATATTTCGTATCGGATAATATGCACTATCCGATACTTTAGAGATTTTCTACGCATTTAAAATTCACTCCTTCACAACTATGCCTAGTTTTATCATCGTCAGTCTACTACCTCCAAATCTGTGTCACTCTATTTCTTAATCTTCTGTAACCAAACTATTCCAGTAGAATACGTCATTGTTATATCATACTTATGTTCTACTTTCTGATAGTCTGACTACTGTGACGAGATATCCAGTTGAAAACTTATCTATCCCAACGGTTTTTATATCGCATGAATTTGCTGTATAAATTATGAAAATAAAAATAAAATGTACCTGTAAATATATAAACAGTGTGTAAAATTAATTAAACCGGAAGCCCCTCTTTCTCCCCCGGTCTCCCCCCGGAAGATATATTGTTGTACTATCCCTATCCCCCCCCGGAGGTGCCCC
The DNA here is from genome assembly GCA_036509395.1 of Antheraea yamamai. Taxonomy (NCBI): domain Eukaryota; kingdom Metazoa; phylum Arthropoda; class Insecta; order Lepidoptera; family Saturniidae; genus Antheraea; species Antheraea yamamai. Next base: position 7,453,671 of record AP028438.1, on the reverse strand, counting down.
CTTCCCACCCACCCCCCACCCCCCCCCCCCCCCCTAGCCCCCCCTTTCGAACCTAACCCCCCCTTCCTGGGGGAGGGGGAGCCACCTTTTAAAGCCCTCCGGTTTTTCCCCGGGCAGTCTTCCACCACATTAAGAGCGCGGTAGCTCTTCCCGTCTGAGTATCGATTTAAAGTGTTAACAAAGTGACGTTTAATTTTACTTTTTCTTACATAATATTATATCTATTTATCTGATACAATCATACGCATGAGCCATAATTATGGACAATTTAATATGCAATACACTTAAACCAGCACGAATGAATTTCGAATCAATTAACTGTAATTTAAATTCAATTATAAATTACAACTCGAAATCACTTGAGCCTAAACTGTGCTTAAAGCTTTCGTAGTAATATATATCATTACATAGTATAAAACAAAGTCCACTACCGCGTCTGTCTGTCTGTCTGTTCGCGATAAACTCAAAAACTATTGAACGGATTTTCGAGCGGTTTTCACCAATGGATAAAGTGATTCACGAGGAACGTTTTGGTATATAATTTGTCCAGGATTTTTTTTATAATCAGGGCGGGACAACGTCTGCCGGGACCGCTAGTATTTATATATATTTTGCCAACTAATCTTCTAGTAGATTATTACTGCCATTGTATAGTAGGTAAAATGCTATTACAAGTATCTTGCGATAATTTTAATGAACTAACAAGATAGTGGGCGTCTTGTTAGAACTTTCCAGGGAGTTTTGTGTCAAGTCAGAATCCACGCTCCGTGATATCATATCCGATCCACCTCACTTGTACGCAATAACCAAACTATATTACGTAAAACACCACCGATAATTACACAAATTAGAGCCAAATAACACATGATTAGGAATAAAATATAAAGACCACTACATGACGTTCCAAGATCCCGCCAAAAACTCGTAATATGTGTATATATATATTTCTTTTTTTAACTTTATTTTTGGCAACCAATCTTTTAGATTGTTACTGCCATTGTCGAGTAGTTAATAGTATTACAAGTTCTTCTTCCATTCCATTTTTGGCAACCAGTCTTCTAGTAGACTATTACTGCCATTGTCAAGTGAGTATCGATATTACAAGTTTCTTGATATAATTTCAATGAACTAACAAGATGGTGGCCATCTTGTTAGAACTTTCCTGGGAGTTTTTGTGGCATCTCAGAATTCATGGTCCGTGCTGTTATTTTCCAATCACTTCACAAATGCACAATAAACAAACTACATTACATAAAACACCACTAATTTTATACAATATGGAGTCAAGTAACACAAAATTATGAATGACAGACCAAGATCCCGCCAAAAACTCCATGTGTATATTTATTTCTGATCATAGGTAGTTTTCCAATTACAGAGCATAGTGCGACTCAGTAGCGCACAATGCCGAATTATGCTGAAGCTTAATTGGAACGTGAATTAGTTTTCAAATGCACAGGTAGAGTGCGCTAAGTTTAGTGTTTAAAAGATTCTAATTCTAAAATGAAATTGTATTCACATTTTAAATGTGGAATATAAAAAAAGTCAATGCTTGTACCTTCATCCATATTTATATTAATTTTTTTAACACAGGTTGAACTAACTTTAATTATTTCCAAAAAACTACAACGAAATGAAAGCTTTAAAAATTTTTTCAACAATAAATAATATTACTAAAGATAATATAAATTAAATATTTCGATCAATGTCAACTTAAAGAAAAAACCACTTGTTAATTTTCTGTCACTGAGTTGGTATCCATTGCATCCATGGCATTGAATTGGCATGGATTTGGCATGGCATTCCATGGCATCAAGCGAAAACACTACTTTTGAGAGTGCTCGATTGTGCGAAGCGTTGCTGGAGCTGAAACATTCAACGTTTAAGCATTATGCCGCATAATGCGCTCTAGTGCTGTAATTGGAAAACTACCATAGTTAACTTAAAAGGCACATAAGAGAACAATATTGACAGGTCATGATAGTCCTCCACTAAGATTATTATTCATCTGTGTCACGAACAGACCAAATCGTTTTAGGGATGCTCGATATTATAAAAAACATCAATTTAAAAGTATAAAAAATAAACATCAATAGCAAATCATAGATGTTTTCGGCAGAAAATAAATCTGTCTCTTCTGTTTATGGAATGTGTTTATAGATATTGAAAATACAATAAAAAAAAAAAACATTTAAAATTATCAGTATTTTTGGGCACACTCTGTAAACAAAAAAACCTTGTCACGTTTTTACCCTTTTGTCCGTTCTATTGCTGGAGGAGATAATAGTGTCTTATCTATGGTTATAATACTCTGTGTTGAGTGTTCACAGAATACGTCTTGTTTATTTACAAATCAATGTGGTGAATAACTGAATTTCTATCTAAATAAGTCATGATCGGTTAATTGATCAATATGTCTGTAACATTACACACAGACGTTGGAGATATTAAAATAGAATTGTTTTGTGAACATTGTCCGAAGGCATGTGAAAATTTTCTGGCTCTGTGTGCAAGCAATTACTATGATGGTTGTTTATTTCACAGGAACATAAAGGTAATAAATCTTGTAAAATATGACCAAAATATCTCTTCTCAATTGAGTAGCCTGAAATCAAAAGATAAATGTCCAATCACTTAGCATCAGCTGAAAATTACCGACTTATTTATATTTTCAATTGAGTATGCTTCAAATCTACTAATGTAACAAAATAACAATATAATATATGAAATAATAAATATAGGCCTACCCAATAATCACAAAGAAACTAGCACAAACATTATTGAAAAATAACAAGCATTCATAGTTGCAAAATTACTAGGAATGTATAAATGTAAATTGTTATAAATTGTAGGGGTTTATAGTGCAAACTGGAGATCCTACAGGCACAGGTAAAGGAGGCACATCAATATGGGGTAAAAAGTTTGAAGATGAATTTAAAGAAGAACTAAAGGTATGAAAAATAATTCTGATTAATAAACATACTCTTTACCATACATTGTTATTGAACATATGTAATTTAGTTAAAGTTTTCCTCATATTTTGTGGTAACTGTTTTATAATACGTTCACATAGTGGGAAATTGGTTGAATGTAATTTGATTTCTAATTTTCAGGATTGTAGTGTCTTAACTCTGCCTTATTGATACATCCCTGATAATTAATATTTATAAATCTTCACACAAATTACATTTAGTACTTATTAACAATGAGTATAATTTTACTACTATATACCAAGTGACTGTTTAGACAGTAGCAATATTTCTGGAGGACACTTTGCACTCAGTCTTCACTCTAAATCAATTATTAAAATAAGTGCTTAATATTTGACCTAATTATCTAGACAAATACAAAAATTATACAGAATCCTCTATGCGTCTATGTTAAAAAAGCACAGTGTCATCGACCATCGGGTGATGTCACTTTCATTTGAAAGGGAATGTCAAGAACAAAACAAAAGGGTTTATTGTCTGTTTTACTATCGAAAGTTATTAACTCCGGGTCGCCTATTATAGCTTTTGGTACCGGTCATTGCTCTTAGGTTTATTATTTTATTTACAAATATGTAGCTATACTTTTGAAAGTCTTGGAACAAATTTTAACTTAGGTTTTCTTGGTTTTTTATTAGTATTTGTTTTAATATTATTATTTAATATGTTAAATGTGACCCTGAAGTGTCATATCCTAGAATACTGCGAGTGTAAACAGTCACCTGGTATAGATATAAATTATTAACAATCCAGTTTTTAATAATTAGTTACACCAAACCATTTTTTTAGTTAGTTTCCTTATTGATATGAGGTCACAAAATGAGGTCAAATACCAGAACAAGCAGATTTTACTGTGAAAATGTTAATATAGGGTGAATTATTATTGAAAACAGTAATACTTGTAAGTTACAGCTTCTGTGTATATTGTATAAAAATAATAATTGATAATTGTAAAAAGAAACAGTTGTAGCGACACAGTATAGCGCGTGCATAGCAATTTGTCTGCATAGACAAATTGCGAGGCACACGCCCGACGCTGCTGGCCGCAGTCCCCTCCAACCGATCGTAGAATACGTCCGTGTACACATTTGTATTAATAGTGTTTCAGTTAATGTTATGAAATAAATACCATTGTATGAGATAACCGGTGTCTTTATTGATCTCACTGATAAAATTGGCAAATTGGTAAACAGTCATAGAGTTTTAACAAATTATAAATTCTTTAAAAATAAGCAACTAAAATCCCAACCAAGTTTTTCAAGCTCCTCTGAATGGCAAGGAAAGTTTTCTAAAGTTTTAGTAATATTTTAAGAAAGTATCTTTTTTTTTTAGCACACTGTAAGAGGAATGGTGAGTATGGCAAACAATGGACCCAACACAAATGGTAGCCAATTTTTCTTTACATATGGAGAGCAACCCCATTTGGACTTAAAATATACATTATTTGGAAGGTAATGTAAAACCATATCATAGGAAATTAAAAGATCCTTCACAATGTTTATGAGGTTGATGAATGTTTTTGGGGATACAAACTTCATGTTTGTTATTATAATTAAATTGTAATTTATTATTATACTAGCTGTGCCTGTGACTCTGTCCGCATCGAACCTAATGTAAAAAAACAGTGACTACTAAAATCATTTGAATGTATTAATTCCGTATGCTTATCTACTTTTCTCTCATATTTAAGTCGTGTCATCATTAAAATTACAAAAAATTTTGATAAAATGAAACAATTGTAATTGAACCAAGACTAAATGTTACTCCAGGATGCGCTTTATGATTTTATTGTAAATGATGTAGTTTAGCAGTGATGAGAGTTCAAACAAACAGACAGATATGTCTAAAAATGTTTATTGTGTGTTTATGTTTATGTAATATGTTTATGTGTATGTTTATGTAATATTTTGTTTCTTATTCCTAGACACCTCCAATAATTTTTTTCACAAAAATCTAACAAGTACAGTCATGTTCGATTTACATTCTTATTATATGTGTAGATATATATGCAAGTAATGTTATTTAAAATAAAAGCATGTAATTTGTAAAATAATCTAAAAATGCAATCTTCACTTAATTGGATGACTGTTTATAATAGTTACATACTTTTAATATGATACATCTGCAAAAAATGTGATGTACCTCTATTTTTTTTATTTTCAGAATAATAGATGGATTCGAAGCACTCGATGACTTGGAAAAAATGGCGGTTAATCCAAAGACTTTTAGACCACTAACAGATGCCAGAATAACATCAGTCACTATACATGCAAATCCATTGGCGGGATGATCAGATATTTACAAGTGTATCGTTGTGAAGTAATATTAATAAAGCTTTTAAGTAAATAATTCGTTTTAATTCACGTTATAGTATGTATTCATCCTTCAGTGTTCAACAAATTCAATACTTAAATAGCAAAATATTTTTGTACTTTATACACTTAATTTCAGAGAAAATCAAAATAGGTTAAACATTATTAAAACATTATCCATAATTTTTACCTCAATATTCCTCTATTGATAATTTGATTAGGAAATTTTAATAAAAGTGTTTGCAAGTGGACAACATTTATTGTTTATTAATGAATAAACATTTACACAGCTCATGATTGTATATTTTATATAATAAATATTATTATGATTGCAATTTGAACTCTATATGTAGTATGGGTACCTCTCCTGCATGTTAGAGCCCATGTGTAATTAACGATATTCTAAATTCTATATACATAATTCTTAATTATATTCATCTAAATTACTTCAATGTGTAATATAAACATAACATACATAACAAATTAAACAAAGGTGGGTGTTTAGGACTAGGAAAATTGTCGAATATGATTTACACTATTATTGTCCTGACATACTTATTAATAATAATATGAATACTAACAATTTTCAACAGTGTAACAACACATCTTAATTAATATAACATATACATAAGAGTTGCAAGTGCCATTTAATTACTAAAATTAATCAATCTTTGGATAAAGTAAACATAATGTTAATAAAACATGGTACATTACAGACTCATTTATTTTTCTTTTTTTTTTCAGCATTCAGTAATCCCAAATACTTCTTCACTGCAGTCTTTATTTACTACTATTATTAAAAAAATTGATACTCTAATAGTGTGATAGTAATGTAATTAACTAGGTGACATAGTTTTTAAAATATATATATATTTATTGTTGATATAGAAGAAAACATATTTCATAAAATACTTAATGCAAAGATTTTAGGTCCTAGTTATAAATTAAATGTCACAATAATTTATTGATCTGTATTTTATAATATTTTGTTATATTCATGTGCTACTTGCATGATTATTATTAAGTACTTTAATATTTTATATGCTACTTTCTATTGGAAACGCTAACATGCTTTTCACTTGTTCACTTGTTTTCTCGCTTTTTTTATGGGTTAATCGTGAATTTACATTTACATTTATAATCTAATGATTTAAGTCTTAATACAGCAGTTTCATGTAGCATTATCAAAAGATTGCCTGTACTACGAGACCACTGTGATGTTATTTTATGTGATTTAACAAAGCAAAATTACATATTTTTAATAATACATGTCAATAGTTGAATTTAAATACTCAGGTTTCTAAATTATAGAAATGGTCATCTATTGTATATTCTGGCTCTTCCTCTTTTTTAATTTCAGTTTCAGATAACTTTTCATGAAAATTGTCGGTAAAATGTGACTTTATGTGAGCAACCAAGTCAGCTTTTTTCTCAAACGTAGTACCACACTCAATACAAGGCATATTCACAACCAAACACTCGTGAGTCTGTTCATGTTTATCAAGTTTGTCCTTTTTTGTAAATTTTTTATCACATTGATTGCAAGAGAAAGGCTTCATACCAGTATGAAGGGCTGCATGACGGTCAAGTTCTCTTTTGCGAGCAAATTTTTTAAAGCAGATTTTGCACTGGAAACCTCTCGATCCCATATGGGCAATGGATACATGAGTTTTATAAGCATCTAAAGATGAAAACCTTTTTGGACATTGGTGGCATTTAATATTCTTGGGTCTATTTTTATTAACTTTCTTTGGTGGAGATACTGGAATTTGTTTATTTGGAACAATAGAATTCTTTTGGATTTTTGTAAAACTGCTCTCTCCTGATATATGATCTGGTATTCTAGGTAAATCATAATTAATCGTTGCGGAGTCTGAGTGCATTTCTATGGGAGATGTCATAATATTACTGAAAGGATTTATACTTACAACCATATCATGACTTTCTTCAGTTTTATCATATGCAATACATTTTTCTGGTCCAATAGCTTCATGACGAGCTTCATGCTTTAACAATTTATCCCTTCTTCTAAATGTTGCAGGACATCTTTGGCATGAATAGGGTTTAATACCAGAGTGAACTAGGACATGTCTTTGTAGATCTGCTTTCGCAACAAAACTCCTTGGACAAAGAGGACATACATGAGGTTTGTGTCCTGCATGTATTCGCAGGTGCTTGCTTAAATTTGTGTTACGAGAGAAACTTTTCAAACAGAATTGACACTGATATGGTCTAATACCCGTGTGTACAATTGAATGCTTTCTCAAATCGGAACGCCTACCAAAACATTTATCACATTCAGGACAGTTATAAGGTTTATCATTTCCATGGATTTGTTTTGCATGTTGTACATATTGAGTCCTCTCAGAGAAAACAACACTGCATTCATCACACTTATATGGTAAGTTTGGATTGTGGTACATCTTCTCATGCTCTTTACATTTCTCCTGTGAGATAAATGCTTGATCACAATATTGACACATAAAAACGTTTTTGAAAAATGAATCTTGACTAGTTTCTTTTTCAGGAGTATTACTCCTCTCAATATTGTCTTGCTCTGTTGTTTCAATAGTGTCAGATTCTTCTGATGAATCATAGTCAAGGCTAGGGTCTACAACCATGACTACACTGTCTTCTACAATAAACTCCTCATTTTTAGGTTTCATGTGGTCTGCATTGTTGTAGTTATATTCGGCAGGTTCTAGGGTGGTATCATCAACTTCATTATATTGTTTTGTGATTTGTTTCAGTCGGTTCTCATTCTGAATACATTGGAGTTTAAACTTTGAACATTTTTCCACTTTGAATAGGCATTTGTAACAGATTCTTCCAGGTAGGCCATCATTGGGGTCAATCTGTCAAAAAAAATTACAGTTAAATTTTGTATAAATGATTCTATACAGTAATAAATTAGTGTATTGAAGTAAGTACTTACTCGCAGTTCGACGCATTCAGCTATTTTAGAGGTTATAGATACATTCGACTCGTCGTCGGGTGCAGCCCCGAATATTGATGTATCTAACGAGCTCTTGTTCAAGCATAGTCGACAAAGGGCGTGGAAGTTTGCTATTATATAGGAATCTTCCATTTTGTGCACAGTCTTACGTGGAAATCTTTAATAAAGTCGCTGCGCTCCCCCAGTACAAAAATATAACACAAATGATGGCACATCGACTTTGTATTGTTTTTAAAAACAAATTCACAACGAAACTATTTGATTAAAAAAAAAACTGGTGACATTTGGTGCTCGGAGGCCGGCGAGTCGCGACTACGCAACCGTTCGATGCGAAGGGGTAACTGGAGCGACGTCCGCCAGGGCTGCGCTAGCGGAATGTCTCACGTCGCCTGCCTCCACGACCATCTTGCTCACAGTCAGATAATTAAAATGGTATTCATTAAACAGCATGTAGAAGCTAATTTGGAAGTATTTTTACACATTGATAACAGATAGTATAAGTATAAAAACAAGTTACTATAAATCTATAACATTACTTCAAATTCTAAAACCGCGCTACTTTCGCTGAAAAACATTATAGTTTTACTCCTTTACATATAATCAATTTTACCAGTGGTTACTTTGGTTACTAATATATATCAACCAATCACTGACCTTGATTTGAACAGCGAAAACAAATTGTCTAATGTTGCTAGATAATGACTGTAAATATTTATTACAATCTGTTACCTATGAGAGTTTGCTATATTTTTACTTCCTACCTATTGGTCTTCAGATCTAATAAGTCTCAATTTTACGTCTGTAATTTCGAAGCTTACACTTTTTCATTATTAATTTTTTTAACATAGTAGAATTTTCAAAAATCAAATCTTTTATATTATTTTATCTTTAGTAGTTCTATGAACACGTTGATAAGACTGCAAGGATATTTATTTATTCATCTCTGACAAGAATTTCTTAAAGATAAACAAATTGTGTGGATTGTTACAGGTAAGGGAATCATCTTCGGACTGACAAAGTATCCTTTGCACATCGTTAGCACTCTTGGGAGAACTATTATTTACCCCCCCCCCCTTTTTTTTTTCATGGTTTTTTTAAAACCCCTTAAGAAACCTTCTCCCTCTTCTATTTATAAGAGAGAGGAATACCTCTCTCCAATAGTCCCCCCCTCATCTACAGAATCCAACCTCCAATTACATCTAATCTACACCCACACTATCCACAATCCGCAAGGAGACAGAGTGGTTTTTATCACGAGGTATCCAATGTAGGATTTTCCACCCTTCAATAAAAAAAGGGTAGAGCTACATTAGCAAATAATTGTTTAATTATTTTAACAAGTTTTACAAAAGTAAACACTAAATGTATGATTCAAAATTCACAAAAATTCTATCACTGTGCACGTTTTCTCACAACAATAATTTTATGTTATATTTTTATAAAATTATTTCGGACTGACTATCCTTTGCACATGTTAGCACTCTTGGAACTATTATTTAGTGCGAAGAGCTAGACAATTTTTCAATACGTCCCCCAATGATAAAGAGTTTTCCTTACCTCTACCATCTATAGCTAATTGTAATATCTCGGGATACCCGTGACTTATCATACGTTTAAGGGAACTAATGCCCATGGTGACAATTTCGCGTAAGAATGTATTTTTGAAGATTTATAGTGGTAGATAGGGCTTTTTCTAACCCCGTGTGACTGACTACCGCTCAATCTCAAGTTGATAATCTGTCGCCAAAAATCTATTGGTGTGTTTCGGAAGCTACACTTAAGAGCCAGTTCCGTCTCTAGGCTTAGCGTGGTTTTCATCTTAAAATCACATCGTCATTCATCAGGTGAGATTGGAGTCAAACGCGAAAATCTTTTAATTATAAAAGTACATGACATTTCTCACAAATTCCTATTCAATAACTCTGGATTAGGCATGACATTATCATCATCATTACATTGTATAAAACAAAGTCCCTTACCGCGTCTGTCTGTTCACGATAAACTCAAAAACTACTGAACGGATTTTCAAGTGGTTTTCACCAGTGGATAAAGTGATTTACGAGGCACGTTTTGGTATATAATTTGTCAAGGATTTTTTTATAATCAGGGCGGGACAACGTCTGCTGTTCCAGCTAGTAATTAATAAATGGAATGATTTACGACATGAAAAATAATTAGTTAAAACACAATTGTTATTTTTCATATAAATGAATTAATATTTACACTTGCTATTATTTCCTATATGTTATGTGTTACATAGTTAATAGAAGCCGTAAAAAGATTAAAAAAGATCCCATGTTTTAATTCCCCATCTGTGAAATAGCAGTGATAATAAATTAGATTTTACTGCGATATAATATATTAAAATGGACTCAATATCGTTACTTAAATTGAATTTAATTAGTATTTTATTATACAATAGTGACATTTTTATATATTTAAGGTAAGACTAAAAATGTATCTAAAGATAAATATTTTCATATATATATATAATTTTATACGTTTTCCCAGAATTTGCTTTGTTCATAGCATGATATTTATTTATCGTTTTTCTTTCGTCTTCTTTTTCGTTATCAATCGTTTTTATTCTTCGTTCTTTTTCTTTATCAATCGTCTATCAATGGGAACATTGTAAGCGACTTTTATCTCTTGTTACACTGGATGATGCTAAAAAGTATAAATTAGAATTAATGTTTTAATTTAATTTTCATTAAATGGCCTATGTTCTTTAGAGCAAATAAATTTCTGTAAACAGAAATATTTCAGAATATTTAACAAAATTTTGAAACATATGTTTTTTGTAGGAATGTCTGTATATTTGTTATTTAAGAGTTTTATTTTTACCACCAAACGGACTAACGGCTTTATTGTTCAGCTAGTGAGTCTATTTTGAAACAATCTAAAACTTTTTCTAGATTTTTTCATGAGAAAAAAAAGATCTTCATCACGCATAGAGCCTACGCCCTTAAACTCTCGTATTTCAACTAAAAATTAAGCGAAATGCTATGCACTAAAGTAATACATTAGGATATTTGTGCGTTACCATTTTTGAATTGACTTTTCCTAATTTATTTGTAGGTTCTATAATATATTAATTATAGTGATAGATAATAAATTAATTGGAAATTTGAGATCATTAAAAAAAATAAGTATACTTATGTACACGCGTTAGAAGTTATACTTCTTTGGCGTAACAAGATAAAAATCTTTTCAAAAATTTTATCTTTCGCCTTATTCTACGTCTGTAGAAAAAACGACACTAACAATAGAGAAAAGGTATTTAATACATTGAAAGTTTTAATACAAAGAAATACAAATAACAAATACAAAGAAACAAAATGTTGACTATAGTTAACTTCAGGGTGTCGGTTTTTCGTGACGGTGTACGCGCGCATCGTAAAAATGTACTCTCATAATTTTTCCCTAACGCACCAAAATAAGTATAACTTCAAAAAATATATTACGAATACATAAAATCGAAATAAATAGTTTCTTATGCGCGAATTTAGAAATATCTAGTTTGATTTGTTTATCCGCTTATATTCATTATACTATAAGTAATCAGTTAATTAGTCAATTTTAGTTTCGACAAATTGTGGACCTTTTAACATTATTCCCGAATAAGGATGTGAATTAAAGTCTAACGACAATAAACTTTATTCGAACTCGTAGTAAAACATTACACTTCATACAAATAGAACTAATAAATTTTTTGTAAAGATGATTCATTCTAAATTCCATAAACCTTTCCTTTCGTTCTTCCTTTCAAAATCTTTGCTATGAAAATCATAAAAGGCAAACAAGGACTAGGACGAAAAAATTATAAAATTTAAAAATAGTATTATAATAACGGTTTTCGAAATATACTTTACGGAAAGATTATTTGAGATTATATAAAACAAATAAATATTTAATATTTTTTATTTAATTTATAATCACATTCACCGGCATAAAACAGTATATACAACTCATACAGCAATTTTGAACATTTTTATTATTAAAAATTTAACGCTCGTAATTTAAATTTTACTCCGAAATGTGTATATACAGTTATTATATTTTTAATATCTCTTATTTGTGAAAACACAATCCGTAACGTAAGTTGAATCCACACAGGCTTGAATATTTTCATCGAATGATAAGCCGTCATCACAGCTTAGCAAGCGAGGGAATCCATGCTGGCATGCTATATACTTGTCACAACTATTTAAGTACCTGTAATAAAATATATATTCGCACACCATAATAACAACAAAATTAAAAAAAATGTGTGCGTGTACTATAACGAAACTATTTAAGCCTATTTTTCAAAATATTATTGCACACATTTTCATAATAACAACAAAATTAAAAAAGTAATCCTGCTGGGTTGCAGTAAATGGTATGTGAAAGATGTGTCGAAAGAAGTCATCATAAAAGAAATTTAACATGAATGTCATTTAACACCGTCAGGGCGAAAATCAATTTAGAGTCTATGTTTGCATAGGTGTTAATGTTGCTAGTTTATGTATTGTTTCAGCAAAAAACCATGTGAGGTAATTTATTTAAATCAAAAGCAAGAAGTCAGTTTTCTTTGCACCGTGTGCTTTATATTATTTTAGCGAATAGTATCATTCTGTAGAACGTTGTTTCTTGGACGATTAGTAGTGTAATTGGTTTTAATTAATCGTCACGTTGTTGAGAAAACATGTTAAATGTGTGAGCGTGGTATATGGATTGTAAACTATTGAGTTTCATTTAAGTTGAGCCCGCTATACTCTGGCTCTTATAGACTAATTAATGGTCACGAGGTGTAATCATGATGTGTTTATTTATTATGTGTGTGTGTTTATATAGTATGTGATTATAAGATTAAATGCTCACTTGTAATTGAAGATGATATTCATGTCATCGTAGGATGAAGACAGCGGAGGACACTTAAAGTCTTTAAAGGCTGTAAAAATATAAATTAGTTAAGGTAAGGTCATAGAGTAAATATAGAGTAAAGAATAGTAGAATAAATATAGAGTTTTAATGAAAAAATACATGCACAAATATATAAATGTTATTAAGTTATATATAATTATATATATATAATTATATATAATATCTATAAACACCAACACTGCTTATCCGACTATCATAGAAACGGGCACACTTAAGAGAAAAAACCTAGATACAGTCAAATTCCTTCTTACAATGATTTGGAAAAATAACTAAAATTAGTTCAATTTTAGAGGAGGGGAAAAAGGAATAAAAAATCACGATTCATCTATATTATGTAGGTGTAATTAGTCCTAGCTGTAGTTGTCTCTCCCGTGCTCTATTTCATAGTACGGACCGAGTGTGACAGCATTAGAATCTTGATTTAACCTATTCTTCGTACTTCTTTCAGACCGCGTTTCCTCTTACATTTCATGGAACAGGTTTTCTTGTTATCGATTTTCTAGAACTTCTTTTTACATGGCGCTAGGCGATATTTTATTGTTATTAAATTTCATATAGTAATTTAAGAAGATGGAAATCGCAGTCGGCTGCTAATATATGAGCTGTTGCTGAAAAGTTAACTTACCTTCTGGGTTACAACTTGGTACGTTAATAGGCCAGTCGCAGTTGCTACTTGCATTGTTAAAAACAAGACCTAACGGGCAATTCATGACAATTGGTACTCCATTTTGACACATTACATATTTGCTGCAATCATCCTTGTCTACAGAGTAGAAACCGTACAGTCTAGGACATTGGACTGTGGGTCTTGCAGGTTCTGTAAAGAAGGTGAATTTGATTAATTAAACAAAGGGCATGAAGGGCATGATTTAAAGGTAGCTAAGAGAAAAGAATATTATAATGGTGATTTTGAGTTTTCGAAACATAATGAGTTTGTGAACATTTTGTCGAATGCGTTGGAATAATAAATACTAACAGTATAGGGTAACGTTATTTGTGTGATAGAAGTATGTAGACTGTTTTTAAAGTACTCATCGCCAAATCTATTTTGCCATAAATGAGATCATAATCTTCACTTAATTAGAGAAATCATCATTTATTCTAGTTAATTTAAGTTTATTCAAGTGAATGTCATAAGATAAAATAAAGCATCTGAGGTCTATATATTTTGCCATTATCTTAGAAAGTTAACGCAACGAATAGAAGTGAGAATATTTTTGTAATGGATCAGTAAATGTTTTCTATGTCCGAAATGTGCCTATAGATAAATTAGAAAAAACAAATTACAGAAATGAAAATATATTAAAAATTATGAAAGGTACATACGCGAAACAGTGCCACCATCACATTTTACTTCAGATGGATAAGAGCAGGGGTATTCTGGCCAAATAGCGTCCTTTTTGAAGTGAAGACCATCGTGACAATACTTTTTCACAGCAACATATTCCTGAAAAACAAAATCAATTCAATTCAATTGAAAGTTTAAACTATTTCCATGAAATTAATAATAACCCAAAACCTGCAATTTCTACATTTCAAAGATACCTGCTATACTTTCATTCTCTAAACTTTTTTCGTTGATTCCGGAATTAAATTTGTACGTTATTAGAAGGTAATGTTTGAAACAACTGATTTTTTTTGCTGAGAGATCTACATTTTTCACCATCATTTTCATATTAAACATAGTAATATAAGAACAATAGTTTTAAACCTTTATATTGTAATTAACGTGTACGAAGTCAAAACCATTGTTAGTGAAATACAAATGTTCGAATTTGAAGCAAGAAAATTAGATAATTACCAAATAGATCTAAAACAAGGATAAGGATAACTTTATTTAACATTTTATTTAAAGTGACTTATAAAATTACATACCATGCATTCAATATAAGAGTCACATTCATTAACGACTGCGTAGTATTGATTTGACCTTAGGCAATTAAAATTCGCTAGAGTTTGAATTGGTTCATATATCGTAGCTATTGGTCGCGGCGTCTTTGCTGTTGGTATTGGTAGATGCAATGTCGTATTTGCTGGATAAGGAGCTTTAGTTGTCGACGGTTGTGGAACCGTTGTTGGCGGATAAACAATTGTAGTTGTTGACGGCCGCGATCTCGTTGTTGGTGGATAAGCAGTTGTAGTTGTCGACGGCTGTAGAATCGTTGTTTGTGGATAAGGAGTTGTAGTCGTTGGCGGCAGAGATTTCGTTGTTTGTGGATGAGGAGTTGTAGTCGGTGACGGCTGAAGTCTCGTTGTTGGTGGATAAGATTTCGTTGTCGATGTGTGTGGATCCACAGTGGTTGGTCGTAGCGTTGTAGTTGTTATTTCTGGTGAAAATGTAGTAAACCCGCGGGGTGTCGTAGTCGATATTGGTGAAAAGTTTCCAACTTTGGTTGTGTATCTGTTTGGCAACGGCGTTGAATATCTCCTCATAGTAGTCCGCGTTGCCAAGGTATTTGTAGGTTGAGATGTTGGTAGTTGCTGCAGAAAAAGTTAATAGTTGTAGACGAATACAGGTAATTATTAAGGGGAGATGATAGCTTATATATAGTATTATGGAACAACGAAAGTAAGTATTGTTGACTTACCTGAGAAACATTGGACTGCGGTTGTGATTGTACATATCCTGCTGGTATCGCTTGATTAATAGGGTATACAATTATCAACTTTTCAGTAGTTGTGTCTCCCGTTTCGCTAGAAGCAATAGTTTCTCTAGGTATTGATATTGACAGCGTAGAATTTACAGGTTTCACTATTGGATAAGATGGATCCGAGCCTGGTATAGCTGTTTCTTGTTCATTGCTAGCGGATGGTGATGATACAGGTGAAACATTAGTAGGTCGAGGTTGCATTCTTCCAGGAAGGAATGGTAAGGGAGGCCTTGAGTAAATCCTTGAATTTGCTGAAATATAAATTATTGAATTTGAAATGGAAATTATGGGAAAATCGCTCAATTGGCTTAAGTTATAATATTTACTTTCTATATTGTTTTACTAAGAACGGGTTTGACGTAATTTGCCTCAGTGGAAATAAACTTTGGCATTGGCTAGTGAATACTTTAGGTATGGTTTTTCTTTGAAGATATTTGAAATAATGTTAAATAAGGTTCTATTGACACCATTATTATAAAGGCAAAACAAGATATTTATCTTATTGTAACTTACCATTGTGAAATAGCAGGGCAATTATTAAAAATAATTTTAAGGGGTACATGTTTGCCCCTGTGTCTTCGTATAAAGTTAGCTATGCACTGCTATCACAGTAACAAAGATAAGATTTTTAAAGGAATCATTAATAGTAATGAATATAATAATTAATTCGTTAACTATTAATATATTTGTATTTAATGTGCGTAGATATTGACTATGAACGTGTGGTTTACCACATAAATGTAAAATAATTTTGATAGAACTGGTCTGTTCTGTTATGATTGAAATTTGACTGCGTATTGAGATATTTTATTATTGTAATGTATTTTTTTACACGTTTTGTTATTTATTTGTAAGATAAGTTTCCAGACAAAAATCTCAAATTTTTAGAATGAAGTTCCTTAACGTGGCTGTTGACTGATAGAAATAGTTTTGTAAGGAATTATCTTTATGGATGATTTTCTCTCTCTCATCTCTGTCTCTTCCTATTGCATATGAATGTGTGTATGCGAATATTGAAATTCGAGCAAACAAGCATCGTGCACTGCCGGTTGTATAACTTTCACATCGAACCCGTAGAAATTTACTAAATCTTTTTAATATTTATCTTTTTTAATATAATTTATAATTCATATCTAATTTTAATCAATATATAATATTAACTTTTTGATTTTATTTCCTTACCCTACGTTAATAAACTTAATTCCTGACGTAGGTCCCTCGATCCCAAACATTTTCCAATGTTGACCTTATAAGATCCCAAAATTTCTGCAGAAATCTTATAAAATCCGTTTGAAATCTACAAAGATAGCAGTTTATAATGGAAATACTATAGTAAAGACAGATTTTAGATATAGACGATCAATACTGTTCGCAAGGTTTCAGCAAAAAAACGTGTTGGACTTGTTTCAACTTATAACCGTCAGCGTATAAAATAAAAAAGAAGCACAAGGAAAGAATCTCATACAGTTTTATTTATCGCGTCAATAAATATTTTTATTCTTTTGTGTTATAATACTGCTTTATATGCAACTTGACAACGAATCTTTTAAACCGACATGAGTGCTCCCATAAAAATACCCCTGATTTATTTAATTTTTTATTTCATATTTCATTTATTTAATATTTCATTATATTCAGCGTTTGCGTACAGTCTTAATTGATGTGATTTGACGGATGATGTAACACGCTAAGATGTCAAGACTGGCTTTCAAGTGAAGTTACATTGAAGTTGAAAAAAGCGTGATTGTGCTATGCTAATGTTTTTCTTCGCCAGAAAACTCTCTATAATTCGATATCGCTGAGGTATTAGTTGTTTTAAAATAATATGTATAAGATGAACATATAATACGATAATTTTCATCCAAGTGCTAAAAAATGTTGTCCGTGGTTTTTTTATATGTCAAAGAGCAGCAAACAGGCAGGCGGCCCATCTGATGTTAAATAGTTACCGTCGCCTATGGACAACTGCAACACCAGGGGCGTCAGTGTTATGTTGCCAACCTGTTTGAAGTTTATGTAGGTGGTAGAGCCACGCTAAAGCTATTATTGGTTTCAGCACGAAAGGACGGCTCGAGCCGTACTACCACCCTCTCATAGACAACCGACGTGAAGTAACAGTGCTTGCATTGTTGCGTTTCGTCAGGTCAGTGAGAGCGCCGGAGGCCCACCTCCCCTCTCCTCTCTCCACTCCCTCCCTTTCCCCCAAACACAGGCTGGCAACGCACTTTCGACTCCTCTGGTTTTGTTAATGTCTATGGACGGTGGTGATCACTTAACATCAGGTGACCCATCTGTTCGTTTGTCTGCTATAACATAAAAAAGAGCCCCATGTCATAACCCCGAAGGAACACTGTACCAGGTAATTCAAGTAACTGTTGGTGGCAATACCACAGCAATTGTTTTAATGAATACGTGATTTCATTCTAGTCGGGGCTACCTTTAAGAGTGTGTGGGTAAGCACACACAATTACTGAATGTATTTTCCGGAATATTGTTATTAATATATGCATGGTCATGCAAATGATCTAGAATAAAAGACGATAAAAACCTAGTTTATTAGCTACGGTAAGCAATATAGCTGGTAGGTAATTAACTCTGTTGTCTAACTGTTATTCTATGTGTCCATATGTGCTCCTTATGAACTTGCTTCGTCGCGTAGGTGCTATCCGACACTGAGCGCTTGACGTGTGTATCGCACGTTGTATGAACTGTATATGTGTGTATGAAGTGTATCGGATGGACTGACAGGCCTCGAACTGACGAGATGGCGCCGGGATACTTTTTTGCGCCATGTCGTGGGATCCGTATGATTTTACCACATCCACAGGTACGAATCCCTTCTTGCAGGCGGGCTGGCACCAATATTTATTTTGTACTTAAAACTTATACTTCGAACTTCCATATACGTCATAATTTCCTTAATTGTAGTATAATTTATAACTATCAGTGTAATTACTAAACAAATTAAACATGACTGGCTATCTGCAATAGCATTCGTAGGTCATCGTCATTATCATATCATAGTTCGTGTCAATTCACGTATTAATGTATTTTTTTTATTGTTTTTTATTTCGGATTTTTTTAGGGCCCTGTTTACGATAAGTGGCGGTTATATCTAACTTCCATTGACTAAAACCCCAACTTCCATTGATTAAAAGCCTGCTGTGTCGTCCTCTCATGTAATAAGGGAGAGATCAGCTCAGCAGGCTGACTGTTTCAGGGCTCCAACTTCTTGCTTTAAAAATACTTTTCATTAGCGTACGTCTTAATCAATAGCCGTAGTCATAGGTATTCACAAGCTAGACAAAAGAGCTAGGCTTCGCTATCGCCCTTTTAGTTTGTTAGATACGTTAGGTAAATTAGAGCGGCTTATTCTAAATTATCTCCAGATCTCGATTACAGATCCAAAATTAATATCACCTGAGCAGTTTGGATTTGCGCCGAACACTCTTGTACGAATCAACTACACCGCCTCACGGACTACATTTTTTTTAAATTTAATGATGGCCCAAATCACGACCCGAACCCGATACCCGAAACGTATAATAGCAGTCTTTTTCGATGTCGCCAAGGCGATAAGGTCTGGTACGGACGGCTCATACATAAACTATGCCAATTTCACGTACCCGATAGGTTTATTCATATTATTCGCGATTATCTCAATGGTAGGACTTACCACTTGAGAGTGGATGTTGAACTGTCCCCGTGCCACCCGATACGCTTAGGTGTGCTACAAGGCTCCATATTCGCACCCTCGCTTTTCAATCTGTTCATCAGCGACTTACCTCGGCTCCCGGGGGAAGAGGTAGGTTGATATGTTGATGATACTATTATCTACGCTTCTGGCTGGCGTCTGGAACAACCTAGAAAATGCATCGAAGTAACCGTTAGCACATTCGATGATTGGTTTCTTCGATGGCGTACAGAAGTAAATCCCGATAAGAGCGCCGCGATACTTTTTGATCCCACGCAACGCACTAACAAGCTTCAGCCCATCAGGCTATACGCATCCGATATACCTTGGACCGATGAGGTCAAATATCTCGGTGTTACATTAGATAAACGTTTAAAGTTCCACTCACATATAGATAAAGTGCGAAACAACCGCTATGGTCTTGGGTCACCTCCATCTTTTGCTTTGCCATAAGAGTAAGATGGCCTTCAGACACAAGCTCACTTATGACATATAGCTGTGCCGTTTTCGCATATACGCCAAATTACAACTTTCATATGTTGCAGGTTCTTCAGAACCGCGTCTTACGTAAAGTGACCGGTACCCGAAGGTACGTCCGGAATAAGGACCTCCACAGGGACCTGGAGATGCCTTCTATTTGGGCGTACGTAAAATCACTTACCAATAGTTATTTTGAAAATGCCGCGAATTATCCCAGTCCGTTAGTGGTATCCGTCGCGAAATATGAAACCTTACCTAACGCCGTGCGATACAATAGACGTCCGCGACATATTTTTACCGATCCTCCTGATAAAATAACGGCAGCAAACAATCAGTACCAGCTTGACTCTCCAAAACAGAGCGCGTTTACGGCATACGCCCGCGTAACCACAGATCACACCGTCGTGGTCTGGGGGTAAATTTCGCTCCCGCACACTAGACTAAGCGCCCTAAGCGCGACTAAGTTCGATAAAAAAAAGTACGTCTCAATCATTAAGGAAGTAGGCATACTAGTTTATTTTATAATTTTTGAAATAAGATTTGCTCTTGGTCTCTTTACCTTTCATACCGTTCGTCGCATGTGCGTAAAATTTATATGAATATATTATATACTAGCGGACCGGGCGGACGTTGTCCTGCCTTGAAAACAAAAAAAATCCTAAAAGTCGATCGCAGCGCCACCTGCCGGGTCCAATTGTGAATCTAAACCATTCTCGAATCTCCACGAACACACACAAAAAATTTCATCAAAATCGGTCCAGTCGTTTAGGAGGAGTTCAGTCACATACACACGCACACAAGAAATATATATATTAAGATATATATATTAAAGAAGAATGTGAAGTGAAGGATAAAATATAAAGAAATAATTCTTTGAGAACTTTTAGGTCAACTTGAGTTTCATTAAAACTATTTCGAGTTCAAATAAGATTTGGGATATTTTCAATTACAGTTTTAAAGTACTAAATAGATTATCAAAATTTATACTAATTTTCATTACATAAAGACACGAATATACTGAATTAATAATAATAATAATATTTTGAACGTATATTATGTCTATATATTAATACGTGAAGTGAAAACTTTGTACCCTTTTTAAGCGAATTGTGCGAACGGACGAACGTGAAATTCGGCATAGTTAAAGTTTATATAGAGGAGAAGTGCACAAAGCTATTTGTTAAAAATCTAAAATGCATTAATAACACATTAAATTAATTCAAGTATACATTACTCATACTACTGCTTTAATGACACACAACATATACACACATGTAAACGAAAAAGACGTTTCGCCATCCGTTATTTTACTCTTACGTTCCAATTATCTTTTTTCATCGTACATTCAACAACATGCCCTTTGAAATTAACTGTTGGTGAAATTTTAGGTTAATTTTATAATAATATAATATGGGTATTCATAATATACATTAACAATTAATTGACAAATAATTTATCTTTAGTAAATTTATGAAACCACTTAAATAATTATTAATTATCTTTGGTGTTATTGAATGTGAAAATTAATTATGATCGAATCTCGACCACTAGGCGATCACTAGTATTATTTAATTGTTTCTGTAGAGATATTCAATAGTAATTGTTAAGTAATATTCCTATAGTTTGTAATTTAGCCTATAAAATTTATTAAGATAGTTTTCTTATGGAATGTTAATGTTAATAGCAAAATATTAACATATTAAGATGCATATAATTTAATAAACAACCAAATAGTTTGAAAATGTCACCAGTGATAGAGAAGTTGAGAAGTAATAGGTTAGCATGGTATAGGCGTCACGAGCAGAGATGAAAACCATGTAACTAAAAAGTTTTCAGTATGATGGTGGACAGATATAGATGTAGAAGAAGACCGAAAAAGGTGTGTGAAAAATGATATGTGTATAAAAGGTGTGAATACTGAGATGACATCTGACAGGGGAGAGTGGAAAAGGAATGTTGTGCCGACCCCACTTAGGTGGGATAAGTAAGATGATAAATTTAGTAAACAACAACTAAACAGATTGTGAGACTAGTTCGTACAATAGGTATTAAAAAAAAAGAAAATAATCTGGAAAAATTACATTTATTGGTTTAAACATCATAACAGTAATTTTATAACTTTCCACCAATGAAACGTTAATTTTAATTCTATTCTATAATATATCATTCAGTTTATTGACTGTATTCGCATACGACGAGCTCGGAATCCACGCAGCGACCTGTGACAGCATCAAAAGAGAGGCCGGCATCACAGGACAGAAGACGAGCGCGACCACGTTCGCAAGTGAAGAAGTAGTAGCAGCTGCCTTCGTATCTGGAATTGATAGGTTGTTTAATAGAATTACATGTATGCGTGTGACAATGAGAGACGACATGTTAATTCTAGGAAAGGTACCGAGTCTTAAGCCTAGAGATAAAACTAATATTTAAGTACGCAACGACTGAAAATTACATATGCCAGAATTCGTTACATAAGAAATACAGTATACTCGCAGGAAGTGAAATGAAGATGATCGTTAGCATGTTCGCACACCATATCGATTGAGGTAGTTTCGTACGGTAGGTGGTAGAGCCACGCTCTAGCTGGTACTGGTTTCAGTATGAATGGGACGGCTCGCCCGGGGTAGTATCACCCTCTCACAAAAAACCGACGTGAAGTAACAATGCTTGCATTGTTGCGTTTCGTTCGGTCAGTAAGAGCGCAGGAGGACCACCCCCCCCCCCCCACTTCCCCAACCCCTCTCCCCACAAACACAGGCTGGCAACGCACTGGCGACTCCACTGGTGTTGTTAGTGTCTATGGACGGTGGTGATCACTTACCATCAGGTGATCCGCCTGTTCGTTTGCCCTCTATTATATAAAAATAGGGATCTTTAGGTGAAGGAAAACATTGAGATGAAACCATAGGATGCTTGTAGGGCTTTTTCTAAGCTCGCCTGGCTAGCTACCATCCTCAACTTTAAAATCAGTTGCCAAGCACATATGAGTGTCTTCTGGCAGCTGCACGTGACAGTCAATCGCTCTATGTTTAGCATATCTACCATCTTGGACTACACGGTAATTTAAGATCAGGTGAAATCGTGGTCAAGCGCTAAAACCTATGAAGTTAAAAAACACAGAAAATTTATATAAACTAGTTTGACTGTTAAGATATATTTACTTGTAGTTCTGAACGATGTCAAGAGGTTTGCCGTTTAAGTCGAGAGGCGCGGCCGGGCATTTGAAACCAAGGAACTCTGAAATTAAAATTAAAAATGTACATCATATCTAAATTCTTTTATCGAACTGAGTACCCTATTGGCCTAGCAAGGCCTTAACAGCTTCACCGGACTACGGCATAATATTCAACGCTTATACATTTTAAAATTGACATGGAAATTTAAAAATAAAATTATAGACCGTATTTTAATGAAAGTACAATGATAATAATACACACATTCATTCTTATGCACATATAGTAATGGAGTTATTATAATAAATACGTTTTGTCTCTTTTTATACCTCTTATTCTTTACCGTTATACATAATACTGAATTTAGATTTCTTTAACAAGGACTATAGTTTCGTGAAATCGTGTGGATTCTGGAATTATTTTTATTTTACCTAATATATGCATGTATTTATTTATGGAGTTATGGATTTCTTTGAATAGTAATTAAATATGAAATGCTGTAACTCACCGTCAGTGTTGCAAGAGGGGACGAGGTCGGGCCAGTCGCAGCGGCTAATGCTAGGATTGAATGCTAGGCCGACGGGACATTCCATATCGACAGCGTTCCCTGCGACGCACATGCGGTAAGAACTGCACTGAGCAGCGTTATTGTTAGGATGCGGGAAGAAACCATACTGGTGCGGGCAGTCGGCTGTTGGTTTGGCGGGTTCTACATAGGAAAAAAAGAAGTTAATAAAGTATTGAGTATTGATGTAGTATTTGTAAATATATATAAGTTACTTTTCCTATTAATGTCTATACATATCTATACTAATACTATGAAGCTGAAGAGTTAGTTTCTTGAACGCTGATCTCAGGAACAACTAGTCCGATTTGAAAAATTATATCAGTCTTAGATAGCTCATTTATTTTGGAAGGCTATAGGGTATATATTATCAAGATAAGGCCAATATGAGCGGAGCGCACCAATGAAGAATGTGAATCAAAAAAGTGTTTTTTTTTTTAATTTTCAGAGCTTGGGTTATGTGTTAGTGTTAGTCCAAAGTAACTTTTTCACGCGAACGACGTAACTATATATAAACTGAGAAGGCGTTCATCCAGGTGAACCTCTCTCAAGCGGCTAAACTGATTTTAAGGAGATTCTACATGACAGACGAAGAACTTTTTATAAATATAGGTGACTAATTATTATGCTTTTCAATAAGGTTTAAACAATAATAATACGATTTAATAAAAATTCGAAATCGCCAAGGGTGGTATAGAGGTTAAGACTCAATTATCGATTAGAAATTGTAACAACTTACGAATACTTTCACGTCCTGTACAAGGCACGTCCATTGGGTAACCACAGGGGTAAGCGGGCCATTTAGTTGTAGGATCATAGCGAAGGCCATCTGGGCAAACCATTCTGGTTGCTACATAGTCCTATGAAATACAATTTTGAAAAAAACATTAAATAATCAGTATGGATAAAATCTGTATGACAATGGATTATTGATTAAAAAAAAAAAAGTGTGTGTGTACTTATGTACACGCGTTACAAGTTATACTTCTTTGGCGTAACAAGATAACAATCTGTTCAAAATTTTTATCTTTCGCCTTAATCTACGTTTGTAGAAAAAAACGACACTAACAATAGAAAAAAAGGTATTTAATACATTGAAAGTTTTAATACAAAGAAATACGAACAACAAATACAAAGAAACAAAATGTTGACTATAGCTAACTTCAGGGTGTCAGGTTTTTCGAGACTCAATGAGCGGTTAAGCAGACAGCTTCATACTGTTAATTTTGTGTCACAGATGCGCGCGCATCTTAAAATTTCACTCTCATCATTTTTTCATAACGCGCCTAAAGAAGTATAACTTCAAAAACAGTATGTTATGAAGAAAAGTAATGGAGAATGGGTCATAAATCGAGAAAGGTATGAGACTAGGGAGTTATTTCTACTTACTCTGCACTCAATGTACGTATCGCAACTGCCGTCGGACTTGTAATATCCATTCCTAGATATACACTCCGCACTCCTTGGTGGATCAGATTTCAATTGTCCGTGGCCTATATTTAAAAGTGCTTTTTTTTAACACAGAATGTGATATTACATGTTATAGAAACTAGAAATATTTAAAATTACTTACATGAGGCCACGAATAAGGCAACAACACAAACGAAGGAGTTCATTTTTTGACGTTTTTGTCTTGAACCGTACAGTAGTCGATTGATATTGAGATATTGTGAGTAGTACAATTTATACTAAAAGTAAGTCATCAATTTCAAATAAATATTAATTATTTGTCAAATTATTGTGAGAAATGTTGCGGTTAGAAGACTAATTAAAAACTGATAATTTAGAAAACAATTTTATTATGTTATACATTGCTATCTATACTAGGTACATATGTTAGATATCGGATTCACGTAGAGGTAGTCGAAAATGATTACTAGAAATTTAAGTCAAATTTTAACATGGAAGCATAGGATCACCGAGGCGTAAGATAGAAATAGATTGATCTGATTTACGACCTTATGATTCTAAGGTACAGAAACATAGTTAAGTAGATGAAAAAAATATTCTTAGTACAGTTTATATGAATTAAATTCCATTTACGTAAAAATTGACCCCTTATTTATAATTCTATTTTTTTTTTAAATCACCAGTAACAATTGTGTGAATATAGACTAGATTACAATAAACCTATTTTATACACTGGGACGATACGTCAATGGAAATATACGTTTTTATTCGTTTTGCTCTTTAATAAGTTTTCTTTTAGCTTTAATTTCGCTGAATTCGAGCTCCTTGGCTAGACGTTGTTGCTCTTCCTCTTTGGTTCGGGCGGCGTGGATTCTGAGTTCTTCAGGACATTCTGATACTTCGTCGGCAGAGACACAAGTAGAGGTAAGCTCATCGAATGCTGAATCACCACCGCAGTACAAAAGACGGGGATTTCCGTCGACGCAGATGAAATACTTTTGGCAGTTCGTGTCGGATCTGTTTTTGATTAGTTCATAATTAATAATTACCTAATCACAGTGAACATGGATATGTATTGTGAATGACATATCGTAAACTTTATTGATAAATACAGGTAAAAACTACGATAAACATAAAGGACTCGTGTCTATCTGTGGTAGTGACTCGATTCGATACATCGCATATCTGGATCAGGTCGTGCATTCAGCTAACCTGGTAGCGTTTTTGTGGAATTATCATCTTTTGACTTCAACTTTACTTTGCTTAATCCATGAAATCCAGTCTAAAATCATTTAGGTTTAAGCTTCATACAACAAATACAGACCTTATCATGCACTGGTCAACAGACTGTTGGCAGCATAAGTGTAAAAAATACCGTACTCATATTGCAAAAATTTGAGCAATAACAAATTATGTAACATAAAATTACAATTTAAAAAAATTGGGTAAGTGTTTAAAGACATGATAGATGTTTTGAGATTTGGGTCTTCAAAAATCAGCCGAGGGGTGATCTGGGTGTTCAAATATTTGGGTGCGGTAGACTCATTTTGCAAAACACGTAAATAATATAAACGCTAGGTACTACTTGATAAAGATTAACAAACATCCACGATGTTGTAACACATCCCCTGTAAATCTATTCACAATCTGTAGGGGAGACCGGGTACAAAAGTAACAGCGGGTCGAAAGTAACAAATGCTCTCTAGGTTTATCCAATGGGCGAACACCGCCTCATCGCCGACAGGTGATAGCCGGGAGCGACTCTCTCACTCGTATTAAGTCGCTACGTGCGCCGCGCGCTTGTAGGTTGTGTGACAGGACGCAACGTGTTTTCACAAATTAAAAGTAAGTTTTTCGACGTTTTCTTATTTAATGTTTACGTAGTCGTAAAGGGATGGTAGTAATCTGAATGTTTGCATATCCATTCTTGATTAGATTGATTGTACATTGTTTAAAATCGTTTTTGTCTAGTGCGTTCCGTTTTAAGGTTATATTACACGTTTTAACAAAAAATGAGGAAGGGTACAAAAGTAACATAGCCCTATGGGTACAAAAGTAACATGTTACTTTTGTCCTCGTAATGATATAATTACCTACATCATATTTTTATGTGTGTCTTTACTACAACAGAATGCCGAGACAACGCATAAGAACTACTGCACGAGGAACTACCGACACGGAAGTGTATCGAAAAGCGGCTGAAGAGCATTTCAAAGATGGTGCAAAAATAAGAGCCCTCGCAAAAAAATATAATGTTTGCCATGTAACATTATACAGATTTATAACAAAATTAAAAGCAGGAAATACGAGCGCAGTTGTGGGCTACCGTTGCGTCAACCGAGTTTTTACTATTAACGAGGAAATTAATCTACGCGACTATTTAATCGAGTGCTCTGGAGTTTATTTTGGGTTATCTCCATCTGATGTACGTAAACTGGCATACGAGTTAGCGATTAAAAATGGAAAAACATTTCCTGAAAAGTGGCACAATAGTCAAATGGCGGGTAAAGAATGGTTGACTGGTTTTTTGAAACGACATCCGAGCCTCTCCTTGAGATGTCCTCAAGCAACAAGTCTGTGGCGGGCTTCGAGTTTCAACGAACATAATGTGAGTAAATTTTATGATAACCTTGCTGAGGTAATGGATAGATATAAATTTGATCCTAAAGATATCTGGAATATGGTTGAAACAGGGGTGACCACTGTCCAAAAACCGGGCAAAATTATAGCTCAAAAAGGAATTAAACAAGTAGGTGCATTAACCTCAGCAGAACGTGGAAGATTAGTAACTGTTGCTGTTGCGATAAATGCTCAAGGAGGACACATACCTCCTTTTTTTGTATTCCCATTGAAACGATTCCAAGACCACATAATACGTGAGGGTCCTGTTGGTTGCGCTGGAGCTGGAAATGCTAGTGGATGGATGCAGGATGCAGAATTTTTATTGTTTTTAATACATTTTAAAAGACAAGTTAAGCCCACAATTGATTAAAAATGCTTGTTACTGCTCGACAATCATGCATCGCATATATCTATCCAAGCTCTAGATTTTTGTAAAGAGAATGGAATAGTACTGCTGTCGTTTCCACCACATTGCACGCACAAACTTCAGCCTCTCGACAGAGCAGTATTTGGGCCATTCAAGAAAATGATAAACACAGCTACAGACAACTGGATGCGAAAACATCCTGGACGAACGATGACTATCCATTACATTCCTGGGATTGTTAGAGAAGCATTTCCTCTTTCTGTAACTGATAGAAATGCAATTGCTGTACCGGCATAAGTCCATTTAATAGGAATATATTTACTGTTATTGACTACGCGCCATCATCTGTGACTGACCGGCCGTTACAAGTTAACAGTCAAATTTCACCAAATGATCTGTTGACCAGTTCTGATACAACGTCCTTCATTCATGTTGATCCAGATACTCCTGTTGGTGATATTCTAACATCAATTAACCAGACTGATCAGCGTACAGGTAGTAATGATTTGTTAAACAACTCAAACAATAATGTTCAACCACCGGCTGTTCAAAATTTACCGGACTCGATCTCCGTTCAGACTGATTTTCTGTTAGCTAACTCAATTTTTGATCAAAGATCCAAATCACCAGTGTCAGGACCTAGTGGGACAGAACAAGCAAATTCTACCCAACCGTTTCATTTCTCACCTAAAGATCTTAGACCTTTACCACAAGCGGGTTTGAGGACTAAAGCAAATAAAGGTCGTAAAAAACGTAAGTCTGCAATACTGACGGACACACCCGAAAAATTTTTAATTGAACAAGAATACCAACAACGACAGAAAGCCAAGAAAACTGTACTACAAGCTGATACTGGAGAAGGTAAGAGGA
Organism: Antheraea yamamai; assembly: GCA_036509395.1. Lineage (NCBI taxonomy): Eukaryota > Metazoa > Arthropoda > Insecta > Lepidoptera > Saturniidae > Antheraea > Antheraea yamamai. The sequence goes on along the minus strand of AP028438.1, from coordinate 7,424,658 downwards.
AACTGATATCTACAAAAGGAAAGGGAAAAGGAAAAAAGACAAAGAAGGCACCTAAAGACAAGGAAAATAAATTTGACGATGGCGATTGCTTCTGCCTTGTCTGTTCAGAAACTTTTAGCAATAGTCTACCAAATGAACAATGGATACAATGTATCGAATGTAGAATGTGGTCCCACGCAGAATGCGTGGACAATGATAAGAATTATGTGTGCCATAATTGCGAGTCTGAGTAGGAGAATAATACTGAATAGACTGATTATAAAATAATGATTAACATATATTAATTGATCTCATTACTTAGACTAAAAATAACTTCTATTGATTTGTTTTCTTAAAATATATAATTTTTTAGCATTTAAAATGCTGAAGTTTGTTTATGTCATTAATACAAAGATTTTAAATAAATAATTTATTGATTTAACATGTAATATTGTTTTCATTAGCAACCCATGTATCTTGTTACTTTTGACCCACGACGCGTTACTTTCGACCTGCCTACGTGGTCTGACGATTTTTTTTTAATTACCTGTTATTCATATAAAACGTAACATAATACAATAAATCGAGTTACCAGTGTAAAGAACATAAACTGAATTTATATGTGGTTATATTAATTTAATGACAATAATAACACCCAGCTAGAAATCAAGGTAAAAGTACAAAGTGTTTCTTTTGTACCCGGTTTCCCCTATCTCTTTATAGTGTAATTAAGGTTACTGTTCTTTTTAAAATGTCAAAGAGTTGTTATCAGTGTTATATTTACAGTGAAGTTAGAAGCTACATGTTATAAATATTACACGAATATCTGCTACAATTGCTTATGGTTATAATTATTTATGTGTAGCTTTGTTTATTAAGCATTGTACGATATTTGTCATTAAACCTTCATTTTCCCGGGAAAAATTTTTCATGACAATAATATGTATTACAACGATATGTTACAAGAATATATGCGTTAAAGTTTCAGGATTTCGCAAACGAATTTAGCCATTTAGACCTAGCTCGTAAATAGCAAAGTGGCACGCGTATGTAACACAAGCGCGCATACATTAACATAGAACATAAGAATGTGTTAACAAACTGCTGGTATTTCTAATAACGAGGTTACATAAGCAAGGTCGTGTCGCTCATCTGCTGACATTTAGGTGTCCCATCACAACGGCTGACCGGTTATTTATTAAGTAGGTAACAAGTTCTCGAAATTTCTGTTATTTATAATTACATACATAAATTTAAGTATTATATGTTAATGTACGAAATATTTTTAATGATTAGTGATCATTTATAATGATTAGGCATTTTACCTGTAAAATCTGTAGCCAGCAGGTGCGCCCAATTCCTTTGATGTTGGTACCTCAGGGCATCGGAATCCGAGGAAAGCTGAAATTCGTTTTTCCTATGTGAGACCTTTTGTTGTTTTTTTTTTAATTTATGTCGATCGATAACTTCCTTGATAATCGAAATTGCATGTGTAAAAAATTGTGTTGGTTTACGTAGACAAAGATAATACTGAAGATCCAGTATTCAGTAAAATCATAAAGCCGAATTTAAACTTAGTGAAATTATGTTCAACACAAAAAACCATTTAGGAAACAAATATATATTTTCTCTGTTTGCCAAACAATAAGAAAGTTAGGCTATATATATAGTTTAAAGTATATACCTTCAGCATCGCATTCAGCGACTTGATCGGGCCAGTCGCAACGGTAATTGTCTGGACTAAAGGCGAGACCCTCAGGGCATACGAAGTCGTAACCGACACCGTTTACGCAATTTCTGAAGCCGCTGCAGTTTTTGGCATCGCCGATACGGAAGTAACCGAATTGGTGAGGGCATAGTTCAGTAGGCTGAGCCGGTTCTAGAAACACACAGTTATATATTTATAACGCCTCTCTCTGTGCAACCACTAAAAACGAATGTAGCTTTATGTGTCTATTATGTTGTAATAATAAAATGTTAGTTATTATGAAAAGATAATTCAGATCGAGTTTCTTGCCGGTTCTTCTCGATGACTGGGTTGTTTTCCGAACCGGTGGTAGTTTTGACGTTCATAAGTGCCTTCTCAGGGCTTAAATTGAATAAAGAGTATTTTGATTTTGATTTGATTTGATAACATGCTATATAAAAATTATAGAGTGCCGTAACGCGCGCAACATGCAGAAACTACTGGATAGGTTTCAATCATTTTTTAGTCTTCTTCTTAGCCACTTGGTCCCTATCTAAAAAGCAAATTATCAAGATATCTTCATTTAATATAAACTTATTAACGTCTTAAGAATTGAATAGAATAGAATAAGATTTGTGAAGAAATGGGGCAAGCGGTGTGGTGCGCATGAACAACGCTGACAAAGTTGTGAGTATCAGTATCATTAAAAAAAAACACTATGCACACGTGGAGGAAGTGAAACTTCTTTGGCTTATATATATGAAATTACATATACCTTATATGAGAGAATGCTTGTAAACTATGTTAGTAACTATGTAAGTCCTGTAGTATAAATACTAAACATTAGATTTCTTTTCTATACTACTACACCTGGGAAGACATACATATTTACGCATACACACAGATATTATATACCTACATTACGTTGAACGTGTAATGTGCGTAACGAAATATTTTCCCAACCGTGCCATACGAATTTAAATTCCAACTAACAGGTAACAACAATTTTATATTCTCATATGTTATACCTAGATCGATATCGAATAAAAAATTCATATGTGTCATCACTTATGCGACATTAAGTCGACAATATTCAAGTCTCGAATAACAAACTTTTCGTAATGGCAAAACCAGTATAAAAATAACCAAGTTTAAAATCAGCGATGACATACCTATGACTTTTGCGAAGGGAAAACCGCATTATATCAGAGCCACAGGGTTGATCTGTGATTAATGTGACAAATTATCGTGTTTATTCTACTCACGTAGAGCGGAACGCTCGAGACAGGTGACTTCGTTGGGATATTGGCACGGGTACACGTTGAAATTCACGTTCCTATTGAAGCGTAACCCATCCGGGCACAACTTTTCTTCGGCTGTTCCATTCTGTAGGAATTTTTTAAATTTTATTTCTAAGCTTTTCAAATGAGAGTTATTGAGCAGACATCTAAACAAACTTAGGTGACTTAGGAACAGTTTTAAAGTTTTTATAACGTAAATTCTACTTAAATAAAATGCTGGTTGATTTTACAACCATAATCAAAATTATTCAATTTAGGCGCTAAGAAGCCGGAAGAATTACACCGGTTCGGAAAACAACTATCGTTAAGAAGAGTCGAACCTGATTGGTTCTATATTTTATCTTTTTCAGGGATTATATTAGTAAATCTACAGATTAAGTCACTTTTATTCATATAACGTTTTGTTCATTTGTATCAGGCAACAGCACAAGCCGAGGTGTGCTGTGCACCCTTGAGCTAGTTGTCAAATAAAATCGGCTGAGTGCCTTAAGCGCTCGCCTTAGTAGTCCGGTGAAGCTTTTAGACCTTGCTAGGTCAATAACGAAGTCAGTACGAAAAAAAAAAATTTTGTTCTTTAATGAAATAACTGTCCGCTTATTTTTTTGTTTTCGAAGCCTATTGTAGAATCTAACTATTATTTAGAACATTAGACTTGGTACTTATTTCTAATATAAAGACAAAAAAAATATTTTTTCCTTACAAAAATGGTGCATATTTTGAGATAACACTTTGTAACCAAGATAGAAGAAGAATATCAAAATTGCACATATGGTGGTAATTATATAAGATAAAAATAAATTGAAAGATTGTGTAAACGATGGTAAGTATTTAAGAAAGCTCTACGTATAGTAATACAAGTGACTTATATGAGTAATAACTTGTAACGTAACACGCAACTTGACAAACAAAGAATAAACATTTGTATACGCGTTACAAATCAACTTTCAATTTCATTTGTTTCCTTTACAACGCTAATTTGAATACTCGTTGACTATACTACTGCATACATAAGTCTCGTTTATGCAAAACATGAATATTTCAGACGAGGTCATTTTATTCAGGTAGCAAGTCTTTCATTACAATATTTAGCCTTCATTTATATTACGGTTTTCGTCGTAAACCTGACTAAAAGGATACCCAGATGCGGATATTATCAAATTAATAAGTATTTAAAATATTCAACACTTTTTGTGTTCTAATGTTATCTACATATGTATATTAATTATGCAGTTTTTCATCCTTGTAAAGCTAATTTTTATGTAAAATTACCTGTTTGAGTTTTTGGTTTAATTAAAATGATATATTGCATTTATTTCAGAAAGTCACCTAAAGACTTACGTGACCTTTGCAAATAATATTTCATCACAAAGCAAGGTACTTACGATGCATTCGATGTATTTGTCACAGCTCCCAGGTACTGCGTAACGTTCGTTAAGTTCTTTGCATGCTCCGACAAGATTGGCCGATGTCTCTTGATACTGACTATCTGCTTGTGAGCTCTCTGCTTCAGAATCGGCATATTCTGACTGGGCATACGCTGTTAAACAAATTTGGATCACAATAAAGTTTTCAAACACATTTTTTATTATAGTATTTGTTAGCCAGACCTCTGTCAAGGTTCATTTAAAACTGTTTTTTTTTAAATAACCGGTGGACATAACGATCGTTTTAAATATTCAAAATTATGACAAAAAATACAGGTCTGTATGTTTATGACATAGTGTCTAAGATGGACGATAAACATAAATTTATATTAATTTAAATGTATTTTAAATTATTGTTAATAATCTATACGTGTGAATAAAATTGTAGTGTATTTTGTTTGACAAGCCTAATCTCCGTAACAGCTGAACCGATTTTGAAGGAAGTTCTACTTATTATCTAGATTATATATCCGTAGGCTCTTCCATGAGGGTTATGATGTATATTATGCTATAATTAACCATATAGTTGTGATGGAAATATGGAAGCATATTGACGTATATAAAAAGAGATTTAACTAAAGTAACTTAAATTAGATATAAGGGTTATTAACGGTAAAGAGTAATTCCCTACTAATATAAATGTGTATGTATGTGAGTTCGGTTGTTTGTTACGTTATCACGCGTTAACTATTGAACCGATTATAATTAAATTTTTCACACACGTTATCATGTATACAGAAAAGGACATTAGAGGATAAGAAAATGATATTCACATACGATACCTTTTATCTAGAAATATAGTACATTTCCCTGTGGTTTAATCTACATTAATGCAAACAAATAACAAAATGTAAACAAAAGCTAGTTACAATATAAAGAAGAGAGCTTATTTTTAAACGTGATGAAATACTTAATTTTCATGAAACATCAAACCCAATTCCAAGGGAATGAATAGAAACACCCTCATTTATTTATGAGAGGAAACTCTACACAATAGCTGTATTTTTAAACACAAGAGGCAGATACTTCTAAATTATCCTCATGCTTAGTTGTAGACGCTTTATAATTAATTTATGGCAAGGCAACTTCATATTGTCATGATAGCTGTAGTCCGTGTTAAAATGGATATATCGCTAAGTAGGTATATACTTAATTGTTTCAATAAGCGTCTTGTTTTTTAAACTTGATTTTTTACATATCATTATAGTCACGTTATTTGGAATACGTATAGTAATAAAACTAACTAGATATAAATAAAAGAGGTGATACCCGTTTATTTTTGTTCTTTTATGCGAGTTTAAATCTTGACGTCCTCTAAAAGTTGGAGGTCTCACCGGATCTAAAACTCGTTGCGCTTTTTGTTTAATTTTTGCCTGATGATATTTAATTAGCTTTGAGAAGCTCATTATATTATAAATATGTATATCGATGATTGTATATAGTTTATTCCATCAGAAGATTATTCGCGGGTTTATAGCTTTTTAATATAATCTAAATAGGTATACGTGTAAATGTACAGCTCAGAAATATACGTAGTTATAACTAGATACATGCGAGAATGAGTCAATCATAATTGTAGTATACTTGAAAGAACGCATTTTGTCAGACGACGTGAGTTTGGTTAAAATTCTATAGTGTCTTTGGAAAAAGAAATTCAGCGGTATGATGACGAATCAGTTGAATGTATGAGCACGGTTAAGTTGGAAATCTTTTGCAAAATTCTTTAGTGACTTAATAATACCTTGGTTCTTTTAACTTTATAACTGTCATATAGTCAGGGCTATTTTTGTGGCGGCACGCAGTGCCCTTAAAGAGAATTTCGAAAATATTGAAAATAAGCCATAAAAAATGAAAGAGTGTGGAAAAAATTAAGTAAAATTATTATGGTAAACTTTACAAATATATTTTTTTTTAATACATCAAAACTATCCAAATACATAGTCTAATCTATCTTTCAAAAAATAGTTAACGCGTCGCGCAGTGGTTTGTCACTTTACAGAGAGGTCGTTAAAAAAATTATGGACTTTTCGAAAATTACCCCATAAAATAAATGACTAAAAAGGCCTGCATATAGTTTTTGTCAAATCGATATCTACAATACGCATTTTCTGAAGATTTAAAAGTATTGACTATTATGATGATTTTTGTAAGTGAATTTTCGTACAAAAAGACTATGTGACCCTAAGCATAAATATACAAATAGGTACGAAAGCGTGTTTCTGTGGCACACACGCTGATACACAAATGTCTCTCTAACGCATACATGTATGAGTAGTTTAGTTAGCTTACACTCGCGATGTTGCATTTAAGGCAACAATCAAAGCCAAGGTATGGCAATTTTTGCGTACTATAGCGTGTTGCCATACTCGAAGCCTTATCAGGCCAATGGCCTAAAAAGAAATATAACATTATTACCAAAATTATGATCGCAATAAAAAATGTGCATCAAGCAGCTAGAATTTTTGTCAAATAAAAATTGGTATGGTACATCATAATTGAAAATTTATAATTTTTGCACATACATGATATTGGTTTGACAACGACGGTATATGATAATTTATTGATTAATTTAATACCAGACTAATTTCGTTCGGGTTTTTAATAGACTTAAATGATAAAATCTGTGCAATATTTGAGTAAGCACTACTGTTTACGGTAGTGCTTATATATTCTTACTCCAAAGTAGTAATATTGGCGCGGCCGCGTTTCGGTGTCACTTCTCTCTACCATTCAATTCTTGACTGGCATAATGATTATTATTATGTTATTATTATGCCAGCCTGTATGAGTGCTACTGTTGTACCAAAGATTTCTTCTCAATGATATTTAATGGCCAAAAAACCACCCTCTGATGTCCTGACGAATTTAAACAATATATGTAATTATATGAAATATTTTTCATATTTACGACAATCGATGTTAAAAGAACAATTCTCAATTTCAACTGGTAGTGTCACCAATTTAAATTAGAAGTCGTTAATAAAATTCGTCGCCCATAATTCTATCTTTTTCGATCCCTTCCCATTCATCACGCTCGGTCACATATTATGCGACCCTCCTATTTATTATTGCGTCACGAATGACAGATCATCACTCCGTACAATGATATGGCAATTAACAGCACTTACAAATTTCGTCAATTTTGAAAAAAAAAAAAACAAAGCATGCGTAAATATAACAAATTAATATATACGTAAAAATATTTATATGTTTAGAAACATGAATGCAAAAAATTAAATAGTAAATAATATTTAAAAAAAAAATTTGAAAAATTGTTTGTACTGCGAACATCGCTTATTTTTAAGACCCGACCCTTCATAAGTGTGGATACTGTGAACATATTTTATGAACGACCTGTCAGTAAATGTATCTGAATTCCGAAAAATCTGTTTGTACCGGGCTGTGAACCTGCGGTAAAACGATATTCCTTTATGGCTCGTGGATCGCTACTAAATCTATACTCTATACTAATATTATAAAGAGGTAAAGTTTGTAGGGCGTAATCTAAGGAACTATTGGTCATATTTGAAAAATAATTTTATTGTTAGAGAGTTCATTTATCGAGGAAGGCTATATATATCATCAAACTAAGACGAATAGGAGCGGAGCACCAATGAAGAATGAGTAAAAATCGTTTTTTTTTCCTTTTGAGAGCTTCCGCTGCGTGTTAGTTAGCCCAAAGTAACTATATTCCACGCCGACGAAGTTGCGAGCGGAAGCTAGTTTAACTAGATATTATATATAGAATAATATTGTATAAAATGATAATTGATAATTCGTTATATAACTAATTTTATTAGTTAACTAGCGGGCCCGGCAAACGTTGTCCTGCCCTGATTATAAAAAATCCTTGACAAGTTATATACCAAAACCTTCCTCATAAATCACTTTATCCACTAGTGAAAACCGCATGAAAATCCGTTTAGTAGTTTTTGAGTTTATCGTGAACAGACAGACAGACGCGTTAGGGGACTTTGTTTTATACTATGTAATGATAATGATATAAAACGTTCGTTTTCCACATTATTATTTTGTGTTAAACTGTGTCGAATAATAAATGAGACGTTCGGTGATTAACGTGTTTAAGTAAACTTAAGCTATTGTTTACAATGTACTTCCTTTGTTTATAATAATTATTGTTGTTACTGAATCTTAAAAACAATCTCAATTAGTAAAATATGTAAATTTAAATTATTTCCTTAAACATTATATTTCCTTTTACATTTTATTTAGTTTTTAAACATTATAACTTTGAAAAATAATTAGTTTAATACAAGGTAGGTATTTTTTTGTTGACTTTATTATTGCCATTGTCGAGTAGTTAATAATATTACAAGTGTCGTGTGATTATTTCTCTGTTCTATCAAGATGGCGGCGCCCTTGTTAGAACTTTCCAGGTTATTTTTGTGGCATCTTAGAATTCATGCTCCGTGGTATTATTTTCCATTCACCTCACATAACACAATAACCGAACTATATTACGCAAAAGACCACCAATTTTGCAAAATATAGTGTCAAATAACACAAGATTATGAATAAAATTTAAAACCCACCACATGACAGATTGAGGTAAGGCCAAAAACTCAAGGTAGGTATTTTATCAAAATCCTGTCATACTATATTATTTTCTGAATTTTGAATTTGGATTGCGATATGAGAAAGGAGGATGCTATCCGATTAGAAAATGAATTTCTAAATTTTGACAACTTATTCGTCGAAATTATTTTGGAGTTGCGATAAATTGAACATGTTGCGTAAAAATGTTGTATAATTTTTACAACAATTTATGAACATTTTAATTCCTATGAAATGATAATCTGTGAATATACAAAAACTGGCACGTAATAATAATTCTTATAATAAATAATATTTATGAAATTATATCAGAGGTACCTATTGAATATTTACAAACTATTATAGAATGAAGTAGCGTGCCTATTAAGAGGCCTTCCTTTAACAATTCTGTCTTCGGTTCCTTGAATGTTATTCTGACTGAAGTAGAGAAAAGTAAGTAATTTGTGTATAGATTTAATAATTCACGTCCGTAAAATAAGTTATTTTGCGATACATATTTATGATTTTATACTATTAACTTAAATTTTGTGACTTGCTTATCCAAAAATAACTAAAAATACATTCTCAATAAACCAGTCATAAGTCCGCTATTTGGTGCTTAAGTAATATCTTATACAATATTACTGAATGAGCTTATAATGTAATTAGGTAATCGTTTTTCGTGATTTCCTCTTCACATTGTTCTCAGTTGAACTCTGTAACGAGCCTTGAGCAATTTACACGACGATTTAGTACGTTATCGCATAATATGTAATAATGTATGTAATGACTTTGTCGATGCCTTAATACAATAAATACTAGAATATAAAAATTATGTTTAAAATTCCCTAGATAATGACGTGAAAGTAGTTTACTGAAATAATTTTAATTTAATTACATAATAGTGTATTCTCACAAATATTTATTATCATAAGATTTTAATAAATATAAAATTACTTTCAATGATTTTTTCATATTGTAAATTGAGAATGAGAATTCTTTTAGGTTTACCTTTTTGAGCAAAGATATCTTTAATAATTTAATTGGATTAGTTATTTAAAAATATATTAACTAGTTTCTACTTACCCAAGGCGAAGATGCACGCGAAAATCACAAACGTCCTATTCATTTCGGCTGGACTGTGGATACTGGCGTTCGGACGAGCTTTACACGGACCTAACGGTGAGATACGAGAGAATCGACCTTGGGGACAGACTGCTTTACGAAACACGGTCTCATCTGCCCGCGCCCCGCATTACATCATGAGAGGTCATACAATTCCAACAAGCCTCTGACACAGGCAGTAGGAAGCATTGCCAATGATTAATTACACGTTTCATATATTATCTAACTTAGGAATATCATACTTTCTCGTTTCATATCTTGATAGAATTATGTATTTTATTACAGTAAATAAACATTTTTATGTATGATATTTGTCTTCAGTTTCATGTCGGAAATGTGTTGTAATAAATTCTACTAGTCGATACGCGCGACTTCGTCTGCTTTGTTTATTATCTTAACATCTTTCTTTATGTAAATAGGAAATATAAGTGCTACACCGCCTTCGGCACTTTTACGCTGCAAGAAAACCTATATCACTTATCTCTTAGTATTCATAAAAATCTTACTTTATTATAACTTTAATATTAAATGATGCTATCGCGATATTTCTTTTAGGTGAGAATCAGGTATCTAAGAATTTTTTTTTGTCCAAATCTATCTGGTACTCTTTGAGCGGTGCGCACATATCCATATCATTGCAAGTCTATATCATCTTCCTTAGGCATATATATATATAAGAGAGATTAATTGTTAGTGTAGTTAGTTTTGAGAGGTGGTAGAGCCACGCGAAAGCTATTACTGGTTTCAGCATGAATGGGTCGGCTCGCCCGGGGTAGTACCACCCTCTCGCAGAAAACCGACGTGAAGTAACAGTGCTTGAATTGTTGCGTTTCGTTCGGTCAGTGAGAGCGCCGGATAACCCACCTCCCCTCTCCCGTTCCCCACTCCCCCTCCCCCAATCACAGGATGGCAACGCACGTGTGACTCTTATGGTGTTGCAAATGTCTATCGACGGTGGTGATCACTTAACATCAGGTGACCCACATGCTCGTTTGCCTCCTATGATATAAAAAAAACGTCTCTAGGAAAACCTTAGTAGATAAAACCTGAGTAGTTCGTACTACGAAGAGATTTAAATTTGTTATGAATTACCATTTGTATAACTTAAGCATGAGCACGCCTTTCAGGATTGTTTTAAAGTGGTAGTGCTATATATCATTACATAGTATAAAACAAAGTCCCCTACCGCGTCTGTCTGTCTGTCTGTTCGCGATGAACTCAAAAACTACTGAACGGATTTTCAAGCGGTTTTCACCAGTGGATAAAGTGATTCATGAGGAACGTTTTCGTATATAATTTGTCAAGGATTTTTTTTAATAATCAGGGCGGGACAACGTCTGCCGGGTCCGCTAGTACTTAATAATAAAAGATATGTAACCATACATCTTTTTGCTTACCGCCTACTTAGTTATACAATAAATTTGATGTCGCGTTATATTGACAGCAGTATTGCAATACTTTCTTATTTGAACTTACGAATGACAAATACAGTCGATATATTACAAACAATTAGTTTTGAAACGCACGAATTTCTTAGTTTTTATATCGAGCTTAATAATTAGAATAGAATGTATATACTATATAGTAATTGTATAGTATTTTTTTAAGGACCCTTTGCACTCGAAGTTTTTGTCTGTTGTTATAAGGAGCATAACAATCCGCGAGCCGCCACCCTCATTTGTCTCCAACATTTTAAACGGCTCCGCTTCGGAGTCCTCGAGTGCAAAGGGTTAAATATCAACATTTTTCTGCCTCGATTCGAAATAAAAATATTTTTTTAACAAATATTCGCTATAGTCGAATAAGTTCATACATCAGGTTTTTATCGCATAATCAAGTTATTTTCTAGTCATTCTAGGTATCTAAAAACCAGTATTCTAAATTGCTTAGCGCCTCTTGATTACTTATCGTAGGTATACTATTAAAATTTTATTAATGTATTTAAAATACTCGAAATAAACCTATCTTTTAGGAAATTATATCATTCCAATGACGACATGAAGGCTATATAATCTAACATAGCCATATTATAAACCAGTGAATGTATGAATGTAAAAGAAAAAGTTTTTTAAAGAAACTCTAGAAATTGACTATATTATATCCTTACTAATATTATGAATGGCTTTTTATATGTCTGTTATACTTTCACGCCTTAACTACTCAACCGAACATCATAAACTTTTGCATACACGTTGTCAGTCGTACCCAAAGGATTACCTTTTATAACAAAAGTACTATTCTTAAAGGACTGTTCCAAATCTATGTTAACGGGAGCAAAACCACGGGTAAATAGTATTATGTACTTGCTAGCCGACTTCAACTATGGTAAACTGTTCTGCGACTAAATAACTGTGTGTACACATTGTGTACACGTCACGGTACGAACTGTTTTAGTTGTAACAGTACGTTTACAGATTGCTCATTTTTAAATTTCCTTTTCTCATAAAATTTTCACTTGTGTTCATTCTGAAAGAATCATTTAGACCCGAGTTACTTCGACTTACAGTTGTACAGTACGTTTGCAGACTGTTTATTTTTAAGGTTTCCCTTTTCACGTATAGTTTTCACCTGTGTTCATTCTGAAAAAAATCATTTAGACCCGAGTTAGAAAAATACGGAACTGTGAGATTTTTATCTACACCTATAGACAGATTTAATATAGTGAGTTGTATCGTATGATTGAGCGATTTATTGTTAGATTTGGAAATGAAACTTCTTTTGAGACGGTGTGAGTTAGATTTTATGCAACGAAAACGTGTAACGAAAAAGAGATAGCTATAAATGTATACATAGGTTTTAGGCTGTGTGAAAATGAGATAGAATGCGTTTCTATATCGTTTCCCTATCCTCGAAATATATACAAAAAGAGGAAGAGAGAGAAAAGTTGAAATCTACAGCACGTTATTTTTTGTTAGATCGTAGCGACTATCGCGCAGTTTTTTAAATCTTTCTAATAATTTTTAAAATCGCATTCTGTGTTTTGTGTTATTAACATTGGCGATATATATTACAAAATAATGCCGAAAACAAATGTCTATCACCTTAATAGTGTATTCATTTAATTCTGTTAAAAATTAAGAAGAATAATAAGGTCCACTTTTACCGCTTGTGAATTCACACGCTTTTTTTTATTTCTTTGGAAATTCAGGTTCAGGTTCCTGGTACTTATTGATTGCGTCAATCTTACGAGTCATTATTCTGCTCACGTTTTATTTATCATATGGTCATTGATATACATATATTGATATATGAGATATTATAAATTCATATGGACATGTTATAAGCTCGTGTTTAACCTTTGACGTGTTTTAAGTCAAGTGAGAGTATCTTCTATGTCTATTTAAAGGTCAAGGATGTTTTACTAATGTTTAATTAATAAAGGATCTGGGGACATAACTCTACGTAAATAGTATCATATAGTAGATATATTTGATTATTTATGAACGAGTTGATAAGAATATAAAAATCCTTTCTAATATTATAAACTAGATTTTGTTCGCGACTTCGCTTGCGTTTATTTTTTGTAGGTGGTAGAGCCACGCTGATGCTATTACTCTTTTCACTATGAAAGGGTCGGCTCGCCGGAAAAATGCTCACAGAAAACTGACGACGTGAGGTAACAGTGCATGCATTGTTGCGTTTCGTTCGGTCAGTGAGAGCATCGGAAACCCACCTCCCATCCCCCCTCTGGCTTCTCCTCCCCCCCTCTCCCCATACACAGGCTGGCAACGCACTTGCGACTCCCCTGGTGTTGCTGGTGTCTATGGACGGCGGTGATCAGTTAACACCTGTTAATCACCTATTTGTTTGCCTCCTATGATATATAAAAAAAAAAAAAACTTAAGTAACTTAAATGAAATTTAATTTAAGATTTAAAAAACAAATTTTGAAATTTTGCATACATTATAGAAATGGACATTCAGTACACTTCTTGAAGAAAAATAAGTGCTGTTCCCAAAAAATAAGTCAAATTTACACTAACACGGATGAAGTCATGTGCAAGTACTAGTAAAATATTTTGAATACGTTGATTCTAATGTCATATGAATTATATATGTAACTGGATATTTTTCTTTGAACTTTTCTTGCAAATCATTTAAATGTGAGTCAACTATTAATACGTTAAATTAGGTCACCAGAAAAGTCAAAGTTAATATGTAGATTACCTGCATAAATCTTTTTCTATAATCTAAGTGGTTTTTTATGTTTTCGAGAACGCGCGTAGCAACTACTTAATGGACAGTGAAGAAGAAGCAGCGCCGTAAAGAACATGTCCCCTAATTTTTTTGTCTCGTAGACCTCTTGCTAGTATGTATGTTATTCGGCTGTGTAGACCCCCTGCTTACCTGATATTAAACTTTTTTTGGTAATTTCTCAACTTTAAATATGTTTTGAAAAGGTGGTCTTAACATTTATGTAAATAGATGTACCTATGTATATTTTCATTTATTTCACAAAACTGGTTACAATAGACGTTTATTTCTATTGACATTAAAATAGTGAAGCTGTTACTAATGTACCTTGAGCTAGTTGTCAAAACAAAATCGGCTGAATGCGTTGAGCGCTCGGCTTAAGAATCCGGTGAAGCTGTTAAGACCTTGCTAGGTGAATAGCGTAGTCAGTCCGAGAATAAAAAAGATACTAATGTAACATGTACAATATGTAAGAGCTTAGAAATTTAAATGGATTTTAAATATTTAAACAAAATGCCATATAAAAATGAAATAAATAAATAAACGGCCGATGTGTACTTGGTCGTTTTTCTGCAGCCGGACCGACCGTTGGGACGGCACGATGAAGTCTGTAGAGATCTCGTGTCGCCCCAACTATAACGGCAGACGTACACCGTGGGGGTTTAATCCGTGCGAACCGGATATAACCCACTCTCTTCCCCGAGAGGGTGGAGTATCCATAAGTGATTTCTCCACGTAAGGTTTAGCTTAGTATGATTCGGGCTGTTGCATCCAAGGTAATAAGCCCTAGCCTAGATTGGGCCATTTTGACACCCTTGAGCCAAGCGGCTGAGCGCCATAAGCGCTCGCCCCATTCCTCCGGTGAAACTGTGAAGGTCCATCAGGTCAATAGCGTATAGTTAGTTAAAAAAAACCTTACGCCGATTCTCATTTTTAAAATGACTACATATAATTTAACTCAATTCTTTCTATCGCTATTTAAAATATATTTATATGTTGTGAATACCAATTCCGTCGGAACATAATCAAATGAAAACGAAAACGAAGAGCCAGTAACAATAAAATTATAAACTAAACGATTAAAACTGTTTCTATATGTCATACTTATAATAAAGTTCGATGAATACCAAACGAAATATATTAATAATCAATTAACAACAGGATACTCAGTGATTTATAACGGTACTGAACTAATGTCACCAGATCGTTAGCTTTACATAAATGCCATAAGTTATTAAGTCGGTAACAATAAAATTACAACGTATAACGTATAATAAAAATTGAAGTGTAACAACTTATTTGTCCGGGCCAATCTTCGCAACAGCTAACTCGATTTTGGTGAGATTTTAAGAGAAAATAGTGGACTATTCAGAGTATTAGGAGAGTGTAGCTTATAAATCATTACTCTCTTCCCATAGCAAGCAAGCAGTAGAGATAAAACTTAACTGATGTAAATAAAAACGGATAACAAGTTTTCCGGGATTATTAGTAATGACAGAATTATAATAGAAAAAGGCAGGCTACAGTGAATCTAAGTAAAACACCCGAAAACGATTTCATAAAAACAAATCACAGGTACCAACTAGTCTCATATATGTATATATTTTTTTTAATTTATATTAAAGTATTTATTTATCGCCATCGTCTTCAGAGTGTTCCTAAATTAAAAAAGCTGAAAAGTCTTTTTTTATGGCAACACGGTATAACGGCGTGTGGCGCAGGCGGTTTGTGATGAGCGGTAAGACAGGTTACTGGCCATCACTCGTACTCTTCAGGTACTCACGTACCGTGGGAATCTCAAATTGACCTTCGTATCGAATGTCTGATGACGTACATCGGAGACGACCATTTGAATTCAAGCTACATAAAATACTAATTTTAGCATGGAAATCCATCCGTGTTAAATGCGTAATACATTAGGAATTTGAAGATCACAATTATTTTTTCTTATAAAATCATGTGTATATTTCTTCCTTGTTACAATAAAGGTAATGAGTTTATTTACCCGACGAATTAAGGTTTTAAATGCTAACGTTCATTTTTGTAATAAAATTGTTTGGCATAAACACCTTCACGGAAGAAGAAACTCTAACCAAATTAATGTACATAGAAGGTTGATAATATACTAAGTGTAGCAATGAAAATACATTTATACAATATATTTTATGAATTAGATGAGCAACTGTAAGTGAATTTAATTAATCTACATGATATAAACCTCAGTTCTTACTAAAAGTGGTTATTTAACAACTAATAATGTAATGCAATGGGTAAAAATACATAATTATTCTGATATTGATTAACGGTTTTTTTTTCGAACTGACTACGCTTTTGACCTAGCAAGGCTTTAACAGCTTCACCGGACTACTAAGGCGAGCGTTTAAGGCACTCAGCCGATTTAATTTGACAACTAGCTCGAGGGTGCACGGCACAACTCGGCTTGGGCTGTTGCCCGATACATGCAATTCGCGACCTATCTGAGCTAACCTAAGCTAACTATTCAATACATATATGAGTTGTTGAAACATATATGTGTACCAAGCATACATACCTCAACAACTATATATATTTCGTATATATATTTCGTATCGGATAATTTTCTAAACTCTTTCAATTTGATAAGGGAAATAAAATAAAACTCTTCCACTTGCATGTGTAAGCGTGCACGTGTGTGGAGGTGACATGTGTAATGTTATTTCAGTGATGTAAGATTTTGTGTCACAGTATCGCGCGAGCAGCGCACTCAAGGGTTCCACCCCGAGGGAACGGACCTAGGCTTGAACCGCTGCTGAGGGGGTCTAATCTGGTGTGCGGGAGCGAAATTGACACCCAGACCACGGCGGCGTGATCTGTGGTTACACGGGCGTGGGCGTAGGCGTGAACACGCTCTGTTTGGAGACACAGGCTGGTACTGATCGTGATTATCGGATATCGCTTGTCCATAATTACTATTATTGACGATGACACCAGTGTTATCGCAGCGTGCGAACAAGCAAAACATTATATAACAACCTTATGTATGAAAGGGTGAGCACGTCATATAGCTCACACTCAAAATCACGATATGAAAAACGAATATTTATAGAATTATCGTATCATTGTAGCAAATTGTTCAGAACAGCCGAAGGCAGAATAATTGACAGCAGTTTATAAAAAATATTGTTAGAAAATAATATAACCTAATTTATTATTTATATATAGCCCTTATCTATATCTTATCTTAGTCTAACCTTCATATGAAGCGTTACAATTGAGTCCTTACGAGAAGAAACCAATGATATTAGTAGAAACTAATTATACTGGCTTCAGGTTTGGGGGCATTTTAAAGTTGGATATACATAATTATGTGGTGCAATGCTCACTTAACATCTGATGAATTGTATATCTGCTTACTACTTCACCTTATGAAAAATATATTTTTTTATAAGAATGACTAATTGTAGGTATATAGCTACTTAGTATTCCAAGTATACGTTGGATGTACCGGATATAATATTTTTATGTTTAAAGTAAAGCGATCGGTCTTTAAATTTCCTCGTAAAAACAGACATATGTGGTTTCATAATCCTCTCTTTATATATTTCATTATCAACACTGGGCCGGTGTTCGTTTTGCAATAAACAAATAAGAACAGCTTATGTAAATATTATAACGATGTACAGAATGAATTCCTAATTTTGACATATACTATCAACATTTATATTTTATTTTTAGGGCACAACTAAATTTTTCTTACGAAAACTTGCGTTTCAAAGGCTGCATATGCTTTGCAGAGATTTATGAGTGGCCCAGCCATATTCCTAACCCAACAACGATGTGTAAAAAATAAACAACAAGTATCAAACATACTAAAGTTCGCGGAATAAAATATAACAATTTTTCGGCCAGTCACCAGTCGTGCAGCTGGCAGGTACGGATACCTACTGAATTTGTCATTTTTGGTGCACATTTAGACAATCTCAGTAAACGCTTTGGTCTTTCGAAATACTTAATTATGTGGTCGTAATAATAAAATGCATATTTGTCAGTGATGTTCGTAGAATTGCATGATATTATAATGTGCAATGGATATATATTTCTTGGTGTTCGCTGTGTTCAAAATTATACGCCATCTTCTACGCGTCTATGTTAAAATACAGTATTAACGGCCGTCGGATCATTTCACTTTCACTTAAAAATGAACGTGGGAACGGCACGAATAAAACAAAAGGGTTTATTGACCGTTTTATTATCGAAGGATATTAACTCCCGGTCGCTCATTATAGCTTTCGGCACCGGTCATTGCACCTAGATTTATTACGATTGTGTTTATACTTTTGAACGTCTTAGAATAAACTTTAACTTAGATTCTCTTTGTTCTTTATTAATATTTGTTTTGATAGTATTATTTTATATGTTAAATGTGACCATCAAGTTTATCCTAGAATACTGCGAGTGTTTAACCGTTCACCTGGTATAATCATAGTACTAATATATTATACATTTTAACCTTCGGGAAGAATTTATCTATGCAATAGTGAAAACTGTATCAAAATTCGTTGCCTTCCTTACAAGAACTAAGATAACATAGAGACATAGAAAAGGCGTCTTTGCTTTAATAGTATCATTACATAGTATAAAACAAAGTCCCCTACCGCGTCTGCCTGTTCGCGATAAACTCAAAAACTACTGAACGGATTTTCACGCGGTTTTCGCCAGTGGATAAAGTGAGTCATGAGGAAGGTTTTGGTGTATCATTTGTCAAAGATTTTTTTATAATCAGTGGGAGACTAAAATACAAAGAAGATAGATCTAGCTTTATTTAAAACTAGCGGGCCCGGCAGACGTTGTTCCGCCCTGATTATGAAAAAATCCTTGGCAAATTGTATACTAAAACGTTCCTCATCAATCACTCTATCCACCGGTGCAAACCGCATGAAAATCCGTTCGGTAGTTTTTGAGTTTATCGCGAACAGACGGACAGACAGACGCGGTAGGGGACTTTGTTTTATACTATGTAATGATGCAGAGGTAATTAACTAATAGGTAAGCCAATGCTCAGTGTTGAGATACTGTGTCGATTGGTATAAATTTCAATTCCTGAGTGACTGAATCAGAAATAAGGAGATCCGTAGGATTAAAGTCACTGACATAGGCCTTAAAATAGTAAGATTTAAGTGACAGTGGGTAAGGCACAATGTTCATAGAACGAATTACCGACGGGGCAGAGAATTTTCGAGTGGCGATTGTGAATCGGAAGAGACAGCGAGGACAGATCTGCCACAAATTGGGCCGATGACCTGGAAAAGTTTTTATCGATCTTTAAGGGAGACCTGCAATTGCCTGAATGAATAGCATAGTGGTATAATTTTTGGTAATGCCCACCTGGTTAGCTTCTACTCTCAAGCTTAAAATCTGACGCCAAACACGTATAGGTATATTCTCGGGAGCTCTCCCAATAGCCAATGCTCCTCTAGGTACAGCATATTATCTGATCCAGAATGATATTTAAATCAAAATTCAGTCAAACTACGGTGGGTAGTCCTTTCATTTCAAAATCTTCCTTATTTGTGACGTCACCGTTGGTTGAAGATTTCCTTGTATTCTTTGCTGTAAATGAAGCTAGATCGTTTGGATTTTCTGGTCTGGCTGATTTGGTTGGCTTAGCTTGCTCGGCTCGTACTAAAGAGTACAAAGATAGTGTTACAATATAGTTTTTAATATTTGAAACTGGCGTTGTTAACGAAATAATCTTTTACTTTAAGTATATTTGGATTAACTTGTACTCACGGAATAAAGTTATAGCTCTGATAATTTTGTTAGGCGTTTCTGTTGTTTATCATTTACATTATATTCATATTTATCAGTTAAATGAAAGATGTTTCTGATTCTGAATTGAACTATAAAATAACTTGTACTAAAGTTATCACAGTAAAAACAGTTACTTATACATGTTGATTTTTAAATGTCCTCAGAATAAAAATATGATTCACCTCTAGCAGATGTTTTATACTTGGAATGCCGTTGTAAATCCAAACTTGATTTTATGAATGTGCAAGTAACTATATCTGGTTACCACTTTTCAAGATTAAATCGCTGAATCAATAGTAGTATAATTTTGACGTAGCCTGGAACCTGCAGAAGAACTTAGGTTACTTTTCATCCTCAATAAATCAGGACTCACGACAATGAAGTTGCACGAGAGCAAGTTGGTAAGAGCGCCGGAAGCCCACCTCTTCTCCTCCCAAACACAGGCTGGCAATGCACTCCCCTGGTGTTCCTAGTGTCTATGGACGGTGGTGATCACTTAACATCAGGTGACCCACCTGTGTTTGCCTCTTATGATATAAAAAAAGGTAATTCTAGTTTCTGATAAAAATATAGTTGGTATTAGTAAATTATTAGTAAACAATGTACACAACACTGGAGATGTAAGTCCATAAAAACTTAGTACAGAAGTGTCGGTTGTCTTAATGTGTTTAACAATGCTATGTTCCGTACCAAAACTGGAAATATTATACAAAGAGCTCAAAATAAACTTGCCGTATATGAACTTTATCGTAAATTGCGTCCAGTATAGAACAGATTTGCCGTTTTAAACATCATCCAAATATGGATAAAGGTCTTGGATCTAGGTGTATATTTGGAATATGCTGGTCACGTAGGTGCCAGCACCGTCTAGTTGGATCGACTTCCTTATCTCTGCAAGTCGCAGACCGCTACCCGATTTGTATTCCTATCAACGTGATATTATGCTCGTCTGGAATCTTTAAATTATTTGGAGCTTATTCAGTCTAACATGCACAAACCTGATTTGGAGTCGGTAAAACGTTTTATGTATTATTATTGGCGAAGCCGAAGTGAAATTTTACACTGTTTATTGTTTCTTTATTAAAATTATTGGGTCAGTTATCGATTAGGTAGATCAATTTGTCATCGAACTTAGTACTTTAGTATATGAGCGACCGAGGTTTGGTTAGTAACGTGATAAAAAAGCATTTAATATGTCATTAAAATCGTTTGTGCTGTTTCCGAGAAACCAATTAATTACGTGCAATATGTCGATGTCGACTTAGATACTTTTATCTACTATAAAAAACGACTATCGCCAAGTTATTTTATTGTGGTAAAAACATATTTGTTTACATCACTGACTTATTTAGATAAACATTTGAGTTAAAGGACATTCCGTCTGATTCTGACTTATAATTGTCCCGTATGGTAAATTCCTACAACCTAACGAAGCAACGATTGCAAAATCGTTTCATTCATAACGCGGCAGGCGCCTAGTGGTATTCCTTCGAGACAAAGGCCTCCATAGAGATGTAGAATTTGTCTTGATTCAATCATAAACATGACTTCCATCACCATTAGATATATTGATTCAACCGCCTATGACCTGAAGCTGTTGCTGGTATCAGTCGTAAATTATACCATCGACTTACTCGAACCAATTTGTACCAGTCTCTGAAACATTGCGTATCCACGCCGACGTCAGAGTATTCACCATCCACCATTCCCGCCATCTAAGACTGGCGGTTAACTTCGCTCTCATACATTCGCCGCGATCTTCCACCATCCTCCGGAATGGAATGGAGCCCTCGAGAACACGGCTTGAGTGGTACAGCATACTGTATTCACTAAGAACACGCACAGGGTAGGAGAATTTTCGACATTCTCGCCTAACTACTACCTAATTTAACAGACCAATCTTTCTATGCTTAACATTTGGCCATATCATCACTTAACATCCGGTATGATTCTGGTATAAATATACCTACATTTTTTCTTATTAAGATAATATACATGTATATAAGATTATAATAATATAAGTAGTATTAAACGTGATAATAAATAATATTACTTTCTACTTTACGTTTACAGTGTCTTTCAAATAGGATTATTTAAAAAATTGCTTTTAATGTTGAGCACCAATATATTTTAGATATTGATCGTCTCTGCATAGTGTAGTAGTAGTAATAATATTCGTCCAATAGGACAGGCGAAGGAATTAATCCATACTGCCAATTCTGAAGTTGTCAATATAGGTATTTCTTATGTATCCTTTAACCAATTTTCTTTCGTGTCCAAGTTAATATAAAGGCATAAGCGCCAAATCTTCTATGTAATATTTCGAACATATTCTTTTATCCATCTTTTTATCTTAATCTCCTTGCTAATAGTAGCGTGCCAACTTCCTTTTGTCTGAATTATTTCGTTTTGCCAATTCTGAAGTTGTCAATATAGGTAGTTCTTATGTATTCTTTATCCAATTTTCTTCCGTGTCCAAGTTAATATAAAGGCGTAAGCGCCAAATCTTCTATATAATATTTCGTACATATTATTTTATCTATCTTTTTAATCTTAATCTCCTTGTTAATAGTAGCGTACCATCTTCTTTGTCTGAATTATTTCGTTTCTCTCACCCAGAGTATTTGTTAATTTCCAGTGTTTGTTAATTTTCAGTGTTTGTTAATTTCCATTATCAAGTAGTTAATTCAAAGCTCCAACAAGACGGTGGCTCTCTTGCTAGAACTTTCCATGGAGTTTTTGTGGCATCTCAGAATTTATGGTTTGTGGTATTATTTTCCATTCACTTCACTTATGCACAATAAACAAACTATATTACATAAAACACCACCAATTTTACACAATATAGGGTCAAGTAACACAAGATTATGAATAAAATATAAAATTCACTACATGACAGACCAAAATCCCGCCAAAAACTCTCTGCATAGTGTAAAGAGAAAGATGTTGAAAAAAATATTCAAAGACTACAAACTAGTCTACAAACAAAATATAAAAGTTGTCAAAAATGTCATCAAAGGGCTATCGAGAGCCGCTAACGTTAATTGTATTACTTATTATAATGTTTATGAATAGTAACATTCGATATCATAATTTATTTTTACGTTCATCTATTAGAAAAATACCATCATTACAAAAATATCGTCAAATTGGGAATATGAAAGTATGTTCACAGAGCGTATGTTTTCAAAATTATTTTTATTCAAGTATTTCATTATACTCGAATGCAGAATCTAATGGAGATAAAAGCAATGGTACTAAATCTACATTAGAAGAAAAGAAAGAACCCGAACCAGTTTCAGAGGATGATACACAAAATGGGAATCAAAAAGAACTTCAAGCAACTCCAGAACCAGAAAATGTATCAAGTTAATTCAGTACAAATACAAACTGATTTACAAGAATCGCCTTCTCGAAGAAGTCGTATTGAAACGTATGATGAATTCGCACGGTTTCGAAATTCGAGCAGACCTCCAGATAGTCATTATCCACCTGGTCCTGGACTAGGGTATAGACGATCTAATTGTGAAAACCTTACATTTAACTTCAATATCATAGTAATACACTTACTTGCTTATATTTATCTAGTTACACTCAATTAAGAATATTTCGTTCTCTGTGTCCATGCGGTGTTTTTGCTTTTTGTGTGATAGCATTCTCTTGTTATGTTAGCATTAGTGGTATTGTCAAATACGTAATAAAGACCAAATAACCAAAGAAATATGTATATCAGATTCTTGTGAGGCCTTGATGTCCAATAATGTAGGTTTAATTCTTCAAAATTCTGTTGATAGAGATTGATAGTGGTATCAAGAGTTTAAAATTTTTTCTGAGGAAATAAAAGCCTTTGAGTTGATAAGTCCTAGAAATTAATGTATCTCTTTGTTGTATCTGTCATGTTGCATATAGAGTCTCGATTGACGTAGGTACGAACTCGTAGTCCGGTGAAGCTGTTAAGACCTTGCTAGGTCAATAACGTAGTCAGTTCGAAAAAAAAAAGGTACGAACTCTTATACTATAACATATACCCTAATACCGTTTCTATTCCGGCAGGCTGACTACCACCTTCAATTTGAAAATCTTTAGTCAAGCACCTACGGGTGTTCCGGCACCTGCACTTCATTCAGCTTCCCTTTAAGTTTAGCGTGGTTGTCATATAAAACCACATTGTCAGTTAACATCAGTTGAGATTGCGGTCAAACGCTTAAAATTCTTTATACTATGTGTATAAAGAATATGTTTTATTAGATTAAATGATGTTTCGCATCCCGAATATACAAGTATACATTTTTAAACTTTTTTAATTTAAATGTATAATACTTTAAATTACATTTATATTCTTCAAAGCAGCCAAACAAATGACTTCTTGTGCGTTAACTATTGTAAGCACCTGTGATTATCTAAAGATTTTAAGGTTAAGTTTGTTTTCGAAACCATAAGCCTAGTTCACGACACCAAACTGTCATGATTGGATTATTACAGCTTCTATAATATTTCCTCACTCGATATCATATAAGTTACAAATAATCAGTTAATTTTCTCATATAAGCTACAATAGTCGTAATGTTTATATTAATTTATGTTACTGAAAATGGAACGCAACCATTTTTAGTTCCGTTTTTTTTCTAATGGCGCTCGTGTGTGCTGCTGTCACTTTCTTGTACAACTTGTGTCGTAATTATCTGTATTCATCTGTTTATTATTTTAATTACGGTACGATGATAACTCATAAAGTTCATTGACGAAGGTTCTGGAATAAAATTTATGAAAACAAACAAAGTATAGCCCAGAATGAGATTCCTTTTATTTAGACTTCAGACCGATTACATGTATTTTTTTAATATATTTATACGAAATGGTTCAATATAAAAGGTAAAATTCGAGGAATAAGTGGCGTATTCGTCGTTAAATATAGTTTTTCTTGTAAATGATCACATTCATTTAATATGTAGCACTTACGAACTATTAGGCACTTTGAAGCCTCAGTGAAAGCCCACCACATGCGTTTACCATAACCAAATCCCATAGCATAATACTAAATTAACATTAAAAAGAAAACCTAGCAAACTGAGTACCGAAAGTTATCTAACTAAAGGGAACTTTTACTTTAAATTACAGCTTTTTATAAATACGCTTATATACAAAAAATATATTTCAAATTATAATACGTGATATAAAATAATAATTGTAATAAACTACGTTTTAATTAATTAATAACATGCTCAAATGTTTTCCATAATCTGTGAAATTCCACTAGCAGTACTCGACAATCTTTTTGGCCGCTCTGAATATAGCAGTTAAGCTTGGACTTGTTAATAATATAGTCAAAAGTTTAATACAAAACAAAGTTAAAATACAATTATAAGAATCTAAAGTTTTCATTTGTTTTTGTGTTTTGCTCTATGTTATATACATCATATACCTAATACGTATCTATATCTATATTTGTGTTTACCACAGCTGTAATCAGAGCGGTCAAAAAGTTTGGCACAGACTGTAAGGTATTGATTTATATAATTGCCTTATACAGTTTTAAAACAAGCAATAACTTCAAACTAACTACAAAATTTAACAGCATCTAAACTAAACGAGTATAAATAAAATTCCACTAATAAATTGAAAATAAATTGCAGCGAATTAAAAACTAAATTGCATAAAATCTAACTTTTCGAACGTGGTGAGCTTAAACACTTCACAATTGTATATTACATAAATTTACCATACTAATACCACAATAAGGCCCAACTCACTTTAACATTAATCTAAGTAGGCTACATTGACTTGACAAGACACAATATTTATATACCAGGTGACTGTTTAGGCAGTAGCAATATTTCTGGAGGACACTCTGCACTCGATTCTCTTTCTAAAGTAATAAAAAAATAGGTGTTTATTATTTGACCTAATTATGTGGAAAAATACAAAAATTATACACAATCATCTACGCGTCTATGTTAAAGCATTATTTCAATGACCGTCGGGTGATTTCACTTTCATTTGAAAGGGAAAGTTGGAACGTCAGGAACAAAACAAAAGGGTTCATTGCCCGTTTTATCATCGAAATTTATGAACTCCGGGTCGCCCATTGTAGTTTTTAGCACCGGTCATTGCACTTGGGTTTATTATATTATTCACACGTTTGTAGCTATACTTTTGCAAGTCTTAGAACAAACTTTAACTAAGGTTTTCTTGGTTGTTTATTATCATTTGCTTTAATATTATTACTTTATATGTTAAATGTGACCATGAAGTGTCATATCCTAGAATACTGCGAGTGTCTAAACAGTCACCTGGTATAAACTTATAGTAAAATTCAAGCATTATTTATTTTATAAATAATACTAACACTAAAAGACTAACACCACTTAAAAGTACCTTATATTTACTTTTTTTCTTTATTGTTCCAATATGTTTTCAGGTGTATTATAAAATCACATATAAATTATAAAATTATGTTAAGAAATAAATGTTAAAATTTTTGTTATCTTCTACATATAGTACATACTTTTTTTAGGCGGCAGTAATAATGTATATAGTGTAATAATGTTCCAGAAAAAGTACTTTGTTGCATTCATCAACCTACCATTTATAATAAATAGATTCTCATCGTATCAAGCGGGAGTATTTGAATCTATTTAAAATACGTCTCACATTATTTATAAATGTATATTTAAAGTTTAATTATAAAGACGATATTCCTACCTTATTCTTAGTTATATTATGGTATTCAGAAACATTTCAATAATGAATTCACATACATTCACGATTAAAATTATTCGAAAGATACTGGGAGTCTGTATTGACAAATTATAGGAACCTTTTAGATTTTATTAAAAAAATAGCTAAATAAACCTTACGACTACGAACTACATAGCGTAAGAAGATAAATAAAATAATATTTACGTAGATTAAGAAGGGTGTTGAAATAATAGAAGAACACATACAAGTCATTGATATACAAAAACCCAAGATGCACATTTAACGTCTCACAGACGGCACACAAAAATGAGTGCATAATTTTGGATTATGCAGTCATTTCAAATAGTTTCGCATCCTTGTAAAAACAACTTTAAATCATTCAGGTAAGACAGAATTTGCAAAATCATAAATGTATGGCTTAACTATAACCACGTATGTATATTAGGGTGGAGTGAAAAAAACAAATTTTTTTTTTTTCTTAGCCTGGGGGTCAAATTTGTAGCTTATAAAAAACAAAAATTTTTGAAAAAAAAAAAAAATTTTACTCAACATCTTGAGCCAGCCCACTCATTTTTAAAACTAATTACGAGTAAAAATATTTGGTTGCAAAAAAAAAATTTTTGAAGGCGTTCTAGAAACTTCAGAGTATCCTCTTTTATGCCAATTAAAAATCACAAGTTAAAAAAAATTTTTTGTGACTATTGTTTTAATTTAAAAAAAAAATCCCAAAAAGTACCATTCCTCTTTAGGGCACTAGAATAAAATTTGAGTTGGAAATGATCATAATTGCCAGTTCTTAGATGTTTTAAGAGATTCAAAGACAAAAAAAATTTTTTTTTTTGCAACCAAATATTTTTACTCGTAATTAATTTTAAAAATGAGTGGGCTGGCTCAAGATGTTGAGTAAAATTTTTTTTTTTTTTTTCAAAAATTTTTGTTTTTTATAAGCTACAAATTTGACCCCCAGGCTAAGAAAAAAAAAAAAAATTGTTTTTTTCACTCCACCCTAATGTATATTGGGGAGCTTTGCGGGGCGGTTTTGAGCGCTACTTTTATTCGAGACTGTGTGTTTTGGGTTTTTATATGTCAATGGTGAAAGTCTTAAGTTTTCTATATACATTATATATGTATCTAGTTAAATAGATTTGGCATAAGATTGTGTTATTTAGTCACAATATAAACGTACACAATTTCCTTATTTTCCATTGAAGTATTATATAAAATAACATATTGAAATACACTACTAAATGGGGAAAGTATTAAACTAATTTCGGAAATATGTAGCGATATTTTTAAATATATTACAGCTCCATACATTAATATATAATTTAGATATGTTGCAACTCTGTAGGGCATAGTAATAAATTGAAGAAATATGAAAGAAAGGGGGGTTAACAATAACTTGTGTAAAAAAGTACTTAAACACGCAAGTCAAGTAGCATTTTACACCGAGCAAAAGTGTAAACACTTTGCATTATTGTTATACGAGATGAAAAATATTTACATTTGAAACAAATAAAGGACGAGTTAATGTTTTTTTACATAATTACTTGGAAATTCCTGTAACAATGAATAATCGTAAAATACACTTATACATCGGAATTATTTCACTACTTTTGATTATTTAATATCATCGTGTTGACATTTACTCGTTGCTTAAAATCATTATATAGTATAAAACAAAGTTCCCTACCGCGTCTGTCCGTCTATCTGTTCGCGATAAACTCAAAAACTACTGAACGGATTTTCAAGCGGTTTTCACCAGTGGATAAAGTGATTCACGGGGAACGTTTTGGGTTATCTTTCGTCAAGGATTATTTTATAATTAGGGCGGGACAACTTTGCCGGGCCCGCTAGTATTGTAAATATTTCAGTTTCTCAATACAAGTTAAAACAGATTGTGATTGCTTTGAAAATCGGTAAAAAAAAAACAAATATTTCCAATCAATTAGATAATACGATATACATATTTTATATTGTAAATCGACTTCATCTGTTCAAATAATGCTTAAATAAAATATTACTATTTTTAGCCTGTTTATAGATCCAATTAAATAAAACATACGTTTCAATTAAATATTATTGTGTGTTTAGTTTACTATATATTCCAATAAATAAACATAGCTCTTAACTTACAGTGAGAGTATCAAATGCTTTGAAAATTATTATGGAAACCTTTCAAAAATGTTATGTGTGTATATTCTCCCATAGTTCGTCTCGATTATAATAAGGTAGTAATAATAATGATATGTTTAGTTTCAAGTTGAATTACGTCCGTAAAAAATGTTACAAAAACGTGGTAGCAAATTGCACCTATAGCATAATTCGTTGATAATTCACAAATGTGATACTCTTAATCATATTGATATACTTGTAAATCCTAGTTCGTCACAGTGCACATCCGTTTCTTGTACCGAAAAGTTTTTTCAGCTCGGGCATTATGACATTTTTCACAAAACTGGACTGACGACCAGCGATGGCATCCCTTTTTGCGTTCTTATAGTAGTGCTTAATTCCTGGCTTGTGGATAAGGAAGGCATTATTGAGAATCATGAAGTCGTAGTCTTTAACGCATAGGACGTAACCCTGAAACAATTGTATTGACCTTATATATCATAATGTGTGTTAGATAAGTGTTAACTGAAGTTATAATACAAGAATTAATATATGTAATTTAAATTAGCAATATGTCAAGCATCTAAGTGTTCGGTTGGGGCATTATACGTTGGGTAGATTCGCATACTCAATGAGGAAAGCGGAATCTTCCAAATGCCATACGTATGTGGGAAAATTGATGATGTGAATAACTTGATGTTGGAGTGTGCCAAGAAGAGCATCGAAAGAGAGTCGTTGATGAGTAGTAGTTGCCAGAACAAGTAATTGTCACAGCATCTTAGCAGAATCCTATTCGGATGAAGCTAAGATATTCTATGACTTGGTAATTATACCTCATCAGCGACTCTCCTGGTGAACCTGGAAAGAGTGGGAAACAATGGGGCTAATATGTTCGTTGGAATAAAAGGCCCTAATAAAAAAGGATTAATGTGTCCCTGAAGAAATACCACTGTGATTACATTTTTTCATATTATAATGTTTTTATACCTGCGTCATTTTATCTTTCTTGCCTTCCCAACTAAGCCGTTCATCGTAATGCGGGTCTTGGTGCGTGCCAATAAATATTGGCTCCCAGTGCACGAATTTTCCGCGCCGTTTACCGACGTGGAAGACGTCCATTTCTGCAATAAAAATTGCGTTTTTTAAACGAAGGCTCAGTGTAAATCGGTCACCAAGATTGGTTTCTAAATAAAATACATTTATATATCAATGTACCAGCGTCAAATACACAGAATGGTTAACATTTTGCAAAATTGGTGTAACAAGCCCGAGACATTGGTTTGGGAATGGCGGGTAAGTCGCGGTCGTTGCACCTTAATACGCAATTAGAATGCCCCATACGATGGCCACGTTATGCTACAGACGGCATAAATAGCTCACGACACTAACAGCACAAAGATTAATTGCCCCTGCATCACAACTTCACTTGCGGTCTATGAATTATAATCAAAGTGGAACAAAAAACTACAAAAGAATGTGTAGCGTAGGACGCAAATAATTATATTGAACCATTAGGAATGAAATGTCGATAACGTGTAAAAACAGAAAGATATATCGGTATAATGTAGTCACACCTTGTTGACGTCAATATCTAATTAAAGTGAAAGGTGGTGAAATGGAACAATACCTACTTCATAAAAGGGACAATTTATAGCCATTACCCGATATATTTACGTATTAGTTTTAAAATGAACTTATAAATAAAAGATCTCAATGGAAACTAAAATTTCGCGTACGCTTCTGAAGTATTGGTGGTATATATAAAAGCTTACGGTTTGTTTCTGGCGCAGTCATCCATTGTATTCCTTGGGGAATATTGTGACAATTTGGGCATACAAATTTATGGAATGGTATTGCAGTCTTATTTGCCAACATACTTTGGAGCTGTCTCTTTGTTGATGGCACCTGTAATAGAAAAACATCGATTTACTTGTAGTGTAGCAATTATACACGTATATACACATTATCATAGAAGTTTAGACTTACTTGAACTTTGGCGTCAACTTCGAAGATACTTATCGGAAAAACTCTTGGTTTAGTGGAATTATTTAGAGGTTTCGCGTTTCTAGCTATCATATTTAAAAATCTTGGTACTAGATTCGGACTAGGATATAATTCTATATCAGATGGCAATATAAAGTGCGTTAAAGCGGCATCTCTTGCGATGTTTCTTGCAACATTCACAGGATACAACAGACTTTTCTCTTTCATGTATGTCGTTGAGGAATTCACTACGTATGGAGTCTTCAATGTGCAGTTATAAGGTGTTTCTAAAAACTTCTCAGGATCTGGAATCTGTAACCACAGAAACACTTAATTATTATATAATTGTATATCATAAACTATTTCTTTTTGATATACCTGAAATTCAAAATTTCAATTAACATTAAATAATAATTGACGACTAATTACACATTTTTTTTGTATAGATTTTTATTACTATATTTAATTAACAAGACAGTAATTTGCATATTAGTACCGGACCCAGAAAATTATAATACAATTTCATAGTTATCTTAAACAGGGATCTAAAAAGCTACAACTATTTACTACAACGTTGATCATCGTCCAGATATTATTAACTCCGTAATAAGTGTTATTAGCTTCATCAGCTATCTCGGTGTATAATTTTAACGCAATCACTTTTGTGTATTAAGGTTTTAGAACACGTTTGCTGTTATCGTCGAAATTTACACGGGCTTTAAGAAAGCCCATCATGAGCCGGATGAACCGAATATTAATACCACCTGCCCATTAACGGGTTTAATTTAGGTACTGTTTTTTTGATGAATAAAATTACGCAAAATAAATATGGTTTTATGTTTCCTTTGTACCAAGTTTCTTTCGGTGGTAGAGCCACGCTGAAGCTATTACTGGTTTCAGCATGAATGGGTCGGCTCACCCGGGGTGGTACCACCCTCTAACAGAAAACCGACGTGAAGTAACAGTGCTTGCATTGTTGCGTTTCGTTCGGTCAGTGAGAGCGCCGGAGACTCACCTCCCCTCCCCCTCCCTCTCATTCCCCTTCCCTCCAAACACAGGCTGCCAACGCAATTGCAACTCTCCTGGTATTGCTAGTCTCTATGGACGGTGGTGATCACTTAACACCAAGTGAGCCACCTGTTTGTTTGCCTCCTATAATATATATATATAAAAAAGTTTAGGTTTATGATAAAATATATTACGCTATTTGATATAGCCCATAACTATAAGAAATGAAATTTGAACAAAAATTCAAATAAGGTTTGATAGGCTGAAATGCGAGCTGAGCATACATAAATTTTAGGGGCGTAACGTACCTTTGTTGGAATATGTTTATTGGAGAAAAATATGTGGAAAGTAACGTATTGCCTGATGAGGTCATTGCCGAGGCAGTCCCGAAGATATCTGATACTATCGACGGTGGGTGCCATGTCCTTGCCAGGTGCGTGTATCGCCAGGCTTACCGGTGCCATCCATCTGTGGAGGAATGCAAATAAATTACATGGAAGGTCATATCCATTATATGCAACGTGAACAATTATTGCAATCCGTCAGTGTCTGAGCTAGCGTTAAAAATGTTGCTAGTTTATTACACTGAAGCTACGTAAATCGTTTTTTCTAATTATTATAAAATGCAATGGTATTTCATCTTTACTTAATTATGAAAGTAATTACATGTTTAAACTATTATTTTCTAATTATCATTAATATAGTGTTTTTTTTTCAAATCGTAATTCACAGTAGTTTTAATTTCTAGAAACAGCTTTCCGATGTTAGATTCTGAAGGAAAAGTGTACCAAAACTCATATTTCAAGTATAAATAATCTAGTAGTTTTGTTTAAGGAGATATATACATGTCTTTTTATTGTGTTTTATGAAGATATTTAAACATAATCTGAAGTAATTTTAACAAGTGAACTGAGACTGTCGGGTGGAACATAGCATAATTTGTATGGTTTGGGTTTCTGTATATTATTGCTCTCTGTATAAACGATGAGATATTATGATTATATGAAATACGTGACTAAATAAGTATTACTACTTAAACTCAAATTTATTTATATCGACCTCGTTCAGTAACCACCAATATATTACTTGTCGACTAAGTGTGTAGTACGCTGCCAGCTGCGGTTGCTCGGTAAAAGGATAATCAAAAATATATTTTCCGTCGGTCGTCGAAGGTCTCGCTGTCAACTCTAATTATTACGACACGCGAATAAAACGGTAAAGCGTACGAAAGGGCGGTAATTATATTTAATCAATACGCAACTAAACTACCTGCCGGCCCCGGATGAGCGAGTTGCGTGACAAACGACATTTACGTCTATTCCCGCTCTCGCTACAGGTTGTTAACGTGCTGGTATAATGCACATTTACACCTGAATTTTTATTGCTTTACCCAAGTGCGTAGAATAGGAAGGAGGATAATATTTTATGAGTTTATGCATATATATATATTTATCTCTTAGATACACTCTGTAGCCTCAACGTCTAGATAGATTTTTATATATGCAATGTCGTGAGATTCGTCTAGATATTTGTGACTTAAAAAATAAAAGAAGGATAAGAATTCTTTCGTTAAAAGTAACAGAAGAAAGAATGTTTTTGCAATACAGAATAAAAGCAATACGAGTAAATGAAAATGATGCAAATTGATTGTATTGACTATGTAGCATTAATATATGCTTCACAAAAAACAGTGGGTTGATTGAAGTTTAAATTCTTATGGTTATTATTTATATGAGGTTTAGAAATAAAATATAGTTACTACAGAATATTAACTATACATATGAAGTATTAAACCTACAAACTTTATACTTAGCGGTTAATGTATTATAGGTGTAGTCTAATTTCTCAAATTATCAGGAAAAACGGTACAACTAGAAAAAAGTGTGATCGAACAAAGTGGTGAGTTATTACAGAATAACCCTACCATTATTCTGATGCATTGCCTTATTATAATCTTTGGGATCTTGTATATTACTAGATGAAATTTAATATAGAGGCTAGTGTCAAGTTGAGATTATTATCAATTGCGACAAGTACATGACATAACTTACAAAGTAAAATAATATTAACCAATTATAGTTTTTTTTCTTTTCAATTCAAACAAACTGAAATATATATTCTTCTCGTTTTCTTAGTACCAGTATATGGAACATTCTACCTATACTTTAACACTGGAAATGTTTACCAAATTGTATTATTCGTACTGGGGAGTTACGGCACAGCGCTGGCAACATTTCTCACGCGTTCCTCGCTTATTTCTTTAATTTCTTAATGATAGTTCTATGTTATAATTTCTTTGAATACTTCGAAATATAATTTTACAAAAAAACTAGGCAGAAGAGTAGTGATAATATATAAATGGAAACTTTTATCTACGACTAACTTCTGTCCGCGACTTCGTCCGCGTGGAGTAATTATTTTGGGCTAACGCTAACATGCAGCGGAAGCTTTCAAAGGAAAAAAAACACGATTTAGAAACATTCTTATTGGTGCTCCGCTCCTATTCGTCTTAGCGTGATGATATATAGCCTTATAGCCTTTCTCGATACATAAGCTATCTAACATTGAAATACAATTCAATTTATTTCAAATCGGACCAGTAGTTCCTGAGATTAGCGCGTTCAACCAAACCCTAGCTTTATAATATTATTATCTTTATATATAAATGTCTTCTGTACGTGTGAATGTCACTGAACTCCTCCTAAATGGCTGGACCGATTTTGATGAAATGTTGTGTGCGTGTTCCAGTGGTTCCGAGAATGGTTGAGATTCACAATTGGACCCGGTAGGTGGCGCTGCGGTTGGCTTTTAGGATTTTTTTAAATTATCAAAGCAGAACAACGTCCGCAGGGACCGCTAGTAGATTTATAAAAATTTAATTATACTAGGCAAGTAAAAATTCACAGATGTAGGTGTTATTTATTTATGTGTTACTACTATGCGTGAACATATCGATGGAATGCTGATCTTTAGTGAATTAAAATAAACCGATGTCTGTATAAACTTGAAGCAGGATCATAGACCGTGAATCGTGACCGCAAAAAGCCATTTCTTTTGACAATAAAAGACTGTTATTAATGGTGTCGGCGCCGCCGCCGCAAAAAGCCACTACGGTGCCTGCCACCGGTTTTTAGGTCACGAAATTCACAGCTAACATCAACATTTCGCCGTGAAATACCGGTTTTCGATTTAACGTTAATATCGTTAATTAATTTTATCGCGCTTATTTCTTTTGTCTTTCACCTCGCATGCGTATTTGATATTTGACGAAAGATCAATGGGACAAGAGTGTCGTACTATTTTGTACGTAATAATCGTAATGCGTGGCTCTTACGTAACAGTAAAGGTTAAATTACACAATTGTTCGAAATGCCAGTGGGACTGTCGCCGTCTGAAGTAATCCTAGATGAACAGATAAGTGGATTCCGCACGAGAAGTGTTGAATAGTTCTGAGATTGCACTCGCCGCGCGTCGGAATGTTTATTCTTAATGATTTTGAAACTATCGAGAACACGAAATTACTTTTTTTATTGTTCCATATTGAATAATGTAACATGTAACACACTTGTACCTATTTGCCAATAGAGAAATAACAAATCGAAAACTATGTATTTGAAAATATGTACAGATATATTATAAACTAGCTGTGCCCGCAACTTCGTCCGTGTGGAACATTATGTAAAAAAACAGTGATTAATAGAGTCATTTGAATGTATTAAATCCATTTACTTATCCACTTTTCTCTCATACTTACACCGCATCGTCATTAAAATCGCAATAACTTTTGATAAACCGAACCGATGTTAATGAAACAAAGACTAAGTTATGCTCGGAGATATGCTTTATGATTTTCTTGGTGTGGTTTTATCGTGAACCCAGTCCTTTAACAGTGATGCGTGTTCATACAAACAGACAGACATTTCTAAAAATGATTGAAATGTATTTATTACTTATTTCCAGACACCTGCAACAATTTTTTTCACGAAAAAGTACATACACGTAAGATTTACATTTTTATTATATGTATAGATAGACACCACGGTTTACAATGTATTTATTTACAAAATGAAGATATTATACTATCATATAGTGACTTTTTATCGTTCAAATGATTGACGAAGTGACTTCAATGTACTTAATGATAAGTACAATGCAGTCCAAATACAGCGATGACCACCGAAATATCACAAAGCATAGTTATGTCGGCCTGCAAGTGTGCTAATAATTTAATTTTGCCACTGATTCCTCTGATATTGTTGTTTCAGAGTCAGAGTTTACTTTGATATTCTTTTTACAACTATTTTAGTTATTGATAATGTTTTTTTTCTCTAATTATAATATGGATTTTAGTATTTCCCAAAGTCAAGTTTATTATTTTACCGCTTAATTTTCCCCTTTACGCTTTTTGAATGTATGTTACTGTACAAGTAAAATGACGTCATGATAACCAGTTTTGGATATTACTATAATGATTTTTAAATAAGAAACGCAAGTAAAATTAAATATTTTAAAAACTAAAATCTTTTCGGTGCAATATTACATTGTCTGAGTCTAAAACACGATAAACTAGAATATAGTGAAAAGCTTATTATCATGTGCATGATGGTATCGATCCAATCAGTAGACAACCCTATTTTCTCATAAAAACATAACATAAAGTTAATTTAACACCTCAGCTGATTTTTAACGGCCAGATATCAAAATAGCGGATCATGTTTTTAAATATCTAGCCCTTGTTTTTTTAATTATAATTTTATATTACATAATTTGTTACTTACTGTTCAAGTTTTGTAATATATATGGTATTTTTTTTAAACTTATGCAGCCAACAGTTTGTTGTCCAGTCTAAAGTCTACATCCGTTTGTATGAAGCTTAAACCAAGTCTAATTAATGTTCTAAATAATAGTTCGATTCTACAATAAGCTTCGAAAACAAAGAAATAAGCGGACAGTTATTTCAATAAAGAACAAAACTTTTTTTTTTCGAACTTACTACGCTATTGATCTATCAAGGTCTTAACAGCTTCACCGTACTAAGGCGAGCGCTTAAGGCACTCAGCCGATTTTATTTGACAACTAGCTTAAGGGTGCACGGCACACCTCGGCTTGGGCTGTTGCCTAATACATGCAATTCGCGACATATCTGAGCTCACCTAAGCTAAGCTAACTATTTATACATATATGAGTTGTTGAAACATATATGTGTACCAAGAATACATACCTCAACAACTCTTATATATATTTCATATCGGATAATTTTCTAAACTATTTCAGTTTGATAAGGAAAAAAGAAATAAAACCCTTCCACTTGCATGTGTAAGCATGTATGCGTGCACGTGTGTGGAGGTGACATGTTTAGTGTTGTCACAGTGATGTAAGATTTTGTGTCACTATATCGCGCGAGCAGCGCACTCAAGGGCTCCACGCCGAGGGAACGGGCCTAGGCTTGTGCCGCTGCCGAGGAGGGCCTAATCTGGTAAATTAAATACGTATTGAATATTTGCTTTAAAAAGGTTTTAAATTAAATGCACCGCGCTCGCCCGAGGCAAGTTCGTGTTATTCTTTTTCGCCAAGCCTAATCTGACGTAACCAAAGCGAGATAACAGAGAAATATGGCGAACATTCTGCGACCGCGGTGCATTTAATTCGAAACCTTTTTAAAGCAAGTATTCAATACGTATTTAACTTTTTTGTAATAACACCGTTATAGTTTTGGACAATCCAGGGGTCAATGTCAAAAACTCCTGTGTAAACATGGTAATGCATATTTAATGGACTAACTTATAAAAACTATATATATACTTACTATAACTATATATATAATTGTGAAGGTTAATTTATAAATATATATTGGAAAACTCTTAAATCAAGTTTTACTTTTATATAAACGTATATCATATACATCTCTTTATAGGCAGCAAATATGCGTCCCTAAGTGAAATATTCGATGGTAACCCCTCGCGTTGAGCATTGCCGAAGTGGGGTAGTTTAATTCGGAAGGGTTAGCCCACCTGGCACCTCACTACTCCATTCGCGCTACGTTCAGAATAATAATTACTGGTTACTGTCAATTAGATTTATTACAAAAAAATTGTAAATGCTTCAACACGTATTTGAATCTATACGAATGGAATTATGTATGAATACAAAAACAACAATTAGGGCTATACTATATTCTCCAAATAATAATAATTGAAAATGTAAATACAATTGAAATGAATTTAATGAATTAATAATGACAATTAAATTAAAAAAATTTCAAGGTTTTACATATTTTTCGTTATTAATCGTTTTCTGATTACGATGCATAGTATCGACAATTTACTATATCGTTTATGTTCTGTCGACATTATCGGCTTTATGTTATATCGTTAGAAGTGTCGTTAGAAACCAAGGTATAATTATAACATTATTATTTTTTTCATTGCAATTTTTATTTATTGTATTGGTCTGATATATGTATATGATAAAACAAGTTGATAGCGTAATTACAAAAATAATTATTGTGCAATTAATAACAGATATTAATTTAATATTTACCTTAAGAGTAATTAGTCACAGATACTGTTTTGTTGTAACCGCAGACGTTCTATATTGTGAAATCTAGTAAAAAGTAATTGCTACCTAAAACTTTGTTTTTAAATAATTTTTAATAATTTATTATTGGTTTGTAATTCACGGATACGAACCGCAATACGATGAGTTGTTGAATAAAGCATCCTTACGTACATTATAAATTCGAAATTGAATTTGTTTGCTTCTTTTTCAAGCTTTCATTACTCAACCGATCATCATAAAAAAGGATATAAGGTATCTTTCACAGGTCAAATCTACATTAACGCGAGCGAAGCCGCGGGCAAATGCTAGTTTATAATAATTCTGTTTGAATAAGAGTTCATATCTTATTTAATTGTGATTGCGTAGAGTAAACCTTCCACTCTTTGCGCCCTCCTTTTGTAGAAGACTTGTTTGTCTGTATGATATATATGCTCAAGTTAATTTTATATCTTGCAGTGAATTATGTGGAGTCTACTTACAACACAACAATATATATAGTATAGTTTGATCAAATTAGACCAAAAAATAGGGGTGATGTTACAAAAATTCACACTCGGCTGAAAATCCGTAGGAAACAATCCTCATGGATCAATGGATCATGGATCAAACAATCAAAGGTGGCGTGGAAACGTGTGTATATTATGACGATTACACCTCTTTCAACTTTTTGAATCGTTATACCTCTAAAACGGTGGCTCTTAGGAAAAAAAAGTATTTGGACATTTTTTATAGATAATTATTTGATCTACAATTTTTGTCTAGGCTAATTTTATGCCAAAACTTACCGTCTTGCTGAAAATCGCGCAAAACCCGTTTTTGTGACCTTTGACACCGAGTAAATTTTTTTCTAGGTGTCGGTTCGATGACGGTTTTTCACATTTCGTTTATAATAGTGTTTTGAACAATCCTACCAATTTTCAGCCGAGTGTGAATTTTTGTAACCTTGGAAGACTAAATTGACCGGATTAAGTAGGAGCTATTTTGACTAATTAATATGACACGTCGCTGTTGGTCTTAAATTTCCCGATTTTTAAGAAACTCCTGCACCTTTATCTAGAACAATTATGTCTGTTGATATCTGTTTTGTCGAGTCTGTTTAGATATTCAATAACTTTTAATTGTGAATTGGATTTTCGTCTTTACGTAAACAATTACTGACTCTACCAAGTATTAGACGATTAAATTTATTGCAGTTGTTATAAAACTGTTACAATTACGTTTATAAATTAACGACATAAGATAAATCTTATAGCGAATGATGTATTGCAATTTAATACTATATTACGGCTTCTCTCAATCTCGTTCCCTGAAACCGCAAGTAATATAAGATGATACGTGCGTAACAAGATCGGTTGCAGGGTTTGGCAGATATTTATAAGATATTTTTTTACTTTGTATTTTTATCTCCTTCGTCAGTTTATTATATGGATTTTATATCAGTTGTTCATATAAATAAAATGCTATTATCGAATATATGTAAGCACATCACTTCATAACAGCTGCATCTATTCGACTAATTGTATTTATATCAGAACAAAGTTTGATAATGATTGTTTGAAGAATCTATGGAAGAGTGAGAAATTTGGGTAAAAAAAAATCCATATAAAAAGTAAGTGAGAAGAGAGATCTTCAAAACTATTGACAGAATTGTAAGGATCGACGTTAAATTATTTAGTTGATAAATAATGATAAAATGATGTTATTACGTGGTCGTAATGTAAAGAAGATTTGGTTTAATTTTCATCGTTAGAAGATACGTCTAAAGCCGAAGTGAGCAGCTAGAAGTTGATAAAAAGACTTTTTGACATTAATCGTTGATTCCTGTAAGCCAGTTTGAATTTTAACAGAAATAGGTTTATTCAAAAATCCATACCTAGACTAATAAGAGCGTAAAGGGGCCTTATAGCTTTTGTGAAGGAAAGAGATAAAATTATTTGCCAACATTTTATTAGGCTTGCTTGTTTTAAATGAGGACGCAGTTGTGGTAAATGAAATAGACAGTACAATATCTGATGAGTCAATACGTGTAGCAAGTTTGAGGGTTGTACGTGGGCTGTCAGCTGTAACTTTGTTTGGTAAGACATATTCTGCCAAACAAATACAAGTTGGTAATCTATAGACAAGTACCTTTTCCAAAACAATCTGGAACGTATGCCCTCTTATTAGGGTAGGATAATAAAATCCTTCAATAACAATATCACTTAACATCTTATGAGAATGAGGTTAAATTGTAGTTTGTAAAAATGGAAATAATAAGCTATTATTTAAAAATTTCATAACATAATTATTTATATTCAATTAGTATGAAATTACACCGAGTAAAATATTACTTTGTTACCATATAACTTTTTATCCTATTGACTACTAGTTCTGTGCAATGAAACTTCCCATCGGTAACATCTCCGGAATTATCACATTTTGTAACATATCAGGGGACGCATTTTCTCAAATCTAGGCTAATATCCAAAATTGCCCAATTGATTGTAACGAGACTTTTACAAAGTAATTATGAACTTTTGAGGGCATTATATAAGCTATATAGTATGACGCTTTTTTTATACAAGACTAGCATTTTTCCGCGGTTTCGTACGATTTATTTTCGACTCTTAATTTTATATATATACTTATACTAGCGGACCGGGCGGACGTTGTCCTGCCTTGAAAACAAAAAAAATCCTAAAAGTCGATCGCAGCGCCACCTGCCGGGTCCAATTGTGAATCTAAACCATTCTCGAATCTCCACGAACACACACAAAAAATTTCATCAAAATCGGTCCAGTCGTTTAGGAGGAGTTCAGTCACATACACACGCACACAAGAAATATATATATTAAGATAATAAAAATTGACTGACTATCGGAAAAATGAGTTTACATACAAATTTTCATTCCCGTTTTGGCTACCAATGGGTTGAATTTCCAGTAATCTTTCCTTAGTGCTCACACCTCTAGTGTAAATGGAACTAGGATGCAAATTTTCACGGCCTTAGCCTCAGTAATTTGGGCTATGCGTTGATATACCAGTCACTCAATCAGCTATTCTCTTATATGTTTGGTTAAGTAATCTATCTATAAATAGGTAGTGAGGTTAGGTCTATGCCTACCCGCGGCAGAGGATGTCCGGCTAGGGGAGACACTAGATCTCTATAAAAAAAATTAAAATAATATAGGTAGTGAGGAAATGATTAAGAATCAGCTATTTTTCGTCATTCTTTTTTATTTGGTTATGAGCTATAAATAAAAATATTGGAAAACGATTTTTTTTTCTCTATGGTCTTCGGCCACTGGATGATCACTTGTAGTAATAAATTAACAGTTCAAATAAAATAAAGGGCAGACTAAAATCATTCCATATATAACGTATAGATGCCTTGAAACAATAAAAAACATTTTCACGAGAGCTAAAGTGACGGAAAACAGATAGTACGTAATCTATTAAAAGTTTTAAATTAATTATATGGTGATATTAAAAAAAACATACCGTGACTATAGTCATCAACCGCTCAGTTTCACAATACGATTGAGGTAGAAGCACAATAATAACAGTTATGTGTTTATACTCACTTGATATAACAAAATAATGTATTTACACGTCTTGTTTGAAATATGTATTTATTTTAGCGTTAATGTTTTGGAAGGCGATGTTTGCGTATTGAATTTAAAATTTTAAAAACAGAAGTCTTTGTTTGCATTACGTTTTTTTTTTTGGTTAAATTCGTTACAAACATGAATAAATATTTCGGTCTATTTACGTTTGCACGAACGCGTGAATAATTTATTATAATAAACACACTTTTATATGATATTATTTACGTTACCTGTAGAATTCAGGTTCGATCTGTAGTCAGTATACTAATAAATTTACAAATAAAATAATAGATTTGCAAAATTATATATGTTTACTTTAATACCTCTTTTTACAATCACTGACGTAGAAAACCTGGAAAGGTTATATAATAAAAAGAATTTTTTAAATATAAAATCATTAAAATCCAAGGAGTTTTTTAACATTAAGTTTATAACCTTTTTCATAGCAACAAAAAGGCCCAATATAACGGACCGAATCACACGGCTCCCAAGCATTATTACTTGCTTAGTTATTATTTAACATATTTTCTGACAGTAGTCCGGTGAAACTGTTAAAACCTTGCTAGGCCA
Organism: Antheraea yamamai; assembly: GCA_036509395.1. Taxonomy (NCBI): domain Eukaryota; kingdom Metazoa; phylum Arthropoda; class Insecta; order Lepidoptera; family Saturniidae; genus Antheraea; species Antheraea yamamai. The sequence goes on along the minus strand of AP028438.1, from coordinate 7,382,085 downwards.
ATAGCGTAATCAGTTCGAGAAAAAAAAATTCTGACCTACACTCTGTATGGTAATTGCTCAGCTCCTAAAGGTTTTAGCGTAATGTTAGATAGCTTATAAGCTTCCTAAATAAACCCTTAGTAATATTATAAATCCGAATGTGCGTTCGTTAGTTTAACCGATCATTATAAAATTTTTCATACACATGTCGGCGGTACAGAAAAGAATATAAGGTACCTTTCATTCAGTAGTGCTGATCCCGATGAAAGGGTCAAATTTATATTACGCGAGCGAAGCCGCGAGCAAAAGTAGTAGACTATAAAATGCAAAAATAACTTCTAGTTCTAGAGATCAGCTCGTCCGAACTACGAAATAAACAATCTCTTAAACTTTTAAATAGTATAGATTCTTCGACTTCTGAATATTTTATTTTATACATTTCTCAATATAATCAATTTTTAAAAAGGAAAAATTGTTACTCCTTTTAGTCTATATGTGAAGTAGTGTACAAAATAAAATTACTAGCGGACTAAAGATGTTCGCGGGTTCGCTTCTCACGAAGAACATGTGCGTTTCATGCTGAGAATATAAACAAGCTTCGCATGATGAATTACTAAGATAATAATCTCCTATAATATCTATGTGGGTCCTTAGGGAGATTAAAAATGGCCAAGAAAACTTATAATTAACAAAATATTATAAAGTAAAACATCGCTATATGTATTTCGTTTTAATCTAAAACACAATTACAATAGATATATATAAAAAAGATTATATAATAACATTATATAATATCAAACACGTTGTAACAATAAACGTATAATGAATTATTTTTAAATTAAATCGAACAAAAACTAAACGTTTGAGTTTTTTGTTAGCACTTCTAGAAACATCCGCTGTGATTATGATGATGTAAGTATCGTTTATACTTTAATTATTTTTAACATACCTAACAGCCATACAATCGTGATACTTTAAGAACTTTAAGACACGTTACACGTTGTTCTAACATTAAGTTAATATTTACCATATTATCAGTGCAAATGGCGCACAATTCCTACAATCATAAACCGTACAAATATGTACACGAGATATTATCATCTGTAACGGACTGTGCTGTGCTAAAAACGTCGTGACATTGAAACAATTTTTACTTTCTACGAGACTGTAACAAATTTTTAATGGAAATGATAAACAATTTTGACGCTTCAACGTTTCGCTTTACGTGTTTCTACAATATTAATCACTTTTATTCGTGTATGAAGATCAGGTCAATAGAGCGTCGGGTAATAAATTTAAAGTAGAGCAAAAATAAGAAAGAAAAAGCATTTATCGAGCAAAGGTTTTGTAGGTGGTAGAGCCAAGCCAAGGTCGGCACGTCTGGGGTAGTACCATCCTCTCATAGAAAACCGACGTGAAGTAACAGTGCTTGCATTGTTGCGTTTCGTTCGGACAGTGAGAGTGCCGGAGGCCCAATCCCCTTTCCCGTCTCTCCTCCCCACTCCAATCCAAACACAGGCTGGCAACGCACTTGCGACTCTCCTGATGTTGCAAGTGTCTATGGACGGTGGTGATCATTTAACATCAGCTGACCCGCATGTTCACTTGCATCCTTTCATATAAAAAAGGTACGACAATAAAAATCAGGAATAGATTGAAAAACTTATGACAGGATTTAGAGATGAGTATTTATAAAAGTAATAATAAATTATCTTACTTGTTTACAAATGGTTATCAAGCAAGTACGTAAGCAAATACGACTTTATTAATTATCGATGTGCACGCATAAATGTGGATAGTAAACTGTCATAACACTAGTAATAATAATAATATTGTATAAGTGCCAGGCGGAAGTGCAAAGTGACATCCACTATAATATTTAATAATGAATTTTCGCAAAGAAGCGCCTTCTTCAATCGATAGTAATATTAATTGTAAAACTTTAAAACTTGCAATTTTATTATTTATTTAAGGTCCACAAAACTGAGTTCAATGAACAAAAATGGACATGAACCCTTTTATATGTGAACACAGCATGCATAATATAAGAAGACAAAGTCCTAGTATTAATACAAAGAAAAATTAAATTATAATAAACATTTTTTTTTCTAGTCGAGGCCGAAGAAATACAAAAAAAAAATATATTGAATTTGAAACGTAAACTATTACAAAAAGAAAGCATGCGATACAAAGGGCAATGTGGCCTGCGTTAGTTCTCGCTAATGGTAGATGAAAAGTTTACCTTTTTTACATTATATGTAATGTGTGTTTTATTCAATAAAGTGTACTTTATTAATTATCTTTTGGTTCCGCATGCAAAAAGTAACAATAAATTTATGAAAAATAGAGGATAATGATGCCAGTACATTAACATACCGATAAATTCAGTTCTTGAATTACATTTTCCGTACAAAAACGTCTACGATTTTCCTTTCTTTTAGTTTATTGGTAAGAAATGGATTTCAAAATAGATAATTTATTGCAATTTTTAGTTTGTTGACTGGTAAATTTAATGCCACAAAATATGTTTTGCAACTGTGCAGCAATATTGTACAGAGAAACATATTATTGTTGTTGTTGGTGTAAACATCAAAGTATGTTTTAGCTAAAATGCTCGTATTTTAGATGCGTCTTTTTCATAAATTTTTATTAAATTCGATAGACAACCGTTTTTGTCTGTCGTCCCTTATCTATAATACTTTAAATATTTACCCGCTATTATGACCAATGACAATATTTGAAACGCAATGACTATAATATAATACCAAATACCACGACGACATCTTAACACTCGTTTTTATTTAAAATCGAAAAATATATGCAAAACTTCTATGACATGATACGGTACGTGATGTTATTTGCTTTTTATGGTAGTAGTTGAGTACCGTGATAATTAAGAAATTTAATAGGTTTTGATACGGCATTTCGTAATTACAAGCTAAGCTGTCGATGGTTAAATAATTATCTACATAAAACGAGAATCTTTAGAATTATTTATGCGTTAAATTATAGTAGAATCGATATCTTATATTACACCTTCTTGAGTTCGTTTTTTTTTAAATTTAACAAAGTAAAAAGTCGATATCAAACGCAGACACTTAATAAGGATGCTTGAAGTAATTTTAATTTCATAGGAAAATGGATGAAAGAAAAGACCATGTCTCAGGTGGTTAGCGTGTACGGACACAGCGTCGATAGACGTAGGTTCGAATCCTTGTGACTGAGTCCGAGCCTCCGACGAAGGTAAGCATCGTGATGAAACATAGCATGGTGGTAGGGATTTATTTTTTCTCTTATCAAACTAAAATAGTTTAGAAAATTATCCGATACGAAATATATATAAGAGTTGTTGAGGTATATTTGCTTGGTACACATATATGTTTCAACAAATCATATATGTATGAATAGTTAGCTTAGCTTAGCTCAGATAGGTCGCGAATTGCATGTATCAGGCAACAGTCCAAGCCGAGGTGTGCCGCGCACCCTTGAGCTAGTTGTCAAATAAAATCGGTTGAGTGCCTTAAGCGCTCGCCTTAGTAGTCTGGTGAAGCTGTTAAGACCTTGCAAGGTCAATAGCGTAGTCAGTTCGAGAAGAAAAAAGTAAGCATCATGATAAAAACATAGCATGGTGGTAGGTTTTTTCTAAGTCCGCCTGGCTAGCCGCCGCCCGCCAAGCACCTAGGTGTGTTCCCGCAGTTGGACTTGAGAGCCAGTCCTCTCTAGTTTTGGCGTGTCAAACACTAAAACCTATACGGCGTTATTTAACATCAAATGAGACTGGTCAAACGCTAAAACCTATACGGCGTTATTAATAAACCGAAGCGAGACAAAAGAGCAAGATGACGAACATTCAGCGACCGCGGTGCATTTAATACGAGACCTTTTTAAAGCCAGGGTTCAATACGTTTTTAACTTTTTTGTAATAACATCGATAAGGTGTACAAAAAGCATCGATTAACTATGGTTATTTGTTTGAAAGAAATTTGTATATGCAAAAGAACAAAATTCATTAATATTATAACAGTAATAAATATTTACAAATTGTAACAAAATCGTTTGACAAATATTGATTTTAAATTATTAAGTTAAAAATTGAATGGTCTAAATTTAATTTCATAATAACACAGTGTAATTATAATACATTTTAAATACTTTCATATCGTATCTAGATGAAGTATGAAATTGTAAAAGATAAGCTAAGGTTTGAATTCGATGCGTCAAGTAATCCAATAGTGTTTAACATGATCGATCGTCTAAAAGGGATTACCAGTGATGGATGACGTCTCCCCTATTTGTGATTGTGAGGGGTTGTTAATTCCCGAAGGAGTTTCTATCATCTACTTACTATGGTTGCTATGGCACGATGACGCATCGTGCGACATTAGCGGACCTTGCGCCGCGACAACATACGCTGTTACACACATTGATTGACACTTATTGATTAAATCCACAAATAATACAAACGACATTTGTTTCACTGTTCGGAGTTTACAGACGTTAACCTTCTTAGAGTCTAAATTAAGCCGAAATGTAAGCCATGGCTAAGGACAGATCGTGTCAACTATATTTTAATACAAAAACTTAATGTATTATTTAATGCAGTGAGGAAATAAGTTATACATTCCATGTACAAAGTTTCATGAATGTGATTAAATATAATTTGATATATATTCCAAAACTATTGCTGTCAATTTTTATACACCACTTTGGAATTACATATACTTCCCGTGTACAAAACTTCAGCAATATAAGTTCATAACTAAACACTTTTTTTTTACTACACCTACAATTATTATATACAACTAGCGCGCCCGGCAGATGTTGTCCCGCCCTGATTATAAAAAAAAACCTTGACAAATTATATACCAAAACAGTCCTCATGAATCACTTTATCGACTGGTGAAAACCGCTTGAAAATCCGTTCAGTAGTTTTTGAGTTTATCGCGAACAGACAGACAGACAGACGCGGTAGGGGACTTTGTTTTATACTATGTAATGATTCCTGTATCCTATCTCTTGAGAATTGACATAAGCTTCTCGTATACAAAACTTGATAAAAGTCGGCTAAGCTATCTTCGAATTAAACCCACACGTACAAATATAATATAGATCATTTTTTAACGTTACATTCGTATTGACTGGCCTAGAACACGTAATTTGAAAAAAATAGATGCTCAGTTAGTGTTACAGATTTATTAATAGTAGAGAAATATGGTTTGTTTTGTATTTTTTTTGTTTATTCTTGACAACATTATTACTATAGAATAATACATACTTGGACTCGTAAACCAACTTAAAATGTAATATAATAAAATCTATTTATTTTTTTATAACATTGTGTAATACCCAGTTTCTAGTAAGCTTTTTTTTCATCAATGACTCACTTTTTCTTGCATATTAAAATTTTAATTAAATATTTTGGCTAAAAACGATCCGCTGTCGATTAACGCATGTTATTTGAACGGAACTTAAGATTTACCGTTACGTAGTTGTTATGGACATTCCTGGGTATAAACAATGTTTAGAGTTTGATATACGCCCGCCAATTAGTCGTTGTCAAGACGTGCATAACAGACGTCCATCAAATATGATTTTATGTGGACGCACGGGCGCTATGATTAGCCGTGGAATTCTGACAAACCAGAACTTTAATTTCACGTTTAAAATGTTCGACCTACATGTGTGACCACAGTCGCTATGCGGATAACAGTACAGAGATGGTGATGCCGTAATGGGAGAGAACACAGCTCATCTGGGTTGACCGCAAGGCCTCACGCGGGCACGGCACGCCAACGCGCCGACGCGACGAGTCGCGCTTCACCTTTTACATACACCTGTTTGCTAATGCACTAATATTCTTGAATGTTGATCGAGATGTGGTAATGGACTGGATGAGCTTAAATGCGCGCCGTGACCATTTCTGTATAACAACCGTAAGAGTGTGTGTCTGCATTTCGATCTTACTTTCAAACAACGCTGGAGCCATTATAACTGTGAACGGAATTGATTTTTTGTAATAATGATTGGAATTTTAAAAGTCGCTCGCCAACTCAGGTTTGTGTTTGTAAACTTAATAGTATATAGTTTCGAAATAATGTTATTTTATTATAAGAACCGTAAATACGTTTTAGATGTTTATAACGTGGTCTGGAGTGTTGTTTATTTTTTTTAAATAGTTCATTGAACTTACAGTAATGAATATTTTTAAAAACATATTATTTTATCTTCTGTATATGGTTGAAAATTTTTACTTGTATGATTGATATGTGGATTGAATTGACTTACATATGGTTTCCCTTTAACGGATTACCAATGTCTGTTTTAGAAGCGTTATACTCTGAGTTTATTTTTAGTTATCGTTGCATCATTTGTTATATGAAGTGGCTCGTGCAACTGTTGCTCTAAATAGGACCTAATAAAATAAAACCTATTTCAATTTCATGCCACCTCGCCGTAAGTCATTATTCGATGTCGACGATCACGCGAATCGCTCCTTAGTTTTCCTTTTCTGTGTAGTGGTGGATTTACACAACTAACTTTAAGTTTATATATGTAGGGTTGTCTGTAATACACTGATAAGCAATACAATATTAAATTATTTAACTTTAAACAGCCAGCGTTAATATTTTATAAATTATAACATTATTTTATACTAGCTGATACCCGCAACTTCGTCTGCGTTATTCATTATCTCAACAATATATTTTAATCTATAGAGGAAAAAGATTAGTCCCACACCACTTGCTACTTCTTCACGGCGAGAAAATAGCGCTGAACGCGTGGTGCTTAGAAGAATCATCGCTTCTAAGTTTAATAACTTTATATTAAACTAGCTTCTGCTCGCGACTTCGTCCGTGTGTAATAGTTAATTTGGGCTAACACTAACACGCAACGGAAGCTCTCAAAAGGAAAAAAAACAATTTTGAAACATTCTTAATTGGTGCTCCGCTACTATTGGTCTTAACTTGATGATATATAGCATACAACCTCCATCTCAGCCTTTATAATATTAGTATAGATGAAACTATAATTATATTTTCTTCTTAAGATAAGGACCAAATGTCTAAGAAATAAAACTAAAACTTTTACCGAAATCTATCCAGTAGCTTTTGAATAATGCGTGAACAATGACAGACCTCTATAAATTTATATAGATTTAAGAAACTATTATAAATATCAAAGAATAATCGGACATCGATATTCGTTGCTACAGTTAGTTGGAACCTTCAAGTTCATAGTCGCAATATTTATGACAATCAAATGTCGTACGCGTAGGTATTGTCCGGTAACTTTATAAAGAGAAAGGATAATTTACTATATTTTGAGCGTAGTTCGAGCGTATAATAGTATTGAGTTATCGGGAAGCTGACACTACATATTAAGCCACGGTCGCCTATAATCCTTTCACTGTAAAACGATTTGTATGTGATATATTTACTTTTAAGTTTATTTGTATAGACGGGTTAAGAAAAGATATAAATTTATTTAAATTATGAATTATAGATTTTTTAAATACTTTATATATTTATTGTCATTGTTATATATTTGTACGTATGTATGTAAGTAATTATGTATGTATGTATATTTATGTTATATATGTATTTATTTTATTATAATATTTTATACATGTATATATCTATTTAACTATTTTCTTCTGTTTTGTTTATATAGCCGCTACCTACAAAAGTTTTTGATTAACATCAATACCGCTGGTTAGCTGGAAGGGAATGCCTTAAATAAGCTCGCCAGTGCACAAATCAAAAGTGCAATAAAGAATTCATTCATTCATAATCGATGTTATTACAAAAAAGTTAAATACGTATTGAACCCTGGCTTTAAAAAGGTCTCGTATTAAATGCACCGCGGTCGCTGAATGTTCACCATCTTGCTCTTTTGTCTCGCTTTGGTTACGTTAGGTTAGACTTGTGAAAAAGGATAACGCGAACTTGCAACGGGCGAGCGCGGTGCATTTATTACGAAACCTTTTTAAACCAAGTATTTAATACGTATTTAACTTTTTTGTAATAACACGGATATGTTTTAGAGTTGACTTTAATATTATCCGACTCAGTTGCAAAGATTCGAACCTACGTCCATCGACTATGTTTTTTATATTTTATTATAGGGGGCAAACGAACAGGTGGATCACCTGATGGTAAATGATCACCGTCGTCCATAGACACAAGCTACACCAGGGGAGGTGGGTCTCCGGCGCTCTCACTGACCGAACGAAACTCAACAATGGAAGCACTATTACTTCACGTAAGTGTTTCTGTGGGTCGGGTGGTAGTATCCCGGGCGAGCTGACCCATTCATGCTACCTACATGTAGGTGAAATATGTTCGAACACGCTATCAACTTTGTGGGGTATATGTTACTTGCGTCCGCAGGAAGTTTACCTCTCATCCTTCTGCACGTGCTCTCTGGGTGGTGCTAAAGAGTAACAACTTTTGGCAGCTGCATTGTTCCACAAATCAATTGAACCTCGCAGCCATAAATAGAGTAATACGAATACGATACGATCAACTAAAATATCATCGCTTATAATACCACCGAGACCACAGTTACTGAGTATTTCAATCAATGCAAGATGTCGCATTGCTTACAGTAACGTTGACATTGCACTTTATATTATTAATAGCTTTTAACCGCGGTTTCACTCACGCTAATGCAAATATGACCTATCTCTCGGGAGCAGTACATTTCTCTGGATGAATGTTACTCTATGTAATTTTCTTTACTTCTGCCAATGTACATCATACAATAGTTTTCGGTCAATAAAAATAATATTAATCTCTTCTTGATGTAACACTTGCAACCCTATTCGCAGACGTGACTTATGTTGTAATGAAAATTATAGTGAATCTAGAGATGCTAACTCGAGAGAAAGTCCAGTAAAATTGTACAAACAACTGCACTTTGAAACTACCAGAACAGCAACTTAAATCTCTAAGTCTGCACAACATTGTATGATGCTGATCGCTAAGCTCGGTCAATATTACAGTGGTTTAGTAATTATTTGGTATTTTAAAATCATTACTTCGATTTCATAGTATCAGGCATAATTATGATCAAATGCCAGCTGTCAACTGTTTTGAAATTATTGAGTATGTATTTGTATAAAACTGAGTGATTGCGTTAAAATATTTCTTTTTTCGTATTCAAATAGTTTTGTTTATAATCTACTAGCTGACCCGTGCCCACTTCGTTGGGCGGTAAACATTTACAAAAACTACTTTTTGTGACTTAAATATAAAAGTTAGACATATGCTGTCGCTGACTGCTTTGTAGGCATTATCAAGCTCTGTAACTTTTCTCTAGAACTCAATCATATATCTGTCATCGTTAAGGCAGCGTTCGTAAGAAACGTTTTCGTTCGATCGTTTTTTCTCCGACTTTGCAAATCCGACTATCACAAAAAAGTAATTTCATTTTTCGCATTAATATATAGCCTATGACACTCACAAATAACGTGGCTTTCTATTGGTAACATAATTTTCAAAATCCGTTTAGTTCCTGAGATTACCCCCTACAATGACACAAACTTTACCTCTTTGTAATATTAGTATAGATTAAAAATAAAGTATCTGTCGTTTATCCAGGCCAATTTACCAAGCGGAACGGGACTAAGTTCAATTTACCGGGACCAAGCGATAAAGTCAGTAAAGGTAATAAAAACAAAGAATAAATCAAAAAAATAAACAAGATAGTCCAAAATGTATCTAGATAAAACACGTAGTACCCATAGGAACAATTTTTACGAAAACAAAGTCGGTGACACCAGCTCGAATAACATATGAAGGTCACAATTCAAAATGTTGTACAATGTACGCTTTCTTTTTGCAATGTCGCCATATTCATATTGTTTATTAAATAATTTCGCAGGTCAAGTCAAATTAGCATTAGAGCACACCCATAATTAATATAACGGGTCAATGGATAAAAACGAGAACAGAATACAAATACATAAGTTTTGAAAATCAGTTTGACCACAACCTACTGGTTTGAACCAGAACCCGAATCTTTGACGCGCCAACGACGAACTGTACGAACAAGGTGATTAAACACAAAAACGGTATAAACAGAATTACATTTTGCTTTTTTTTTCATTTCAGTTTTAGTTATAATAATGTTTTTACTTTATATATGGTGTTTTTATTTTTGTATCTCGTTTTTATTTTGTATGTATAACAATATCGGTTGTGTGTATTATGGAAGGGTATAATTTTAAGTATGGCATACGTAATAATATTATGTAAAATGAAATTGTGAGATGAAATCCAGTTTTCTAGACTAAATTAAATAAAATTAACTTCTTATTTGCAAAGCTAGTTCTCACATTTACGAAGTATGCATACACATTACAATTATTTTGAATTAACATATTTTCTTCTACTAATATCCTCTAATGGGGCTTAAAGTGTAAAAAAATATAGACGTGTATTTTTCTTGTCACGACTTCTTGTATTCTTTTTAAACTATTATGTTGAATTATATAAATAAACGTTGGAAATCAGCCAATAAGGAATGAGTTAAGGGAATCAAGTTGGAAAGTAAAATTACAGATGAAAAGATGTTTAAAACCGACACGCAAGCGTAACTAACGATTAGTAGTTTAAAAGCGGTCCATTAAGAACAATGTTCATTTATCCTGCCTACCCTGATGCAATAATAGCGTGTATGATAACAGGTAATTTACTAGATGCACAGTATACCGTTTTTCCAATTTATAACTATGTTCACGTATATGGGATTTAAATTGCTTCGAACGAAATGCTCTATAGACTTTTACTGCAGTTTGTTCTTCCTGTGTTGTTTGATTGATTTATCTATAAATCGGCTTACATCAATTTGTGCCTCCATTGAGTTGTGGTTGGGTTATATTGGCGGAAATTCGCTATGAACTTGCTGTGATCGAGGTGGATGTCTTATGTTGATACTAAAGAATACCTATATCTGAGAGATCGATAAACTCTAATACCGTTTGAAAGACTACCATAAAATTTAGCACACCTAACAGTTTTCTTTTATGGAAAATATTTAGAGGTTTATACATGTGACTATAACTATCCTGGAAGTGGTGTAATGAAACGCAGACGGATGCTTGTTGCATTTTACCTTCTTCTAACTATACCTATAAATAAAATTATATAGACCTGGCGTTGTGTGCCTGTGTCTGTGTCTCATGCAAAAAGTAATGAATATATTTACATTATTTTGATCCTTATCTAAAAATATATCACGATATCTTCATTTAATATAAAGTTATTAAAGTTTTAAGGGACTTCGATTTTAGTAAACACTATAAAATAGTAAAGAAATGTTGTAAAGTCCCAAAGGATATTACAGATTTGCCGGATTGTGAATTTAAGCGCCATGTCAAGCGGGTTTTTGTGTCAAAAGGCTATTATAGAGTGGATCAATACGTGAACGATGGTGATGTCTGGAATTGACTCATCTCTTTGCATCCATTAAAAACGTTTGTGACATGTACCTAATATATTTTAAATATTATATATATTTGTTAAAAAGATAAACCAGATCGAGTTACTTGCCGGTTCTTCTCGATGACTAGGTTGTTTTCCGAACCGGTGGTAGTTTTGACGTTCATAAGTGCCTTCTTAGGGCCTAATTTGAATAAAGTGTTTTTGATTTGAGATCAAAGAATATATTAGTTTTGTTCTTTTGTGTTTTTTATTTACTGTTAAGATAACAAAGTACACAGACGAAGTTGCGGGTATCAGTTAGTTTCAATATATTTATATTCAAACGCACAACGAAAAGTGCCGAGGTTTTATGTCAGAATTGAATGTCAATAATATCTCATATTTTCTTCAACTTATGTTGTTTAAACATCTTACGGTATTAGCGCATAAGTTTATGTACGTAATGATTGAAAGCTTTTTACGTAAAATATTATTGTTTATTTTTAAAGAGTCAATAAAAAGTGGGTATTGTGTAAAAGTGGTTTTAATATACATACAGTCGCTTGACGCAATACACATACATTTTGTAGAGAGCGGACCGGTTGAGAGCTTGATTTGAAGACGACAGTTATGTATTATGAAAGGATAACCCCGAAGGACTGTTGATTTCAAAATAACAGCTTCTTTTATAGAATTAATTTACGTGACACAATATTATAATTTATATGGCAAATATTGTCATTGTCATTTGGGACTTATACTACTGATATGTCCAAGTATTTAGATTCGTTCTTTGATAGAATTTTAGGTTTTAGTATTCAGTACTGAAGTAGTAAATGTCTTTACTACATGAAAGTCAACATGAAAATAAATATTTTGTGAGTTTGCACAAGATATATTTAAAAAGAAAAGACTTATGTACACGCGTTAGAAGTTATACTTCTTTGGCGTAACAAGATAAAAATCTTTTCAATAATTTTATCTTTCGCCTTATTCTACGTTTGTAGAAAAAACAACACTAACAATAAAAAAAAGGTATTTAATACATTGAAAGTTTTAATACAAAAAAATACAAACAACAAATACAAAGAAACAAAATGTTGACTATAGCTAACTTCAGGGTGTCGGTTTTTCGTGACGGTGTGCGCGCGCATCGTAATAACTTCAGGGGTGTCGGTTTTTCATGACGGTGTGCGCGCGCATCCTAAAAATTTAGAGCCTGTCCAGATGAGGCGTTTTACGCGCGAGTCTACTCGCGCTTAGACACACTCGTGCGTACCCGAGATACTAGAGCTACATATATCCCGTCCAAAAGGTGCGGCGCGTTTTCTAACTCGCGGGTAAAACGCGTGCAAGGAGCGAGATTCTCGACTCGCGTGTTGTACGCGCGAGCGCCGCGCGCCTCGAGATACTCAGGCCTAATTGCTGCGTCCAGAACTATGCGCGAGTCTGTGGCGAGTCGACATGTCGTCAGTCGTCTATCCGTACGACATATGTGACGTTTCCTATGGTAGAAACACGCGTAAAACGTGGTATCTGGACGCAATATATATTGAAGCACGCGAGTCGACTCGCGCGTAAATCGCTTTATCTGGACAGGCTCTTACTCTCATAATTTTTGTCCTAACGCGCCAAAAAAAGTATAACTTCAAAAATAAACTTTCTAATGGATATATTTATGTTAAAAATCTATAATCTATTCATATAATTTGAATACGACAAGTTGTCTGAAAATGATTCGTTTATAAGGTAACGAACTGGTTTATATTTATTCTTAAAGATATAAATAGGAATCTCCTTTTACAGGTCCCGTGACGCTGTCATTCTCCAGCAGCCGAACTTATACAAAGAAAATAACATTTTTTTCACTTTACACCGAAGTGTTGCAAATTCCAATTAGCTCCGACGGTTTGCTTTATTAAGCATCCGTGAATGTAAACTGTAGAATTGTAATCTTGCAACCTACATACGTATTTCTCTATGACTGCATTTCATCTCGATGTCTCGTAAGATATTTTGGCGCGTTGCGTGTTCACAGAACGTTTTAATTACGAACATCCGGCTAACACATTTCTTATAGACTTTCGAGGTCACTCGATATTTTTAAAGTAAAAACTTCTTTAGGAGCGTTGAGCGGTATTTTTAGCAGGAGATAAATCTATAATTTCGAGTCATGACATGCTACGTAAGCGTGACCGGCAGTATCGCTCTTGCGCAGCTTGCGTCGAACTAACGACCTGTGTACATCTAATATTGACATTTTGCAGCTCATCATACGTTTGAGTCATCAATAAACTTTAAAAAATGTACATAATTATTACTGAGTGCCAATAGACATGAAAACCAAACTAATGTTAATAATTTCAATAAACAAATTCTGAAATTTAAATATTGTCTTTCAAACTATAATTAGTGTAAACATTAAAAAAGAACTCATTTATTTCATTGTTTTAACTTTTCACTTCTGTCTGCAGTCCTTACGACCATTTTTTAGTTTTTTTTTCTATATTTATTCAGTAACCGACGAAGCGTTCCATTACTTATTCCAAATTCCTATTCCATCATTCATGAATATTATTTTGTAATCTTGTTTATCAATTCTAATTAGACTTTATAATTAGCAAACCCAATATGCCACATTAATTAAACATTAAATAAACTCGTGGACTTCATTACAATCATTTATATGTTTATAGAACCGCAACGTAACTGATTATCAAATGATGGACTGCTTTGGTAATGAGTTATTATATAAAGTATGCAGAGAATAATATCTCTAGTTATGGCAACCTAATGAATACCTAATAATATGTAGGACGCTAAAATTAAATCAAGGTCATGAATGATATTTACGGTATAAAATAAAGCTGGGACAATTGTTACGCATGAGATAATGATTCACGCGCTGTTGTACGCCTGTTCCTCTGATACGGACATAGGACAATCCAGAAATATGATAATTAAATATATTTGCAATAGTTCTGTTTCATTTACATTTAACATTCGATTTAATCATATTATTTATTCTTTACTAACTGATTCTGCCACTCGTTGCTGTGGCTCAGTTATTATATCATTACATATTGATAAGAATTCATAATTGTTGTTGATAATATGACTAATAAACATCACTTAACGATTTAATTTTTTTTTTATTATAAGAAAAACTACTTTTTGTGACTTAAGTATAAAATATATACATATGCCGTGTTATTACATAAAAGTTATATACGTATTGAATATTTGCTTTAAAAAAAGTTGGGTACTTTCGTATTACATAAACCGCGCTCGCCGACCGCTGTCGCGGTAAGCTCACGTTACTCTTTTTAGCACGTCTAACCTAACCTTACCAAACCGAGATAAAAGAACAAGATGTCGAACACTGACTTTTTTGTAGGCATTATCAAGCTCTACTTTTCTCTAGAACTCAATCATATATATACGAGTATATCCCGTTTCTTTCTCCGACTTATTTTGCACATACGACTGCCACTAAAAAGTTTTTTTAATTTTTCGGGTTAATATATAGCCTATGATACTCACAAATAACGTGACTTTCTATTGGTAAAATAATTTTCAAGATCGGCTTAGTAGATCCAGGTATTACCCCCTACAACCTCACAAACGTGGTAGAGCCACGCTGAAGCTATTACTGGTTTAGTACCATCCGACTCACAGAAACACTGACGTGAAGTAACAGTGCTTGCATTATTGCGTTTCGTTCGGTCAACAAGAGCGCCGGAAGCCCACCTCCCCTCCTTCTCCCCTAATCCCCCCTCCCTCAAACACAGGCTCGCAACGCACTTGCGACTCCCCTGGTATTGTAAGTGTCTATGGACGGTGGTGATCACTTAACATCGACCTGTTCGTTTGCCTCGTACGATATAAAATATAAATGTCTTTATTATGTTAGTATACATTATTAATTCTTTATTTGGGTTCAGTATTTGGTTATTTCAGGAGTTGAATACAGATATTAGCTACAACTAGAGATGTGTGGGTTTAAAAAAAATTGTAGTCGATCATTATTATGCGAGTTCATTAAAATATACTCCCCGGGTATATTATGCTGTCATTAAATAATTTATCTCGTTTATTCCGAACACAAATCGAGATTATTATCAACCCGTAATATTTTTTTTTAATATATTTATTTTTATGTATAATATTCCGATGTACGTGTATTCGTAATTATTTTAAACGATCCGACCAATTTTTTTTGTACTTATGGGTAATGGTTCATACTTATAATTTGAACCGGTAGGTGGCGCAATTGTCGATATCTAAATAACTTTTTAAAGTTTCCGTCCAATTTTGTATAAAATTTCTTAAATAAAGAAAACCATATCTTAAAATTTGTTACTCCTAACACCACCCGATATTATTAATTCATTCAATTCAACACCTGACTACAGCGTTTGTTACTAAAATTGTATCTTTCTTAATTTTATGTTAAACGAAGAAATCGTGATAATTACTTTTTAGATAAGTACCAAGTACCTAAGAATTAAAACTAAAAAAAATATATAATAGTCAGAAAATTATGAAACTTATCACTAATAAAGTTTATAAATACCAATAAAAATAAGGTAAGTAAAAATTATATTACATATTTGTTTCTTTTTCTACCGAGATTTAAAATGAGAATCAAAACGCATTATTCAATTTAGGTCCTGAGAAGGCGCTTATGAACGTCAAAACTACCACCGGTTCGGAAAATAATCAGGTCATCGAGAAGAACCGGCAAGAAACTCGACCGGATATATCTTTTTAGGGGCCATTCAAGTATTAAGTAAGCACTGTGGGGGGGGGGTTTCTTGATTTGCTTATTTTTGATGACATAGGGGATGGGGGGGTCCGGGTAGTGCTTACGTCAGCAATATTTCTTTATTAAACCGGAACCGATTTAGGTAAATGTTTACGTAAACATGGGGGGTGGGTAAGAGCATTGCTTACTTTTGCAGACAAGGGGGAGCGGGCGGTCAGAAATTACAAAAATATGCTTACGTAATACTTGTACGGCCCCTTAACATACGTATCATTAACAATTAAATATAATATAATATACTTGCATACAATTTTTTTGCATAAATGTCCAATACATTCTTTAAACATTGATAATTTAATAAAAATTACAAGTGATTAAACAAATCGAATCCAATTACCACGGGTATTATAGAACATCGGTTAACATGCACAAAGCCGAACACAACGTTGACATGCATCGACACGCTTACCATCGTACGGATCAGTAACATGCAAGATCGTATTGGCCTCAATAAGCCATCGCTATGTACACGGATTTACGGATGAATAAACGGGAAATATACACTTTCATATTCGCTAGATTGTTATCATACTGTATGTTTGACTTAAACAAGAACGAGCGTTAATTGTATTATACAGTGGAGGTATATTCAACTGATATTTCCTATATTGTTTCTTGTCGTGAGCCGTTATATTTCAAAACGAACCTAGTCCAATTTTAGTCGTTCTTAAGACCTGTTTTTTTTTTTATTATCAGGTTATATACACCGTGAAGTAAGTTAAAATTTTAGCGTTTATTAGCGTAAGATTAATAAGTCTCATCTCTCTTTCTGTAACACACGTGTAGGTACAATTTATAAAGGAAAAACTAAAACAAAAAATAATACACTTGTACTAATATCACTACATTTTTTTTTATATCACAGGAGGCAAACGAACAGGTGGGTCACCTGATGTTAAGTGATCACCACCGTTCATAGGAAGGGGAGGGGAGGTGGGTCTCCGGCGCTCTCACTGACCGAACGAAACGCAATAATGCAAGCACTGTTACTTCACGTCGGTTTTCTGTGAGAGGGTGGTACTACTCCGGGCGAAGTGACCCATTCATGCTGAAACCAGTAATAGCTTCAGCGTGGCTCTACAACCTACAAATACATACAAAATACATATTATAAAACAAAGTCATCTACCACGTCGGTCTGTTTGTCTGTTCGCGATAAACTCTAAAACTACTGAACGGATAAAGTGATTCATGCGGAAGGTTTACGTATATAATTTGTCAAGGTTTTTTTATAATCAGGGCGGGACAGCGTCCGCCGAGCCTGCTATTTAATTAATAAATATAATTCCCATGCTACCAAATTATATTCATATATACTTATTAATTGTACAGATGCATAAGTCACAGGAAAACTAAAAATAGTGCAAGTATTTTGTTTTTAATTTTCTGAGTTTTTAAAAAGAAAACATTGAACTTGATTTAAAATGTAACGACATATATATTTCGTAATATACTTTAATGTGATAATTATATATGTATATGTTTTTTATTGTAACACGATAAATGCAATCCCAAAGGAATGATGGCCACCGACAAAATTAGAATCTTATGGCAGTCATCGCCGTCATTACCAAGCTGGATAAGACAATTTATTTGTATGAAATAAATAGATTTAGCGATGTAGTAATATAACAATAGTATTTTAATATATTTCGTTTTTTTATAGTATTTATATATATACTAGCGGGCCCGGCGGACGATGTCCCGCCCTGATAATAAAAAAAAAACCTTGAAAAATTATATACCAAAATGTTCCTCATGAATTACTTTATACACTGGTGAAAACCGCATGAAAATCCGTTCAGTAGTTTTTGAGTTTATCACGAACAGACAAACAGACGCGGTAAGGGACTTTGCTTTATACTATGTAATGATATTATATTATTTATAAATGGTTAATTTTTAAATTACTGAATGATAGATTAATTTATTTTTAGACTTCCTTCTAACTGATAATGACCATGTGTTATCTCTAACATTACGTATACGCGGCCGTTTACCCAACAAATTAAAAAAATATATATGTTTAATTTATTCTGTATAATTTTACCTCGATGTTCTTCTATGATAGCAGGTAAAATCTTTATTGTCGTTTCAACACATTTAAGATGGCAAGACCTCGGACATTGCCGGGTTAAGGTCTTTGTAATGAATGTTACCTCTGCTATAAGTACGCACGTGGTATGAATAAAACTGTAAAGTATTGTACACACTGTATAATTTCACCGCACCGAACTTAAATTGTTTAAAATCTTATCGCCGAATATGAAAATGTGTGCACATATACGTACAGTGACAAAACATTACGTAAAAATAAAATAACTTAGAAACTGTTTTATGGAAATATATGTGCAAATAGATTCTTCGAGATTGAGACATTAAACTAAAAATAATAAACTGAAAATTCAAGGGTATTCAAATTCTTGTGCACAAATTGATTGTATGTTTATATTGGTCGTAAAATAATACGCCCGACAAAAAACGCACGTAAATTTCCGTCGTGTGTGTCGGACATAAGATTTCTACTGTCTTAGTCAATCTGTTTTATACCCGATATAGATAAAGATGAGAACCGTATTAAAGTGACTTCTGACCTTCAATAAGGGCACTTTATACATGGATAGGTAATTTAAGCAAGTTATTAAATGTACCTACATACTTTTTGTGTAATTTACTAATAACTGACGTTAACTACGCAATGTTTATCATTACCAAACTGAACAGGCTATGCTCGTTAAAATAATTTTGTTACGGTTAATGTTTCGCGTTTCTTGGTGTAAGATCAACATAGTGATCAAACTATAAAATTATGGAACAAAGCAAATAGAAACATAACTTATCCACGGTTAATATAAAACCATGTAATGCAAAAATTACTTGACTAATTACGTACTAATATGCATTTGTTTCTCGGTGGTTGCCGTTGTTTTTGGACTCTACTGTGCTTACCATCAGGCTTAGTGCAGACACTTTGCCGTGCTACAATCGTACGACATTCCATAGGTTGTACAAAAAACATCAAAACTATCTATATACATAAATCTGTAGTTCAATTTCTACGTATCATTTAATTTTTCAAATTTAATCGTAAAGTACTGTTATAAAGGACACTGATCAGAAGTATGATATTAAACTATTTTTGTTTGTCTGTCCGTTTTTATGTATATACAACATATAATGATGATGATTGTTCCGACCGGTTTCGGCCATGGCGACCACTTTGACCCCTAAACAACTCGGAGTCCAGTAGTACAAGCGGTCAGATGCGCAGAATATATTAAGGTGCACAAGTGTACGCGCAAGACACAGGTGCACATACTCGTTGTTGTACATACGTACTTGTTCTTCTGGACCCAGTGGAACGGGGACCGTTACGACCACAGAAGGACTCACACAGATGGTACAGTATCCCGGTGAGAAAATACAAGGGGTCAGTGCTATCTCGCGCTCCCTTAATCGCCTTTTACGATACCGACGGGAAGAAATTGGGTGGTGCTATTCTACTCTGCCGGCACCACACGGCTACACACAATATATAAAGATTTAATAAAGAAAGGATGGCTGTAAGGATTCGAATGTACGTCGTCCATCGACGCGGTGTCCCAACTTCATGGTTGAAATTCACTATTCCTTCTTGACCAATCACAAACAGAGCATCTATGTCCCTTTTGTAAAAACTGCATGAATTTAATTCATGAATCTATTCAGATTACTAAATAAAATAATATTTATAATATATTTCCATAAGCCTAACCGGTTAAGGAGGAAATAACTAATTACAAATTCATAAAAAACGTTATAGTTTATAATGAAAATCAATTCAAATTAAGCTGACATTATGTATATACGCAACATAATAGCGCAGAAGTCTACGCGTGCCTTAGATTTTTCATAACGTTGACTATAAATCAGAATCAGCGATGAAGTGTCAACTGTATAATTCAATATATTTAACTATTACGATATTTTCACTCAAATCGAAAAACAACAATGAATTAATATTAGTTATATAAAAAATTGTATAATGTACACGAAACACTTTGATGTACTATATCGATAAAGCGATAGTGTGTTGATAGCATATTAATTTTCTCTCCTCTTTTGAGGTCATTTGTATTATGGATTTTTTCTCAAAACATTATTTTTCCGTAAATATTATAGTGGACGTTACTTTGCACTTCCGCCTGGACGGACTGTAATACGTCTACTGTAATATTTAATTATGGATTTCCGCAAAGTAACGTCTTCTTTAATCAAATATTATTTTTAAGATTTTATATGTGTAAATATGTCATTTGATGCACAGTGAGGAGACAGCCCCTCAAAGGCTATGATTATAAACATAACTAAATATTTATTTGATTTATTTGTTTTAATCTTTATGGTATACATTAATGTATATACATGTATTTGGCTAGTACAAAGAACGACCTTATTGCTTATAGCAATATTTTCCAGTCAACCTTATTTTGGGTGTAATGGTGATAATAAATATGAGGATAATAAACTGTAATCATTACATAGTATAAAACAAGGTCCTCTGCGACGTCTACCTGTCTGTACACGATAAACTCAAAAACTACTGAACGGATTTCCAGGGTGTTTTCACCAGTAGATAAAGTGATTCATTCATGAAAAAGGATGACGTCCCCCGGGCCCGCTAGTATACATATAAAACATACTATATAAATAATAATATTACGAGACATATGACAACATAAATACGATAAACAAAGTAAAACGACAAATAATACTTTTAAAAAATTACTTTTAAAGCAATATATTATTAAAAATTCATAAATTCTATTGAATTGATATGACGATACATTCCCCGAGACATTTGACGCAATGTTATTATGTAATTAGATACAGTTATTCATTCAAATAATTCTCATTAGAGTCAAACGCGCAATACAGTTTTGCAATATTAAACAATGGCTTCGAGAATCATTATCTGATCGAGTTCAGACTGGATTTTAATACAAATGTAATTGTAAGAGTTTATACACTTACGTCGACACGATGTAATAAAATATTCAAGCAATATAAGATTGTGTCTACACAATTTAATTACTTCAATAGATTTATCACTTTTAAGTCATGTTTGCTCTCTCTCGCTCTAACGGATGTGATAAAGTTGAATATTTGTATTTTTTTTATAAAGTTTTTTTAATGACTTTATCACTGAGAGTATTTGCCGAAATCTGTAGAGGGTTTATATTAATATATGCCTATATAGTTACTAGTTTTTATGTACACAAATATATCAAACGCGAGATAAGTGTTTCAATAGTATAATAATGATAAAAAACCGGCGAAGTACGTGTTGGATTCCCGAACTGAGAGTTCCGTAACACTACATAGCACATCTATGTTATATATTTACAGATCAAAACGTGGATTTTCTTTTATTCGATTCGAAATTTTTAGCGGAAGCTCCACTAGTGACTGGGTTTTAATATTTTGAATATTACTTCAAGAGTTTACACTATAATTACACAAAGTTTAACGACTGTTTATGTAATTTTTAAATCAACAACAAAACGTAGAAAATAACACACGTTTTGTATAGATTTTTAATATTTTACTTTTTCATTGTTTCGATTTCCCTATAATAGCACAATTTATGTGGAAATTTCAACAAGATAGCAATTATGGTAAAAAATACAATACACTCTTTCAAAATAGGACAGACAACGTAGACTAAGCAAACTAATAGGTTTCTATTTCGAATAAGATCAAATCAAAAGTACTTTATGCAATTTAGCCCCTGAGAAGACGCTTATGAACGTCAAACTACCACTGGCCCGGAAAACAACCCAGTCATCGAGAAGAACCGGCAAGAAACTCGATCTGGTTTATCTTTTCATCGTATGTATTTCTACAAGCATAGGTATTTACATTCATTATGACGAACGCACAGAGATGCCTCATTTCCAGACGTCACCATCGTTATATGAACGATTCAACATATTGATCCATCCTAAATTAGCCTTTAGGCGTTAAAACCCGCTTGATATGGTGCTCGGTTCTGAGAGTGGAACCCTAAAAATGGTATCTAAATACGGATGAATGTTTTAAATGAGTAAAAATTTAATTAACAACGGTCGGGTGAATATGTATTCATTAATCATCATTCATTCGTTTACGCTATTTGATAAGTTCACTTTTAGCGGATGTCTAAATTATATTCATAAAACAAACGACATTAAAGACTAGCTGTGCCTACGGCTTCGCTCGCGTGATCTACACGATTACTGTTTTTAAATAAAGCTGAATATTACATGGTTTTTTTTCATATTTATTACACGAGTTTCTTTATTGTATATGTTTCTACTTTCTGTTTTTTTTTTTTTTTTTTTTTTTATTTATTTCACAAAACTGGTTACAAAAGAGTTTGATTCTGTTAACACTGACACGATGAAGTTGTTACTAATGTAACCTACTAGATGTGAAACTAACGTGCACAATATACGAGAGCTCAAAGATTTAAATTAAGTTTAAATATTCAAATAAAATATATAAAAATGAAGCTAAAAAATTTAAGTACAATTTTTTTCCATTTGAGACTTTATTGAGGCTAAATAACAATGAAAAATATCAAATTGAGATTGTATATTATTGTATTTGTGGCACATTCGGTAGAGGGGCGAGTGTTGGCCAATGTTTGTCGAATACTTCGGTTGGAAGAATGTTTTGCGATTCTGCAAACGACTGTTGTTCCTTGGTACTGAGATACCTATTTGTCCCAACAGAAATGAACTGTCAATGCGATTACTTAAAATCTTAAATAGAAAAGACAAATCCAATATGGTTCTACGGGATTGCAACGTTTGTAAATTGTAATAAGCTAAACGTGATTGATATGAGTGTAGAGAGTGGCATTTGTTATCAATGAACGTGAGATGGTATAAAAAACGTTTTTGTACTTGTTCCATTCTGGTTGAGTGCACTTGGTAGGTTGGATTCCAGACAGGACTACAATATTCCAAGATACCTCGTACCAGAGTATTATATATCAACAAGGATATCTTGGGTTCTCTAAATATTTTCGTTTGTCTTGCAATGAATCCAGACATTTTAGAGGCACTTTTTACCATCGCATCGTAGTGAGGGCGAAAACTAAGCGTGCTATCCACTATAACACCTAAGTCACGTACACATGCTACTTCTTGAAGTTTGAAACCATTAATAAAGTAAGATACTTGACGCGGATTCCTCTTTTTTGTGAACTTTATATATAAGCATTTATCGACGTTCAAAAATACGATATAGTATATCACTAATGACACGTTGTTGTTTTTTCACTCGTACAATGTATATGGTATATGGAACACATGCGATATTCGATCAATTTCTGGTATGTTGACGTTTACAGTTTATCAAAATCAAAAAGCAGACAAACATATTTTTATTAGGTATGATATTTTTGTAAATAATATATTGTAAAGGAACATATCGATATACGTTTACCTAACGGTAGCTAAAATATTTAATTGGCCCGTTGATCTGGGTTTTTACAATAATACCTAAAAAGTAAAAACGGCTACTACGTATTTTACGTATACCTAATATACCAGACTTTTCTGTAAGTATTTTGTATGGTAAATAATTTCGTAATACATTATTTTAGTGTATACCATAAATTCTAGTCAATGTTAGCAATATAAGCGCTTGAAAAATATGTTCCGTTTCATCACAATACGTCTAGTTTTCTTCATAAAAAAAATTATAATATGCCGGTTTTATACACGAATTTGGAAGGATGATGGCTTAGTTCATAGCGTGTTCGGACATCACGTCGATGGACATAGGTTCGAATTCCAGACACTAAGTCGGAGCCTTACGTTAGGTTGGGTTTTTTAGTGGTAAAACCACGCTGAAGCTATTAATGGTTTCAGCATGAAAGGGTCGGCTCACCCGGGGTAGTACCACCCTCTCGCAGAAAACTGACGTGAAGTTATAGTGCATGCATTGTTGCATTTCGTTCGGTCAGTGAGAGCACCGGATATCCAACTCCCCTCTCCTGCCCCCAGACACAGGGTGGCAACGTTTTTGGACAGTGGTGATCAATTACCATCAGATGACCCACCTGTTCGTTTGCCTCCTATGATATAAAAAAGGTGTAAGAAAATATCGCGATGAAACCACAGCCAAGGTAGAGCTTTTTCTAAGTTCGCCTGACTGGTTACAACTCTGAAGTTAAAAATCTGTGGCCAATCATCTGTCGGTGTATTCCGGTAGCTGCACTTAAGAGTCAGCCCCCTCTATATTTAGCGTGTTTATCACCTCAGATCACATCGTCATTTAATATAGATGAGATTGTAGTCAACTAGAACCTACAAAGCATACAAAACGTTTCCGAAATAATTATCCAAAAGAGAGTGAATAGATTATTTCCAAAATCTGTATATATGGAATATCGTGTAATATCTACATCAGTCTAAGTACCGTGTAAAAAACAGACACAAACATCTGGACCTACTGTTTGTTATACATTATACATATAAATTACAAAAAATATGTTAAAAAATGGTCGCTCCTATTTATGAGATTATTTATTTCATCTCATTGACCGTGAGTTTATTCTTTAACATTTATATAGTAATATATAAGTAATAATACAAAAATCTGCCAAATAGGTATACAATGAGTTGTCTAAACAAAATAATATAAATAAACATTAAAATCGAAATGAAATTATACACTAATGTTATTTTATATTGTGTATAACCCAATTATGGAGATATATAACACGACGTGAATATGAAATATATCAATATCAAAGCTAGTTGACAGTAATACCATCAACTCTGACGGGTATCAATCTTTTATAGCGTATTACAAGGCTAGACATTTCGTCACGACCATTAAATACGACGAAATAGTATCAAGAATATAAAGGTGATAGTCCGATATGCATAAGGAAACAACTGTATACAACAGTATATGTCAAAAAATATTTATTTCAAATTGTATCTGCATCCATATTAGCAACAATCTTTGCGAATATATTCCAAAGATACTTCCTTAGTAAAGAGCACTATAACATCATACCATTATCTTCCGGCGCGAACAACAGTTAATATAAGAACAGATGACCGCACTAATGACGTCATATTATCGTATGCGAAGCACGAACGAGGATTTTTTTAATGATTGCTCATACAAAGATATCATTGTTAATGTACCGTGAAGGACGTAACATTATCCTATACCCAGACAGTCGATACAACGAATCAAATGACTCCTCTATAGTTTTTCAAATTGATCGTATCAACCGAAACTATTTCACACTTCAGGCTTCATTAGAGAAAGCGTATTTTGATTTAAATGTATTAGCTCTACTTACAATAGTCGTTATGCTCTATGAACTCATTGAAATTTTTAATAACGATTGACAAACGAAGCACAGTTTAAACCGATCAATTTACACGAAGTATTAAGAAGCAATTTTTGAAAATTAATGTGCAATGGGCGCTTCTTTCTGCGAAACGTATTTTAAGAAGGTATTTCATAAATGAACTACCTCCAAAAAATTGAATATATATTTATCGTGTCGGCGGCGTGTTGATGAAAATACCTCTCCTCGATAAAACAGCAATTGCGGTTTCCTGAGGAGAGCCCCACTGTAAATATATGTAATATTCTTTTGTCATAAATAAATAAAAAAGAAATTAATTGTAGAGTTAAATTTGGATGATCCTTTATTTGTCACCGACGATAAAACCCATACGGTATATTGCTAGTATTAAATAATCTTAATATATATATTTCTTGTGTGCGTGTGTATGTGACTGAACTCCTCCTAAACGACTGGACCGATTTTGATGAAATTTTTTGTGCGTGTTCGAGTGGATCCGAGAATGGTTTAGATTCACAATTGGACCCGGTAGGTGGCGCTGCGGTTGACTTTTGGGATTTATATTTTTTATTATCAAGGCAGGACAACGTCCGCCAGGTCCGCTAGTATAAATATAAAAAAAATCGGGTGACTTTATCACGATTCTTATATCATAAAACGTTTTTTACATATAGAAGGTTTTTATGATATACATTTTACAATAATAGCTCGCTATTATACTACTGTATGTCTACTTCTATACCGTTTAACAGATCGTCATGAAAATTAGTAATATGTAGTAATTCGAACACGGAAAATATTTGCACAGTTACCATTTTAAATCAAATAATTCTTATATGAATTAGTAGTTACAAAGAAATATTAATAATTGCGTGCGTTAGTTAGTCATAATAAATAAATTAAACAGATAAACGCGTTATATCTTTAATCTAAATTTGTAAGTTGAAGTTTGTTCTCAATTACATTAATGTTATTTTGTTAATGCAATAAACACTTTATGCGTGTAGGTAGCTATGTAATAATAACATTTTGAGTATAAATTCGTTATGGAACGCGACGGTGCACACTGTGCGTTGAACTTCGTGTGTGGCAATGAGGACTGCGCGCTGCTCGTCGCATGGCGGCCGCCCCGACACATTCGATTGTTACGTCTAACACAATACTCCATTCCCATAAGTTTGATGTGAATATTACGATCATGTTATCGAACAATCATCGTTAATAGAGTTTAAAGGTTGATGACGTATTGTTCACTTAAAACGATAAATACCTAAGGCAATTAATTACTGATAGTAGAAGATACGTTTGATCATAAACATCAGAAAATGTGTAAAACATCTTTATAATAAACTTTAACTACCATAAAAATATTAGCTCTTGAAATGTGAATACTTATTCCGTAGAACAAATGTTTGGGAGACCTAGTAGATATTACATCAATTACACAGGGCTGCCATGAAATCCTTCTTCAATAAAAATATAATGTTTGTGAAGATTCTATTGTCCTGAATCTCACCCGTTTCCATTTTTTGCCATCACATCTTGATTCCCTCGCATTAAGGAAAATCTTAGTAATTTAATGGCAGCCCCCGTGTCTAGATTTAAGAGAAACTTAAATATAAGAAACATTCAAAATATTTACGACAAAGAAAACTTTAGCCTTTCAAATGTGGCGCTTAAATGCACAATCAGTGTAATAATAACAATCATAAACATGTACAGTTAGTATAAAGGAGGTTGACACTTTCTCGATTATGAGGTAACCTTGAAAAAAGTACGTGATTATACTGCACCAGCTTCAAGCGACTCGATGCAAATATACATTTTTTTAACAAAATAAAAACGAAAAAAATACTTTCGTTAATTTATATATACATTTTTTAGCTTTATAGAACTATGGTGATACATAAAGACTTTCTGTTTAAACTTTTTGGCTTTTTACCCAAACGTGAGGTGTATTGATTTGAGTCTATTTGAAGGTACGAGATGTCATACGGTGGTTAAAATTCGACCATAATTCATAAAATTTTGAAATTTAAACAAAAGAAAACTTAAAAAAAAAATAACACAAAACCCCGTCCATATATACTGAACAAGAAAAAGATAAAGAAAATCTATTGCAAAATAGAGAGGAAAAATGTTCTTAACTCATTTCCCATCGCCAATCTATATGTATATGGAAGACGAAAATATATAAATATTAGTGGCCCCGGCGGACGTTGTCCTGCATTGATAATTAAAAAAAAACTAAAATTCAACCGCAGCGCCACCTACCGGGTCCAATTGACATACACACGTACAGAAGAAATTTATATATAAAGATTTACTATATTTATGACGTCACAAGCGATCCTACCAAAGAGTTTGATAATATATATAATTCGCATTGATATACGAAAACGCAAGATGCACACTTGACGTCTCACAGCCGGCACACAAAAATGAGTGCATAATTATTTCAAATAGTCTCTCCTCGTTTGCTTCCTTGTAAAAACAACTTTAAATCATTCGGGTAAGATTGAATTAACAAAATCATAAATTTATCGCATAACTATAGCCACGTATGTATATTGGGGAGTTTTTGCTGTCGGTTTTGAGCGCTACTTTTATACGTCTTTTTTTATATGTCAACGCTAATTAGAAATAATAAATAATAATAATAAGAAATATCGATTTCGTAAACAGAAGCAATGAACGAATGTACATTTAACCTTTACTGAACATACAATACCATTCTATTTCTATACAAAATCTGCTATTGAATAAATATATTTAATATATGTTACATTGGTCAACTGATGCATTCAGATAGGTGAATTGAATTGCATTAGTCATATCGTTATAAAACCAGCTGTGTGATGAAAGACAACGGCGATCTTTGATTCAATATATTTTTTTGTTGTTGTTGTCTTTTTACTTAACGGGTCTTCACGAATAAATATATATCGTAAACGGTCTAAAGAACTCTTGAAATAATGCATAATATTACCTCTCAAAGATTACTTTATAGGTATATACACACGTCAAAAAAGTCTAAGCAACATACGTGATATTACAAATTTTACCATTTATATTAATTAATTTCTAAGTATTTACTCAAACAAAGTGCGTAGGTAAGTAAACTTTTTTGTTATTGATGACATACTGGCTGGTTGTAAAAAAAAATTTGATTATGTTTTGTTTTTTCATAAAATTCAAATGACTGCGAATTTGTTTGAATTTAAGTGCGTTTTAATTGCTACGTTTAGTCTTGATTTTATAATTTTACCAACCATTTAAATAAAATTAGCGACAAGATTGAATTGTTAGATATTCTTTACGTCATGAAGCGACGTCATTTGATGGCAGATGAAATGCAAAGAGCTGTAGGGATGTTGCAAGCGGGAAGTAATCAATCTCAGGTATCTCGACATTTAGGCATTCATAGAAGTGTTATTTGTAGTCTTTGGCAGCGCTACAATAATACAGGACAACCCGCTGAACAGCATCCAGGCCGTAAAAGGAGTACAACCACTCGGCAAGACCGGTACATACAACTGACTGCAAGACGCCAGCCGATGTTAACCGCTCGAGAGATAAGTTTGAGGCTACATTTCAAGTGGTGTTGATGTAAGTCCTCAAACTGTGCGATATCGACTGCATGAGTACGGCCTACGAGCTCGACGCCCAATCAGGTGCCCACCGATACGTCACGGGAATCGCGCTCGTCGATATGAATGGTGTAGAGAACGCATAACATGGACCCAGGAACAATGGGATAAAATTATGTTTTCCGATGAATCGCGATTTCGGTTTAAGCCTGATACAAGAAGGGTGCGAGTGTATCGTCGGCCCGGAAATACTGAAAGGCTCAGGTGCGTTCAGGAAGTTCATCCATACAGCGGCTCAACAGTTATGTTATGGGCGGGTATTATGAAGAACAGGCGAACTGAGCTCGTTTTTGTAAATGGAAACATGAATGCTGAAAATTACATTGAGGATATTCTCAGACCTTATGTCTACCCATTTGCACAAACCTTTGGCTCCGATTTTAGGTTAATGCATGACAATGCGCGTTCACATACAGCTCGGCGAACCAGTGAATAGTTTGTAACGGAGAACATCCGGGTATTGTCCTGGCCTGCACAATCGCTAGATCTCAACCCCATCGAGCACGCATGGGACATGCTCCAGAGACGTGTTTTGAAGGACTTGGACGGAGCGACAACAACCCAACAGCTGAAGGATATGCTACAATTCCATTGGGAGCGAATACCGCAAGATGACATAAACAGTCTCATTAATTCAATGAATAATCGTTGCCGACAAGTTCTAATAGCAGAGAGCCCATACTTTGTATTAAATTGTTCTATTCTTTCACAATAAATACATTTTCTTTAAAATTTCATTTTTAAAAAAGTAGTTTCTTATGTATCTTAGTTTCTACATATATTCTAATATTATTAATTTCTTTATTAAAAAACTTATAAAGCAACAGCTTATTTTTACATCATAAACCCTAAAAATTATTTTAAAAATAAAAACAACGTATAATGTGAAAACCACCTAAAATTTAAATTAGACTGTTCTTAGCTTTTTATAGTGTATATACTAATATTATAAAGAGGTAAAGTTTGTGAGGTTGTAGGGGGTAATATCAGGAACTACTGGTCCGATTTGAAAAATTGTTTCAGTGTTAGATAGCTAATTTATCGAGGAAGGATATAGGCTATATATCATCACGCTAAGAATAAAAGAATAATAGGAGCGGAGCACCAATGAAGAATGTTTCAAAATCGGGGTCTTTGTTTCCTTTTAATTGCTTTCGCTGCGTGTTAGCGTTAGCCCAAAGTAAGTACTCCACGCGGACAAAGTCGCGGGTAGAAGCTATTAATATATATAAATAAAAATCAATTGCCGAATGTAAGAACAACACTTCAGAACGGCTGCACCAAATCGGCAATTTTTTGTTGTTGTGTGTAATTGTCAGGACAAGGTTTGAAAAAGTGCTAAACTTGTCTTTAGAAATCTCCATATAAAAAAGTGAGTAAGTGAGAAAGACAATAAGGAAATCTCCAAATAATATTGACATAATTGAGGTTTAGATTTTCAGTTGACATGTTATGGTTGTATTGTGAAGAGAGTATTTGTTTGCTAGTACACCCGAGCTAAGCCGGGACGGTAGTTTTTAATAAAAGTTTGAAAATAATAACAAAGCAAATTTGTTACTTATGCAAATTAATAAAAAACTGAAAGAATGTTTAAATGATCATAACATAAAGCTTAAAAAATTTCAATGGGATATGTCTAGACAGATTTGAATATGATTTACTGAATTATCTCGAGGGTTGGTACAGTGTAGCGTGGCGGCGCGGTGCAGTGGGACGCGACAAGGTATTGTCACAGTATAAATATAGACAGTACGGAAACTAAACCTAGTTGATGAAATAATTACCTACGTTCCATTGAAGCGATAGGGTTGCAACTTTTAATGTTTTTGATAATGTCCGTCTTTATTATTAAAACATTTTTACTCGTCTTGAGGCGGTACGCGCTACAGACAGCACCGCGACAACCGCTTCGGGGTCTCGTGACTCGTCAATGCGCATGTTTGCGTGAATGTGCCGTTTCGAGCATTTGTAGGTAGTTTCCGTACTGTCCCCTATATTTATACTGTGGTATTGCGTACCTGGCAAGTGCCACCCCTCTTGTTTGCAAGGGCGGTTCCGACTTTTAATATGTATTAAAACTTCGATCCGACGCTCCTAGACGCGACGCGACGTGGTTAGAACGAAAGCGCTATGTAAAATTTTAGACTATTTTACTTCTAAATCTTACAGAGAAACTATAATCTGATCATAAGAATATATCGCACTTGGCCATCCAATGCCTTTAAATATGTAACTTTACAACATACTCAGAGATATAATTAAACAATATTTTTAGTTTTTCAGTCAATATGAAGAATCTAAATAAAATTATTTCTTGTAATCTTAATATTATGTTATTTTACAGTCCTTTGTTTAGTAATTATTTCCAATTGTTTATTTTATATCTGTATATATAAAAGAACAAGTGACTGACGGACAAATAACTGGTTGTCATACAAATTTTTATCCCATTTTTGACCAACTTATGGGTTGACTTTCCAAAAAATCCTTCCTTTGTACTCACCTACAGTATAAAAGAAACACGCGCGTAAATTTTCACGGCCCTAACCCCATTAGTTTTGGCTATGCGTTGATATGTCAGTCAGTCAATCAGTTATAATTGAAGTGAATAGTTCTTTAGGCGTGTGGAGCGATATTTTTAGCCGAAGAGGAATATATAATTTCGCGTCATGACATGCTAGTAAGCGTGACCGACCGTATTGCGCTTGCGCGGCTCGTGGCAGACTAGCGACGCGTAGTATAAGAGGCTGTGTACATCTAACATTAATATTTTGTATTGAGATTGTGCAGCCCATAATATGTTTGATAAATGAATAGACTATACAAAAAAGTGCCAATATATTTCAAAGAGAGTAATGATAATAATTTCAATTTACATAATTCACACTATAACTACTTTCAAAGGTCAAAAGAGAACACATATTAAGTTCCATTATTTTAAATATTCACTTCTGTCGGCAGTCCTTATGACTGCCTCGACTTTTTTTAAAATGTATTGATACATTAATCGTAATAATAACTAAGCATAAACAAGGTATATCAAGATACTTCGCATCGATACTTGTACCATTACATATATACAGTACTAGCGGGCCCGGCAGACGTTGTCTCGCCCTGGTTATGAAAAAATCCTTGACAAATTATATACTAAAACGTTCCTCATCAATCACTCTATCCACCGGTGAAAACCGCATGAAAATCCGATCGGTAGTTTTTGAGTTTATCGCGAACAGACAGACAGACGCGGTAGGGGACTTTATTTTATACTATGTAATGATATATCAATGAAACATGAGGATGTGTTTAACGAAGCATGTAGTAATTCATTCCAACTGCCGTTCCTTACTCGTGGTCTCTGGCTTATGTAAATATTTATTAGTTTTGCAAATCACTACCCATAGACGCAATTGAGTTACGGATCATGGAAATGAACTGATGATTTGATACCAAATGATATCACCGCCATAATAACATCTCATAACGATATCCAGAAAATTATCTTTCAATCAAATACAGAACATAAATTAAGACGCGACAGACGATGTCATGAAAATACCTCAAGTACTTCCTTGAACTTTATTAATACAAGAACATATGCCACTAATTTGGATTAGCTTTTAGCATTAATGTAGAATCCTAGACCAAGTAAAACCCTCGGGAGTATTAATTTTTAATTAAGTAGTTAAGATGTGAAAGTGTAAGAAACAAACTCACTTTCACATATTAAACACATCATATTATTTAGGATGTATCAACAAAAGGAGCACACTAGGAACTGAACTTAAAACACGAAATATAAGTCGTTTTGTCATAATACTCTAGTTTTAGTTATAAGAGTAAGTTTGATGATAAATTACGTCACGTTTATTTAAATGCCTATGGATTTATGTTTGTTGGGCGTGATACGATTTCAAGAATCTTATAGGTTTCATTATATTTCTTATTTTCAAAGTATTATTCATTTTCTCACATCTATTACATATAATAAGAATGTAAATCTAACGTGTCTGTACTTTTTAGATTTTTGTGAAAAAAAAAATCTGTCTATCTGTCTGTCTGTTCCTATGAGCACGGAACAATGCTAAAGTACTGCATAAAGCATATCCTCAAGTAATATTTAGTCTCTGTTTCATTAAAATCGGTTGACTCTGTCAAAAGTTATTGTAATTTTAATGACGACGCGACTTACGTACGACGTACGAGAAAGAAGAAAAGAAAAGAAAAGAAGAAGAGAAAAGTAAATGGACTTAATAAATTCACTTGATTTTATTGAAGTGAAACTTCTTTAGAATCGTTGTGATTTCAAACCGGATGCAACGAAAAAACAACAGGTAAGTGACGTAACAACTTTTCGCGGTATTTTCGTTCGTCGGTTACAAAGTTATGGTGGTTATTATTTTTGAACGGATTTTTTATTTACGATGTAGAGTAACCAGATTAAAACGTAAAAAAATTTCATCGTATGTTTATTATTTTATTGAAGGGAAAAACGACAAGTAAGAGACATAAATACAAAAATGTATAGGATAAAGCCGGCAAAGAATGAGACAGAAATATACATACTATTTTATATTATCGGTCTCTCCTCTTTGTGCCATGCTTCGTAGCATCCCCACTCCCGTCTTCTAAGCATAGTCGCCTGTAATTAGTGAGTCAGAGCGAGAGAGCAAATGTCGGTGTGTATGTATATTGCACACTGTTTAATACTTGTTTGTATTTGAGCATTTAACGTGTGTTAGTATATGTGAAAAGTACGTGAGCTAATACTACTGTACACTGTAACATATGTTAAATACAATATATAACATCTTTTAAAATTAATCAAAATACTTTAATTTTTAAACAAATAAACTTTGTAATTATCCTACCCTTGTTATATATATTCATCTCATACTTTTGTAGATTTACTGAAGTTTCACTTCTATCGTGTGTGAATCGCACACACACGTTTTGTTAGTCACTGTCACTAGTCACGCGGACTGTGTCGCAGACACAGCTACTTGTGTATGTATTTGAAGTTAATGATTATACCTACATATATACTAACGTTTTGCTTCCTGTATATCCATGAATGCTTTTATGCAACCGCGCCCGTTTCGAATGTTCTATACCATACCATAAATCAATGATCTCTTGAACTTATCTTCAGAGTTCGTTATTGTTCGAGCCTAGCTTCTTCCGCTCACGATCGCTTAGTCTGTTTTATTAGTGCTTCGTAAACTCTTTACGTAACCAAATAGTTCTTATACATCTTTTTTATTAAACTTATTCCCGTTAGAATTGCTTTAGACAGACGCAATTTTTGAATTCATCCCAATTTGTAATGTACTTTAAAAATAAAAACTTCCTTGGATAGTTTCTGATTTGAAACTCGATGAAATGATAAAGCGGCATTAAAATTCTATGAGAAAAAGCGGCATTCTATGAGATTGAACGCGGGTGAAAATTTGATAGAATATATTATAGTGTATATGACTACTAGCTTCTGTCCGCGACTTCATCCGCGTGGAATAGTTACTTTGGGATAACGTTAACACGCAGCGGAAGCTCTCAAAAGGCAAAAGGAAACGATTTGGAAACATTCTTCATCGGTGTTTCGCTCTTGTTGGTCTTGTCGGGATGACATAAAGCATTTCTCGATAAATGAGTTATCTAACACTGTAAGAATTTACGGACCAATAGTTACTAAGATTAGCGAGTTCAAGCAAACAAACTCTTCAGCTTTATAATATTAAGTATATATAGATTTTATCATTTATTGATGACTTACTATTCATATACTATTGATGATACTTCTGTCGCGGTTGAAGTTGCATTTAAGGTGTTTACATTGGAATATATTGATACTATATATAATGAAACCTATATGATTATGGACTTCGTGGAGTAAATACCGTAATTGTCTCATTGTTTCAAAGAATTAATGTATATTTGGGTTAACCCTTGAAGTGTCAATATTGAAGTGAAAACCTTCTTCAGACACGTTAAGCGATTTTTGGTAGGAGAAAAACTTATGGGTGCGCGTCACCGATGACCTCGACAAGCTAGTGACACGTCAGCGCCAGGCTTGTGACGTATTGCGCTTGCGTCAACTATAGACGCGTAGTATAGCGTATACATTTAATTTTTATAATTTATACTGAGCTTGTGCAGCTCATCATATGTTCATTAATAAACTGTACTGTACATATTCTTATATATATATAGGATTCCCACCTATATAATATCATTACATATCTCTGGAACCATAAGGCGTAGCGATTTGAAATATGCTTGGATTATCTTTCCTTTTATGAGTTGTAAGTAAAGAAAGTTTTTAAATCCCCCCCCCCACCCGGGGGGGGGGGGGGGGGGGGAATCAGGGCGGGACAACGTCAGCCGGGCCCGCTAGTTTTGTATATAATTATTACTCGGAGTATACATTTGAACTTATTATCTGTAATGTGTGCATTATAAAATATATACAATATAACCTTAGATATCTAACAGTACTTAATACATCCGTTTATATACCATACCAGGTTGAAATTAAATATTATAGAGCGAAACATATTGTAACAGAAACCGTGGGAATGGCTGAAAAGCGAACATTCTCTACAAAGTATTGGTGGAGCCAACACAAATTCATTATTAAAAATGGCAAGCGAATGTTAAAATTATCAAGGTAAAACCCGAGTGTTGTTCCGATGAAATACTACTCGGCTTTTACAAAAGGTAATTTATAATTATCTTTTAAATGAACTATATTTACTACTAATGTTATAAATGGGAATGTTAGTTCGTTCGTTGGATTGTTTGTTTGTTAAGCTTTCACGCCTTAACTAACGAAACGATCATCATTAAATTTTGCATACACGTTGTCAGGGGTACAGAAAAAGACATAGGGTACCTTTCTCCCAGTAAAAGTACTCTCCCCGAGGAATGGATCACTTTTTTAATTTTTTTACAGGCACGGGCTTGGCCTCGATCTCACCTGATGGTAAGTAAAAATGAGGCCGGCGATGGATCGCGCTTACTCGCTAGATGCCTATTCTCTTCGCTGTTCTCTTTAACACTCCCAATTTATAGAATAGGAGGACATACGCCGGGAGGCTACGTTAACGCGAGCAGAAGCTAGTTTATAATAAAATAATAACGTTTGACAAATACCACTATTTTCTGTGAAAATATTATTTTTGTAACATATTTCTATACGCTTATATAGTTGACTTGACTTGACTGACCAGAAAAAAAAGTACAAAATAGGAGGAGTACATGATTTTATGATTTACTTTACTACAGTTTTAGTAAGTGCTTGTACAAATTACGCCTAACTTGAGAATATATATTAATAACAAAGACAAACGACTTTCTTTACATAAGCATACTTGAAAAAAAATGGATATTCCCATGAATTAATCTCAATTGAACTAATGCTGATAATTTTATTTGCTAATCAATAACGTACTGTTATTATAGCTGTTCTGATAGAATTGTATAACAGTGACATTGTTTTTCAGGCACTGCTATTTCGCAATTGATTAACTAAAACATTGCTATATTTTAAGATTATCTACCTATAGACAAAGTAATCACGAATCTCGTGAATACAAAAAAGTATTTACAGTGTAATTTACATTTTATTTATGTTAATAATATTTTTTATTAATTATTTATATTCATTTACATGTAATTTAAATATTATATTAAGGGTTCTTCGTATATTATAAAAATAATAATTATTCAGATTCATAATTATCGTATATCTTTTAAATATAAGAAGCTATCTATAAATTATGTCACATTTGAAGGTGAGCGAGGGTGTAAAAAAATTGTGAAGTCATGTGATACGGTGTAACAAGTCTGTAGCTTCGTGACGTCGAGTATATAAGTTTAAAGTATTACGACTTTTAAAGTCAAGTTCAACGACAATCTAAAAACGATTTTGAAAAAAAAATAGAATAATTTTTTGATAAAGTGCTGGTTTACAAATTTCAAAGTCTAAAATTACAAAACATGTGACGTAACATCACACTAAGGAAAGTGACTAACTGTGACAAGCTTGGAATGGGACTGAGGGTTCCAAAAGTAAGAAATTCTTGTCTTATATATGGATGATCCCTAACATACTATAATAGTCAGTAATTACATAATTATGTTTATTAACGCCTTTGTCCATATATTACTCTAATGTAGGTTATATTCATTACAAATATGGATTGAGTGTTTTTTAATTATTAAAATGATAATAAATTATTGTAAAGTCCCAATACATTTGACGAGTTAATAGAACAGGTACGGCCCTAATTATAGCTTGTCATAGAAAAGGACAATGAGGAAGACAATTATATAACAGCCGCGGTGACTCGGAACGTAATTATCTATTACAGATACATGATATTTCAAATTGTTAGATGATATGTAATAGATAAACAAAGTATGTTAATACATGCGTAATATCGTTTGATAATGCAAATTGTGTTTTTAGGATACTATATTAAAAGAACTCACCTTTCAACAAGCGGCAGAACATTGTCTAGGAACTCGAAACCGGCGTGTGTTGTGTATGTAATCGTTTCGTGACATTGAACTATCCCATGGTCACCACGTACATAATTCTTTAGCACCCAAAACTCTCCACGTTGAATAGTTTGCGGCAGAAACTCTTTTTCGGTACACTGAAGTAAACCACGAAGACGTGCCAAAGTTGCATCCGATAACGCGTTCTCGTCAACTATATCAAGAGTTTCATTAGTCAAATCCACTTCAGATGGAATCGCACTCATTTTTTTCTCTAATTCTGCTATTGATGCTGTACTCGATATTGTCTTATTCGTTGTGGGCATCGTTGAGGTTGTCTTCTGAGAAGTGGATTCTTCAAAATTTCTTACGCTAGCATCCATTATTGGTCTCGTCTCTGTCTCATTTCTGATATCGTCGCGGTTCATATAGCGGAGTTCGGCGCTTCTTTCAGACCCGTCTACGCTTATAGGTACCCACTCAACTCCTGGAGCGTTGTTCCCAGACAAGTGCATGGCGGCGTAGAGCAACACGGCGATATTAATTACGATGCTCACCCTAAATATGAAATTACGGCGATTGCCCATCATTTTGTTAAATGTTTAGGCACTTGCACTTATGACACTACAGATTTCAATGTTATAACGTCCTTCGTCGTCCTCTAGGACGCAGTTTCCTGTAGGGTCCTATTCGAGCCAGCATCACAATTTATTCTGTCATCAGCAGGCGTGTGGAGGTGGGCGCCGCGGTGGCGCCTCACTGTACATCTGCTTCTGAAACAAAGCGTATAGATTATTAGCACTTGTATCTTTACTTCTATACTATATATATATATATATTATAAAGCTGAAGAGTTTGTTTGCTTGAACGCGCTAATCTCAGGAACCACTGGTCCGATTAAAAAAAATATTTCAGTGTCAGATAGCTCATTTATCAAGGAAGGCTATATATCATCACGCTAAGACCAATAGGAGCGGATTATCATTGAAGAATGTTTCAAAATCGGGGTTAACGTGCGTATTACTTAAAAATATTTTCACCTTCTACGTAAACGAAGTCGCGAGTTAAAGTGAGCGTTAGCCCCAATTAACCATTCCACGCGGACGAAGTCGCAAGCAGAAGATGGTTTATTATAACGTACATGATATCACTAAAAAATATTACATTTCACATATATTTACCTTTAAAACTGTTATTTTAAACATAACGTTCATTATACCATAAATAGTATTAGCAGTCTGTTAAAGAAAATTGGTTATTAAGGAGTTATATACACTTAAAATAGTAATAAAAAGTGATGTAGTTCGACTCATTAGCTGTATTATTGAGTGAAACTATAAAATACATTTAATTATCTGAGTTCTCTTCGTTATACGTTGCTTTAAAAGTACCGTTAAAATAATTCTAAAACGAAGGGTTCTTTACGCAAAATGTACTTTTAATATTTTAACTACTAATAAACTTCATATATCTGGAATAACGTCAAAACATTGTAGAAAATGATATAAATGATCAATACAATACAAATTAATAATCTTTTAATTTCATAAATTGTTTATGGAAAATCTACGACATAGATTCAAATAATGAATCCTAAATACTCAATAAAATAAATTATAGAGGGATATATATACACAAATTAACAATATAAACGGAATAATCCGAAATATTCATCAAAGGTTTCACCATTCAATCTCATTGCGTTGTAAGTTATAACATAGCTTATACTACTTAGGTGACTGTGAATATCAACAACAAAACAAAAAAACCTTGCAAACTCGGGTTAATTGTAATAATCTAAACATAGACTGAACAAGAGCCAAATACATCAGGAGTCTTAAAATTCAATCGTGAAATAAACGTATCTCTTCTAGCTTTTTTTAGTTTCTTTTTACCATTCTAAGGAAAAGGCAAAGGTATCTAAACCACGCAGCCAATTCAGACGTCATTTCATAATTGCCAATTCTGGATAGTCTTGTAACAATTTCGATGTTTTAACAAGATGGTGACTCCCTTGTTAGAACTTTCCATGGAGTTTCTGTAGCATCTCAGAACTGATGTTCCGTGATATTATTTTCCATCTACTACACTTTTGCAGAATAACTGAACTATATTACGTAAAACACCACCAATATTACAAAATATAAAGTCAGATAACACAAGATTATATTAAATCATAATTCCCACTTCATGAGAGACTAAAATCCCGCCAAAATTTCCATCCCTTGTAGCTACAACAATAATGTATTATTTCTTAACTGGCAAAGAAAAAGCACAGTTATAAAAAGTTGTAACAGATAAAATATAAAAACGTTATGTATTTTTAGTATCGATTTATGGGTATGAGAAAAATGGCCGAGGAGATCAGAAGCAATTTTATGTCTACTAAAATTATAAACGCAATTAACATTGGCGCCGGGGATAAGTTTTTTTTACACAGCGAGGTATATAATTAACGACTTACGTCCTGATTAGGGTTTATCTGCGAACGATCCTCATTATTCAGATCGTATCTATAGCGAATGTGGGATAAATTAATCTTATCTGTGTTCGTATTCCCATGAGCAGCGAGAACGTCCTACATTGTTGTTACTTTTAAACTAAGTCTACTAATGAGTTTTTGGCGGGATCTTGGAATGATATGTAGTGGATTTTATATTTTATTCATAATCTTCATTTTACGTAATATAGTTTGGCTATTATGCACAAGTAAAGTGGATGGAAAATAATACCACGGAGTATGGATTCTAAGATGTCACAAAAACTCCCTAGAAAATTCTAACAAGGAGGCCACCATCTTGTTAGGATATTGAGAGTATCACAAGATACTTGCAGAATTATTACAAGCTCGATAATAGCAGTAATAAAGTCTAGGAATCTCTTAGTCTGTCAGGTAGTGACTTTTATATTTTATCCGTAAGCCTGTGTTATTCAACTCTATATTTTGTAATATTCGTGGCATTTTATGTAATACTGTTCGGTTATTGGGCACGAATGATAAAAATAATATCAAGGAGCATGAGTTCTGAGATGCCACAAAAAACTCTCTGGTAAGTTCTAACAAGGGAGCCACCATATTCTTAGAACATTGAAATTATCACAAGAAACTTGTAATAATCTACTCGATATGACAGTAATAATGTAAAAGACTGATTGTCAATAATAAAGTTAAAAAAATCTAGTAATTAAACACCGCATATTGTCGATACTTTGAGGTCTTGTTGTCGTTAACTGCGTATGTTATGTCTATTCTTAAGACTACATCCGTTTTTTTTTCATATTATTTAATCAATTCATACACAATGTATTTTTTAATATAATTATATAACTATTACCTTTCTTACTTATTACATATTATACAAATGAATTGTCGAATTAAATTTTATTATTATTTAATTAGTTCAAAATGTTAAAACAAATGCATATACAAATAGGCACCTTTCTCCTTTATCTAAATAAAGCATTGTAATTAACATAGTCCATGAGTTATATACATTTAGTATAAAACAGGTTCCTGCAACCTTGTTTGTCACTTTTAATCAGAATATATACAGTACATTACAAATAAGGAATACACGTTTAATTAATTCAAAAGATTATTTTAATCAACAGTTACTAATACATTTAATACTCATCCATTGGTATTACTCGTAAATGAAAGGCGTCTGCAAGGCGCTTGTTTTATAGAATAATCATCCGAACCAGTGAACGCATTCTATTTTTATGCTGTTTTTAAATTTAGCATTGCAATGAGAACGGTCGTCATCTTCATGGTTTAATGGAGAGTCAAGAGACGAGTACCGTGATGTAATTTTTATGATTTAGTTACGCATTCGTCTTTCCTCATTGTTTTAAATACCGACATTAGTTACGGCAATGAAGAATTTATGAGCGTGATATGCACTTCCTCTTTCTTTTAATTAACATTTATAATAAATTGTTAATAACTTATCCGGTGATTAACAATGACAACTATTAAAGAGAAGCAGTTAAAAACGGTTAAAATATAAATTAATACATGTTTCATGAGGTTTTATTAGGTTATGGAAATTAATTAAATTAATGTATATTTTTACAAAAAAATTAAGTGCTCATATTTTTTTTTATTTTTTCCCGAACTTGTTGTTTTCGCAAAGAGATCATTTGGAATTGGCAATATAAACGGAGAGAGGGTTGACCCCAATTTGATACGATTCAGTACTCACTCCTTTGACGTGTTGCATTAGCATAATATTAAGTCACCAAGATTTGTTAGTCCTGATATAGA
Source organism: Antheraea yamamai (assembly GCA_036509395.1). Lineage (NCBI taxonomy): Eukaryota > Metazoa > Arthropoda > Insecta > Lepidoptera > Saturniidae > Antheraea > Antheraea yamamai. Next base: position 7,340,072 of record AP028438.1, on the reverse strand, counting down.
TACAAGTCAGAGAATCGTGGTTATTTCAAAATGTTTCAAAGTGCTCATATTTACATAAAAAAATTTACAAAAGGCGTATTTTGAAAACAGAATTCAACGTTCGCTTTCGTTGCACTTATATTGTCATTATGTTAGACTGGACATAAATATAAAATCATATCTTGTTTCGGTACAATTATGTGTCGGACATACCGACAGGTGACGATGGGGTGTAAAGCCGAATCTCAGTAAATCTCACGCGGGAGAGCGAGAGGCTTTCGACAAATATCACGTAATTTTTTTCGAGCTAAAAACGGTGTAAATATTTACGAAAATAAGACTTCTAGACTAAAATCAAAAACACATTTTTTTTTCGAACTGACTACGCTATTGACCTAGCAAGGTCTTAACAGCTTCACCGGACTACTAAGGCGAGCGCTTAAGGCACTCAGCCGATTAATCAAAAACGCATATCGTATCATCTTGCACTATGAGAATCCTATTTCTTACACAGCCAGATAAACAAGCGAATTGCAAATTACATCTTTATATTTATCAAGTGTTTACAAAAATTCTGAGTTGAGTGTACAGAATTTTGTTTTTCAATTCAATAATAATTTTAAGCTAACTTTTACTACTGTCAAGTGATATTACATATTCTGTATGGTTAAATTTTAATGGAACAAAAATTCCCATTAGGACTTTTACTATGTGTGGATATATACATGTATAATTCATGTCCAATACATACGTATATGATTGGATTTAATTCGAGATCCGGTTGAACAGCGCTCGTGTTATATGAATGTGACTTCTGAATACATTTCATTCGCCTACAGCGCTATACTTATAGTGGGTTTTGTGTAAAGTCTAGCCGGCTTTACATTGTCACGAACGAACAGTACAATAGATGTGAGTTCTTTGTCAAATAATAATTTGCCTACAGTTAATATGGCTATTCTGTTTCTCCTACTTTATCGTTAGTCTGGGCAATTATTTATTCTGTATTCACAAAAAAATTACACTACAGATTTGCCAGACTACGAAACCACAGACAGATATTCGAAATGGCTGAACCGATTTTGACGAGACTTTTACTGACTGATGGAGGGTTTTTTCAGAGTAATTACCTAGGCTACAGTATCATTACAAGCAGTAATCATAAAATATATCACATCTAATTCAAAATCGCTAAAATAATTATAGATATTAAGTAAACAAAATTACAAAAAAAAAGTTAAATGCAGTATACTATAATCCAGGTAAAACATAGATTTTTCAAGAAACAACAGAATCATCTTACGAGAACGAATTCGCGGATACCAGCTAGGATTGATGTAAACATAACAACACATAATAGTAAATGCGTGCGAAACCGCAGGTACATATAGTTGAGTAACTTTTGCTTGCGACTTTGCTCGTGTTTTGCTCGGGAACAGTAGATTTTTTATGGATGATATATAACATATGTCCTTACCTGTATTCCTGACGACGTGTATGCAAAATCTCATGATGATCGGTTGAATAATTACGTCGTGAAAGCGTAACAAACACACAAATATAAAAAAAAAAACTAAAGTAACATTTTTAATGAACGTACAAGATCGTTTCCCGTGCATTGCAATTGATGAGTTCTCTCCCACGGCTCGTTATTCCCTGACATATTTCCAATGAATAGAAACATTGCTTCTAACTGAAGCTGCAACATCGAATTAACCGCTCATGTTTAGATAAGATCGTGTCGGCCGGGATTGTGTCTCGCAAGTGGCCGGCTAATGAGAACGGCGCTCACTCACTCAGCGGAACAAGGCCGAGACGCGGACCGTACAATTGACTGTTAAAAACGATATAAATTGGAAATGACGGCTTCGCAGATCACCGAACGATTCCGAAACACATCACAAAATAAATCCCTTCTAAAATTCTCTTAAAGTAATATCGTGAAATAAGCCTTTTTTTAAATTTATTGTATAAGTTTTGAGATATTGTAAATTGTACAGGTTAAAACTAAATTTAAGTTTTTGTTCAAATATACTGTTCCCAGATCTCGGAAATCTACAAAAGCAAGCAAAAGTATATAGAGATATAGATATTCATTTAGCCTAACATTCTGTTAGAACACGGCAATCGTGTCTGTCTGGATAATGACCTGCATCAGTTATCACACACGTAATAAAGGGCAATACCTTTCGCGTTTCAGGGTACGTCGATGTATACGCCTATGGATTGTAGACCTTTCGGAGGTCGCCATCAGGTATAGTGTCGTAAATTTGTTAATAAAAAAAAGTGTGTGTGTATTTATGTACACGCGTTAGAAGTTATACTTCTTTGGCGTAACAAGATAAGAATCTTTTCAAAAATTTAATGTTTCGCCTTATTCTACGTTTGTAGAAAAAACGACACTAACAATAGAAAAAAGGTATTTAATAGATTGAAAGTTTTAATACAAAGAAATACAAACAACAAATACAAAGAAACAAAATGTTGACTATAGCTAACTTCAGGATGTCGGTTTTTCGTGACGGTGTGCGCGCGCATCTTAAAAATTTTCTCTCATCATTTTTCCCTAACTCGCCAAAAGAAGTATAACTTCAAAAATAGGTCATCTATCTTATACCTCACCGATGTTATATAACAAACTTAACATATATAATATACCTATCTAGATATTTCTTTCAAGATAAACAAATATATAAATACAAATATCTTTATTTTCTAAAACCTTTTACATAATATAGCCCTAACTATGGCCCCAAACTAGGCGATGCCTGTTTCATGAAAGCCAAACATTAAAAACATTCATCACTAAGCTTTCCTCCACGTTATTATTAGTTCTACGTTCAACTTCGAACTTCTAAAAAAACATCCAACTGTACACACTACACAAAATGATGAATACATGTTCGAAAGAGTTGAAGAGTAATATTTTTTGCTCGTCAGATTGTATCACGATTTCTTCATCAGGACAAACTAACGCGTTATTTTAATATATAGAGTTTTTATTCCAAAATGTTTAGATAAAAAATGTTCAGCGTGCTTGTTGTTGACAAGGTTTATTCAGAGCTCAGTGCGTTATTGACCTTCAGAGTGGGAAACGTTTTACTTCCGCAGATTATAATATCCTTTAAAACTACACTTAATAGGCAGACAAACGTGGAAAGTATTGCAAGCAACCGCTTCGAGGAAAACAATAATGGATGCACCTCACGAGTAACGTGCATTGTTGTTTAATAAGCACCTTTGGATAACAATTGCACCTTCGTTTGTATAAGCTATCCAAAACACACATAGCTAACTTTAGCATAATTACCGCGGTATATAGGTCGAGTAAACATTATCGCAGTTAATTCTGTAGCAGCTTAGGGATTATATTAACTTCACCATTATTTCAATATCTGGCAATATCTTCTATGCTAAAGTCGCGTTTTATTTACACACTAACTGATACCTGCGACTTGGTCTGCGTCGTTTATTATCTTAACAATATATTTGATGAGCAGAGGAAACAACATAAGCACTACACCGTTCGCCCCACTTCTCCACAGCAAGAAAATTCACATTTGCTGAATACACTGTTTAAAATCAAGGTTTCTTCAAACTTTATATTAAATTAAGCTATCATATAGTTTTAGATATATCGTAAGTGGTAGAGTCACGCTCGTAGCTTGTGGAGCCACGCTGATGCTATTACTGGTTTCAGCATGAATGGTTCGGTTCGCCCGGGGTAGTACCACCCGACCCACAGAAACACCGACGTGAAGTAATAGTGCTTGCAATGTTGCGTTTCGCTCGGTCAGTGAGAGCGCCGGAGGGTGGCAACGCATTTGCGACTCACCTGGTATTGCTAGTGCTTATTGACGGCGGTGATCACTTACCATCAGGTGACCCTCCTGTTCGTTTTCCCCTTATAGTATATACAAAAAATCTTTGAAATGGTGATGACTTAGTTGATAGCGTATTCGGACACATCGGATTCGGATCGAAACAACATCGATGCAGAGGCGTCACTTAGTTACTGAAGTATAAAACTTAAATATAATAGTTATAAAGACACTTTACGATAGTTGAAAATGACTGAGATAACATTGCACAGGTATACTCTCCTATGACAATTAACTTATCGCCTAAAAGCCATAATTACCCTCGTTCGATTGTACAGAATTCCGTACTTAACACGGTAATTTATTTTAATGGTGAAGCAAGAAGATTAAGTCCAGTGAATACGTGTATATTGCATGTAGGTATATCGTTGTTAGTAACAAAAACATGATTGAATGAATAAAAACACAAGTCATCTAACTATACATATGAAGAAAATTATAGAAGTCTGCCATAGTGCGCGCATCACGTTATGCTACTAGAGATATATTTCGATATATTTTTTTTAGTTTTAAATCTTAGACGTACTTAGAACTTATAAAAAAATTACACGTTAATTTCGTCTAATATAAAGTTATTTCAGTTTTAAGGATTTCTAAGAATGTGAAATGGAGCAAGCGGTGTTGTGCGCATGCGCAGTAGAGAGTAAACTGATAACGTTGTCACAAGAAAATATTGTTTTGCTTACATTTCAATTCTCTGTACATAAATTATATTGTTGTTAATAAATAACACATACGTAGTCGCGTGTATTAACTAGTGTAAGTATAATGTGTACTGGCTTGACGTCAAGTGTCAACAACCGAGCATGTCTCATTGTCATAAAGAAATACATAACAATAATGTATAAATTATATCTCGCTATATCATTTTCATTATGGTAGTCTGTGCGCGTAATGTATTTCTTAGATCTTTTATCAACAATAAGCATCGCTTCGGACGTAAGGCCAGATATAATTTAAAATTGATCATTCTACACTTTTCAAAATAATTATGTAAACATGTTTTTTTTAATATTAACACGATTGATTTTGATTTTAAAGGCGTAAAAGAAAAGAAAAAGGTTATATATATTTCATATATTATATAGTTGTTTACGATTGCAATTTCGTATAATTTCAAAGTGTTGTTCATATTCACAGGCGTTTGTTCATTAAAATGAATATATTTTACATTATATGACGTCATTTATGATGCAATGTACAGTAGCTAGACCCATATTTAATTTTTACATCTTTTAATCACTGTGACAGCAGTTAGTTGATTAAAAGTTAATTCCGAATAAATTAGAATTGTTGCGTAAAGAGTGGACTACGCGATCGAGCCAAACGATATAGAACATCCTTGTAATAGGCATTCACAGTTCGTCCCTTGCGGTCGGATCTCGGCCGGTGGTCAATCCGTCCTCAGCTCCGTAAGTTGTCAAACGCTCAGTCCAAATTATTAGTTCGTTCTCGATTACCTTATTTGCTGATCTATATTCTGTATGCTAATTACTCCGATCCTAAGGATCGTAATATGATGTTCTTCCTTAATAAATAGACAATATAATGCATTATTGTTTCAAAAGTTATTGTCAGGTACAAAAATCACGCTTTTAAACAAACAATCATTCGTCATCAGCCTGTAAGAGAACCACTGCAGGGTGATAGGCCTCTTCCCGAAGGAAGGCATGGGTATTATCACCACCGAGAAATCCAGAGTTCTATATTTTCCCACATTTCTCAGGTGCAGATTTCCTCACAATACTTTCCTTCATCATTAGCCGATAGTGTTACCAATTGAAATCAGTAAATGTACGCGAATTCCTAAAAATATGTTGAGTTTCGAACCTGCTGACATCGGATTGATATACCAGCGATCAAATCAATCAAGCAACACGACTTAAAGCAAACAGTACCTTTATAATATTAGTATAGATGTCATATAATGATTTTGTATTGAGTTAATTGTATTACATTACTATTTAAAACTATTTGTTGCTCTCAAAATCACGGTAAACTTGTGTTTCGTTAAAGAAAACGTTTATTGGATTAGGTAATAATGTGCGATACTGAATATATGTACAGATTACATCACCACATATAACGTCGGCTAGACGTTATAACATGAAAAGTAGGCTACGCTGGTTTACTTTTCACTGTTTGCTAAACATATTTGTTACTTACGTCACGCATGACTTTCGATCGTAATGTTGTTATTTTTCAATAATATTTTAAAAGCTTTGTCGGTATGATGTAAAAAGAATGTTAGTAGAATAAATTTGAAATTATACTAACAACATCTTACGTTATTTTTAGCAATAGATAGTTTATATATAGTTGCTGATTTGTCTAAATGTGTGTGGGCTTAGTTTAGTTAAATTACACAACGAATTTTCAATCGGTCTTTTGACTATGATTTGGATAAACACATCCAGAAGGTTTATACATGTATATCAATACATATTATAAAACAAAGTCCTCTGCCACGTCTGTCTGTCTGTTCGCGATAAACTCAAAAACTACTGAACGGATTTTCATGCGGATTTCACCAGTAGATAGAGTGATTCATGACGGAGTATTTAAGTATATAATTTGTCAAGGTTTTTTTTTATTATCAGGACGAGACAACGTCCGCCAGGTCCACTAGTTATATTTATAAAAAGTAAATATAAAATATATAAATCGGTACATCGAAATCAAATTATAAAAAAATATTTTGCGGGTTTTTTTCATTGATAACAATGGCTAAACCTTATAGTTAACCTATGCAGATATATCAAAACCAGCTTCTGCCTGCGACTTCGTTCGCGTGAAATAGTTACTTTGGGTTTACGCTTACATGCAGCGGAAACTCTCAAGAGAAAAAAATCTCCCGATTTTGAAACATTCTTCAATGGTGCTCCGCTCTTATTGGTCTTAGCGTGATGATATGTAGCCTATAACCTTCCTCGATAACTAAGCTATATAACACTGTAATAATTTTTCTAATCGGACGAGTAGTTCCTGAGACCCCCTACAACGTCACAACGCCACAACGCCACAAACTCACAAACTTTACCTCCTTATAATATTAGTATAGATAATAAAGTACGGATTTTTATATCTTTAAAGAGTCTGCAGAAATAGTATACGTCTATCTCCTAAAAGTAACTTATAGTAATTATTTGAAGTTTTAATAAAATCGATTGTCAATTCATTTACATACGAAAACAGAGATATCGAAAGAAATAACGCTATAAAAGTAAAAACCATCCGTGAACTAAATCTCCGTCGAAACATCACATCCGTTCGCTTCCATCCATCGTAAAGAATGATGCATTGTCCGTTTTTCCGGCCTTTGACTAGCCAGTTCGCTAACTCCTGCGGCCAGGTCAACATAGTATAGTAGTCGGCAGTCAGACGGCCCGCTTCATTAACAGGAAGCAACCAGCGTGGTCTGCATACGCAATAATCGAACCAACTACGACGAAATGGGAACCACGCCGAGTCACGATATGCAAATAAGATGGCTAGATTTCATGCGTTGTGAGAAATAAAGAGCGAACGAACCGTGTTTATAGACAAAGTCGCGCTAACTAATGTAGTCTCGTTGTATTCAAGCGTGGGAGCTGATGGATAACACGCTACTTGTATTATTTCAACTGGTACATAATTTGTTAAATGCACAGGTACTGTCAAATATATTAAGCGATGTTTAATATTCACTGATATTTGGTATTCTTATATTCGAGTTTATTTATTATTTCTTTAATACCATTAATTAGTCTATTTCGAGCATTATTTTAATATTTATTTAAGTTACGTGCCGGAACCTGAATGTAGTTTCTTGTTTATTTTTTATCTGCATTATAAAAAAAATACGTTACGTGTTTCAAAACACAAACAGGCCAGCAAATTAATAATTCAATAAGCCATTAGACTATTGTTTACTGCCAATTAAATGTTTAGTTTTAATTCCCTCACATTAATAAGTTTAGTGTTTTGGTATATTTAATACTTGGATATTTTATATACAACAAGCAACTGCCCGCGACTCATTCCGCGTTAAATTATGATATAAAACTTAATATATAGAATGTACCATAGATCATCATATTCGCGAGTAATAGTGAATTAATACCTTCTTTTATAGAGTACTTAGCTGTACCAATTTTTATGGTGGCTGATTTGATACAGTATGTACCAACAACCAACAGCTGTTTTTTCAGATATGGATGTTGCTATATCCATCTGTTCATTCATCCCACATTTACCCACGCCTAAGTAAAACCTTTCGTCAATCGTCATAATCTTACGCGACTCTTATCTACGTCGTACATTTTTACACCGCGTGACAAAATTACAACAAAATAAGCAACAGTAACTTAACAGATAAACGCATATAAACTACGCTCATTTTTTTATTGCTCTAAATACAAAAATAAAAACAGTATCTATCCACACTTACTCGGCTCTGAACTCACCAACAGTTCTATTAGTGCTCTACAAAAAGTATAAGCACTCTGTGACCTAAATAATCTATGTTGAAAAATACATGTACAATTAATTGAAATAGGACGATCTGTTATAAAGTATCATCCATCGGATGGTTTTTTCAAATTATTGAAGTTAAGAGAATGGTGTGGACGTATCATGGTCCAAAAGTCGAACGGACGAACACATTACCGGCCCCCCACATTTGTAATGAATTCCAATAAAACGATCGTTTAATAAACTGTTACATGCAAAATATACGAGTAGCAGTAAGTAGATCAAAACACATTCATTCATGTTCATATTTAAGAAAAGATGGAAATATATAGGTGTATCAAAATAGGTTATTATTACACACTGGCCACGTATATTATAATTTGAAAATAGAATTACTTTTTTTTATTCAGTTTTGGCGAGGCGTGATTGACGCATTTGCCAGTGTCTTGTTATAATGAATTACCTTCAGTTACCTTGTGTTTTAGAGTTTCGTCTGTTATATTTCTTATTTTAATGATCATATTGTATTCTTTTATAAAATGGATGTCAACATCAATGATCAGAGTGGTCAGTATACTCGTCGGATAACGATTGAACATGTTTAGAATAGGTTTTAAATTAAATACCGGAATGAACAGAAAATTTCAAAGGCGCATTGGTAGAGGTGACTCCACGAGTGAAGCAAAGTTTTATTGTCTACTTGATAGTCCTGCCAAGACAAAATGCAGCTAATTTTAACGGTTACAGGGGGTAATATCAAAACACTAATTTAAAATAAAACCAGCGTTCTCGACTCATATATTTAAAAAAAAATCAAAATGGCACAATCTATTTATAAATATCTAGTGGGAAAACAGTTAAGAACATTTCCTACCTCTGTTTCAACACAAACTTGTGGAAAAGAAAATGTTTCACTATGGTCCACATTAAACCACTGGACAAGCAGTCGTTTCAATAAAACGGTAACGCTTCAAAGACAAACAACTTTTAATCTGTCTCCCTTTTGCTGCTTTCCTTTAAATAGGTCTATTAAATTTAAATATGGAAATCTCTATAATTATTAAGAATATAATGTTATTAAACTATTACAAGACCTTCATTTCTTTATATATATCATCATATCTTATGATTTAAATCGTTACACCACTTATTTCATCGGGATAACGACGCTATGAAATGAAACCATAAGATTTTATAACGTTAACAACGTCTTACTAACTCTCACAGCCTTTCCGGTAAATTGTAAATTTTAGTAATAAAGTCGATCTCATTCCACTGCAATCTTCTGATGTATATTAAAGTTTTATGGTTTGATAAAATATAGTATGCATACAATTTATTACACGGCTCGATCATAAGTTCTTTATATAATTAATATACAAAAGTTTATTCTGAAAGCGCACCTATAATAATCATTGTCATACCATACTAAAACAGAAGCCAATCTTCTAGATTGCGTGTCGTAAAATCAATCATTTAGCCGGGAGCGGTATCTCATACCGATTAGACTTCCGATAGTTTATATTTATTGCATTATTCTACGTCATTTATGTTACGAAAGACATTTAATATTTTTTTTATAGTTCAACAACCTTCACTCCTAAGTATTTATTTGATACAACAGTTAAAAAGAAATATTCTTTCTAACATAAACGGTTAAGAAATGCCGATTAACGTAAACGTTTTTATATTTTAATATGACAAATATTGAATTGTAATCAGAAATATGAAGTTCGGGAAAAACTCTAAATTTTTTAAGCAACCTCATTTCTTGTTAACCTCATAAGAAACCTCAAGGTGTACCAACCGCAAGTCTCGTGAATCATCTTGATATTTAATTCACGAAACAGAAGTAAATGTATAAAACGAATTCACAGCGAATTGGTTTCTTCCATTGCAATCACAATAATAGGTATTGCTTTGAATTTTAGCAGAAGTTTCTTAATATAACTGACTAGTTGTGACCCGCGACCTTGTTTGCCTGGAATTTAGTAATTATTATATAATTATGTTCAGTGTAAATTTGCGTGTAGAGGGCGTATAATACTGGAAACTGCTTGTTTAGTCTATTATTAAATAATTTACGGAATAGTATTTTTTTTAGATTAAAAATACCCTAAATATTCCTTGTTTACGTTACGTTACATTTTTTACGTTGTATTATGGTACTAGTTCAATCGTTTAGAAGATTAGGTGAATCAGACAGATTTTTTTTTGGAAGTTACACTTTTTACGGGGGCGTGTTGAAATTCTGTTTCCCAACCTTTTTGGTGACGAAGAGTGGTGGGGGTAAACACTGTGCCGGGTACAGTGAAAGCAGTGTCTAGCTTGCTTTCGGGTATTGGAGAACAGTGAGACGCTTTGTTGTGAGACTTCTCGCTTTATTTTAAGGTTCTTTTCTACCATGTGTGAACTACACACATGTATATTTTTTAATTGAATTCTTATTATGAGAGCGCCGGAGGCCCACCTCCCGTCCCCTTCCCCCTTCCCTTACACTTCCTCTCCTCCAAGACAGTTTGGCAACGCACTTGTGACTCCCCTGGTGTTGCAAGTGTCTGTGGACGGTGGTGGTCACTTAACATCAGGTGATCTACCTGTCCGTTTGCATCCTATGATATAAAAAAAAATATTTAAGGAACACCTTTTTCGTTTCTCAGCCATTGCAACTTTAACAACAATTACAAACAACATTGTTACATTACTTAGCACCAAACAACAAGGACTGTCTTACAAAGACTTTAACGTTTCTGAACCTGTCGAGACATGACTTATTGTGGAATTAAGTAGGAATAATTAATAGGATACGTTGTGTAAAAAGGTTATAAGTTGAAAAAATTGCTAAATAGAGGTCGTTAATACTTTCTATCTATATTCTGCAATTGTTAAACATTCGATATAAGGAGATTTATGATGAATGTACTCGTAATGTAAACATATATTTCGCATTAACTCTTACTGCCAGTTCTACGGAATTCGAAAAGTTCGTTAAATTGGGGATTGCGTTATATTGAGGCTTGTTATATTAAGGTTGCTGTAATTAATTCTCAACCAAAAAGACATGTCAGTTATTTGGGAGATTTATTGCAGATAACAAAATTTATTTTACAGTATATAATTACAGTGAATATATTTTTATTATCAAGGTAGGACAACGTTCGCCCATCTTGCTAGTATTAGTATAGATTTCGAATTACGCGGAACGAAAAAATGTTATAGGGAGATTTACGCAGCTATTTTGACTTCGACGAGCTATAAACGTCAAACCGTTACATAATTTATAATTTTATAGATATATCTAAATCTGTTACGCTTATGACGAACACATTAACAATAATATAATATATACAATTGTTGGTATATCAGAGATCGATAAACTACAATGCCATTTGACCTATCTCTCGATCACTAATCTAATATATGTTATAATACGTGACCGTGTTTTATTTATAAATTATTCCTTAATATTATATAACATTATGCATAAGTAGTATATGATATTATAGTAAACAAACAGTACATATTGAATGCCACTGTTCTATTCTTTCATAAAATACAAATTAAAAATTATAAGACATCTATTAAATAAATGTTTCAATCTTTACATATATTCTTACTAGCAATTTTCCGCGGCTTCGCGTTTTCACTACATGTGTTTTCTACGTTGTAATGATTTTTGACTCTTTATTTTATATATATAGGTGTAGAAGAATAGCAGAATGACGAAAAAATTACGGATCATCGTACAATTTGTCATCCTTTTTGTAACCAGTTTAGGGGTTGAATTTCGAAAATCCTTCCAAACTGCTCACTCACAGTGTAAAAGGAACCTGCTTGCATATTTTCACAGCCCTAGCTCCAATAGCTTGGGCTGCGCGTTGATATGTCATTCAGTTAGTTATATCTTTTGTATATACAGAAGATAAGCATAGCGAAATAACTCCGTAAATACATTTTATTATATTTTAATTGAATGATTTTATTACGGGACAGACGCTATTAAATGACTGTCATAAGAAAGGTATCTTGATTAAAATATCTCAATATATAATTCGATTTTTTTAATGACTTCTTACTAAAGTTTCGCGATGTTTTTCTTGCAAATTGGTCGGTGACCCGACTGTTTGTTGGTGTCCAACAACCTTGCTTCCTTCACTTAATCGTCGTTTAAATGACTCACTGTATAGAAGGTCGACGGCCCGTGTCCGCTTTGAAGCGAAGCCACTGCAAATTGATGGTTCTTTAAGGAAGTTCCAAGAACCACGGCGAGTTACAAAAAAGATACACAACGATACACCATTACAGGGACGTCACGAGGTTATACACGCCATATTAAATACAGTTTCATATTTAACAAGTACATATATGCTGATAATTAAACATATTACGATTTTTTATACATTGAATACTTTTTATGCATAACTATACATGTAAGTAAAATGATGGAGGTGTACCATTGTGCCCGCATCACGGAAGAACTACTGGATTATTTTCGATCAAATTTCTTTAGTCTTGGTTCATAAAAATGTCTCGATATTTTTAATTGATGTAAAGTTATTGAAATGTTAAGAAACAACGTTTTCTATACGCACAACGCGTTCAGCTACGTGTTTTCTTGCTCTGGATAAGTAATGGCTAGTGTATAAGGTAAGGGCGATATTATTTTTTACAATTTTTGAAGTGACATTTCTTATGGCACTCTAGGAAAACATTTCGTTAGGCATTGAGCATTAAACGTAAAATATATATGTACTTATGTGTATGTGTAAGTATGTATAACTATCTGTCTGGGCCTAGTAGTACACGGTAGTATAAGCGAAAGAATTTTCACACTTATACACACACTGTTATATATGTTTTTTCTTCTGAATGAAATTAAATTAATTAGAAATTAAAGTTCTTAATATTTGAAAATTCAGTATGTTTTTTGTTTAGACGATTATCTACAACAGAGTGTTTTATCAAATAAGAATATTTTATATCACTTCGCTGACACGGTGTTCAGATCAATAAAACAGTACTAACAAGGCGGTTACATAAATTGGAATGCACTGGCCTTATTTAAACGGCATGCAGTCAAGGGCAATAAAATTATAAACGAACAGGATAGTGAGTTATAATGTCGAGATTTTGTTTGGTTAAACCTTTTTCGTATAGTAAACTTTTCATTTTGTGACGATTGTATTATAATTATTTGTATGAAGTTAACTCATAATTATATGCCTCTATGTATACTAGTAATCCCTATCTTGTATTTTAATTCCAAGAGTTTTTTTCATAATCAAACCAAATAAACTCCTTTTTGTAGTGGAATTCGCTGGGAGGCGATTAAATCAATGACAAATCATTCAGGCTGCGTTTACTCCAAATTCAACTCGCTTTTACTACGCTAATATCTCACAGTGTGAATGTAATATCAACGTAAACAATGAATGTTAAATCAATTTAATGTATTTTTAACAAATAATATAAATAATTCATACACTTCTGCACTCTTTCTCCATATGAACTTCAATCCAGCCAAATCTCACATGTCGCTGTCCGTGCAATTTGCTTAAAAAGGCCAAGAAGTTTTCTACTCATGTATTAATCTATACAAAATTAAATCTCAAAATAATAATCGGATATGAAAGTATATACGGCATATATAACTAAAAACACAGTTTTTAAAAATTTTGTCTGTCTGTGTGTTTCGGCTAATCTTCGAAACGGATGGACTGATTTTGACGAGATTTACACTGGATCATAGCTGTTGTTATAAACATTTACCTAGGTTACTTTTATTTTAGAAAAAATGTGGTGGTGCACAAATATTTATTTATTTATCAAAATAGTAAATATAATAAACTAAAGGAGCAGTGTCCTGTACCGCGAACGCCTTATGCTAATTTATACTGCACATAACTTTTTTGTTAATTACTACTCGATCAAAGTGCTACCACTTAACTGCAACTGCAACTATACTGTATACATAACTGCAACTATAACTGGAAGTATATAGATATTTCTAAATTTGTTCAATCATATTTAGTCATGGATACAATGTGTAAAATGTGTATAATATATTTATTTTCTTCACATGTCCTATGCTGCTATGAAATTTAATTTTTGAGAGCATAGCGGTAGGAAAGATTATGGATCGTTTACGTCAACAATTGTTTTGTAGGAGGAAGTAACTTGAGATCGTACGCTGCACCTGCTGACGAGTGGTTACGGCAGTTCATACTTATCTATAACCAACTTCAAAGAGAATCGCAGTCGTAACTAAGATCATATACTAATAAGACTATCTTGACAAGTTAGAACGTTTAATGTTTCAGGCGCTTTATCAATCACGTCCTTTAGGTCGGAATATGACAAAGAGAACATATAGTGTTGGTATATAACATTGCGATTATCATAGTTTAAAATTGAATATCTTTTAATCCACGTCAGATTAGAAGACATCCACCGCTAAATATATGCGTCCCTTACTGATGTTACGACAACCGGGCGGATTGCATGGATCTATGACTATCAGTTCTATAAGCAGTGTGCTTTGTCCACCCGTCATTTAGGCCTGGTAGTTTTTATATCTATGTCGGGGTATTTGGTTCTTTCGCGGATTTCCGCACTTTTTATTTAATCACGGAAATACAGTCGAAGTGTTGCTATTAAGGTCAATAGTCGAATACAACATTATAGAAAAACTTTTGGGAAGTTGGATAAAATTATATTACCCCATTGTCTCAAGAGAAAAAGTTTTTAACCAGTGCATGTGGCCAGTAATGATTTACGGTATTGAAACGTGGTCTCTAACTATGGGGTTAGTTAGTAAGGAAACTCAAATTTAACTGCTTATTAATAATTCAAAATATGCCAAACGCCAAATCGATACTGCGTTATTTGTAGTACCAATAAATCCACCAAACAAATATAAATTGTTGACGAACAAAGAAGTATTTATTAAGTGCATGGTCGAACTTATTGGACCAATAACTCTAATCAGATGTCTATAAAACAAATTGATAGTACGACACTACTGCTACGATTCAAGGTAATTTGGACAATACATTGTGTGGTCTTATGAGTCAGATATACTTTGAAGTAGTTTTTTTATTTAGATTCTATGGATGAAATAGGATCGTTTATTATTTAGGATAATAAATATTTCTAAATTTAAAATATTTCTAAATTTAAAATATTACTAAATTTATATAATAAACACTTTTATAATTGATAGTATATCGTATTATTAAATTTATTATAATATTGCATAATAGCCTTGGCCTTGTACAATATTTTTGATATGAAATATTTATATTTTCAAGGCAAAATATGTTATAGCACTTAATCGAATAAACAAGGAAGATCGATTTACTACGCAAATTAAACAATTAATAACAAATAATAATAAAAACTTAGATGAAATATTTATATAGAATCAGACCCATGTATTATGTAACAATTTTTAAAGTGCGTGATCCAAAAGCATTGAGATTCAATGAACGCATGTCTGGTAAATTAATTCTATAAATTCTTCGTCATATAGATGCTACCTCGTCAGTATTTGTGGTTGAAGCGCATTTAATATACTTACGTCAACGGGTGCATACGTTCGAAAAATGGGTAAAACATCCGTTTGCCCGGACGGTATCGTAAACAAAGCAAACTGGCACCTTTCCAAGTATTCTTTACACATTACTGTTTCACAGACTTTGATATCGATGTTATTTGCGATGTTTAATGTTTTATTACGTTCTTTATCTTACTCGTGATTCTATTACGGGTGTAATTGTATTGTATTTATCCGACGCGTTTAAAAACTTTTATGATATAAACTTGTAAATTGTATTTACGTTAACGAGTTACGAACCTGTATATTGCATTTCTATTGCAAATAACACTAGTAAACAGTAAGAAGGATAGAGACGCCGTATCAAGCGTTATTTATTGACGCATTAGATCCAATAGGTCTACTACATTTAGGGTCGTCACCTCTGCTTTTATAAAGTTTACCCGTCTTATTACAAAAAAGTTAAATACGCGTTGAACACTTGCTTAAAAAAGTTTGATTATAAAAGAGTGTCTTACCCTTGTTTAGGGACAGATATTATTTAAATTTAAACATTGTTTAACACTTGTCTAAGTTGGTGCAGTTTTTATTGTTGCAATTTATTGTATTTCTATTTGCCAGCAAAAGACATTTCGTAATAAATTATTGAATTTGTGATAATAATTAATTTAGAAGATATAGATAAAGAAAATTAGGCATTGTTTAG
The DNA here is from genome assembly GCA_036509395.1 of Antheraea yamamai. Classification (NCBI taxonomy): domain Eukaryota; kingdom Metazoa; phylum Arthropoda; class Insecta; order Lepidoptera; family Saturniidae; genus Antheraea; species Antheraea yamamai. Next base: position 7,323,499 of record AP028438.1, on the reverse strand, counting down.
TAAAACTCGTGCTAAACGCGTGTTTATTTTTGTTTTTGTAATGAGATCGTACATCTTTTACTTTCGTGTTCTTTCTTGGGGTGAAAAAAAAATATAAATTTTAAATATTAAACATAATAGATGTCTTTATTATTACAGTATAATTTATTATTATTATTAACAACGTAAAAAACTATAGATTTAACTGTTTTATAAGATTATACAGATAACTAAGTTTTGTAATTACTGATTATAAAAATATGATTTTTTTAAGGAGTGTCACCAGCACTTGCCTTTTCAGTGTGTGACGCATCAGGTGAAAACCGGTCGAGTGGCAACCCTATATACATACCCTTGTTCCTTGTAACAGTACTCTCCAAGTCTACATACGGAATGTCATTGTTTATTGAATTTTATAATGTCGTAATCAGTTACGATGTTTTGCAAAGGTAATCGAGATTTCTATAGCTTTGAATCTGCTTTGAGTGCCATTTCCAGCTTGTTATTTTAGTACTTTTATATTTAATGCTATCACTCGTTTCAGTCAAATTTATCCATAAGGGCTAAGCAGGAATTATAAAGTATAATAGGGCTAGTAAATATCGTGTAAAGGTTACAGGTATTAATGACAAAATTACTTTAGAAAATTAAGCAGAAAAAAGAAAATTAAGAAAAATGTATTCAAACAAAACACGAAATGAAAAGAATCTGTTCAAATCTGTGAAAAAAAAATCACCAGAATCTAGTCGCTTACACCAGCTGTATAGTGAACTAGCTGATACTTCGTCTGTCTTGTTTATTATCTTAACAACATACTTTATAAATACACAAGAAAGCATTATGAAAATTTTAAACAAAAATATACATTGCTTACAAAGATTATTTGTAGACAATTGTTATCCGTTTACTTCGCATCTCCTGCGCATGCGTACCTCTCCTCTTGACCCATTTCATACATCGCTGAAGGCGTTCCGCTTATAAAAATCATAGTTTCTCTAAATTTTAATAACTTTGTGTTAAATGAAAATATCGTGATATTATTATAGAGAAGCACCAAGTGTTTAAGAAGTAAAGAAGAAGAAAAACTATATCGAAATCTGTTCAGTACCTAACACATAATTCAAATTATATACATTTCTTTGTCTGTTTTCTATTATATATATTATATCGTCCCATTACTAAGGTAAATAAAGTATGTTATACTCCAGATTTCTTTATGTCTTGTACACGAACCTAGGTAGTAATAAATTATTGACTTCTACGCTAGTCAATTTGATTATTTGAAAGGACAATAATTATACTTAATAAAAAATGCGTGACTAATCGTAAGGTCTGTTGACCGGCCCAAGGCTCCGTGGGATCGTCGCGACACGGTCAGTGGCGCATGATGAAGGCTTGTTAGCTTTTTTGCTATAACATTTATACGAACATAAGACTATAGCAAAAATATATCGATATCTTACGCATAACTACTCCCGCTCGCTTTGTTGGGCATTAAAAAAAGGGAAAGGGTCAATAGAATCCAAACGATAATTAGCCTAGATTCGTCTACGAAAATTTTCACATAAAATGGTTATTGTCCTATGTCAATACGTTCAGTAGTTTTCATGTCATTGAGTCTCAAAGGAACTGTATTTTCACTATATAGCGTATTAAACGATTAATACCTACGTAACGAATAAGTTCCAGGCAGCACGAATAAGTGCGAGACAGGCTAAGAGTGCACGACATTGCCGATAAGATTCAGGAAAGTGGGCTGCGATGGTACAGTCATGTGAAGAGAAAGCCACCATATCACGTAGGGAATTTAGCACTACAATGTTCCTTTCCGGTCAAAGACCCACAGGCAGGCCCAAAACAAATTGGAAGGGTGTATTGTTGAAGGATATGAAGGAGTGTAAAGTTTCTAAAGGCAATGCCAAGGAGACAGCAAAGCGGAGAAAAAAATACGGAAGACTGACCCCACCACTATGTGAGACAAACAGTCAGGAAGAGAGAAAGAACTTAAAATATTCTTTGATTTATATCAAGCTATGTTGACGGTGGACGTATCCTTTTTTGTACTGCCTAGACATTATTGACACAGTTGGTAGCCGCTGGAACAACCTTCAAAGCACCAGCCTTGGTGGAGAATGTAGAAGGAATACATCCTGAGGCAACTAGTGCAAGGGGCTAAAGTGTTCAAATCAAGGTCTAGATCCTTATTTTAGCCTGTCATCACCCTGTACGAGATTCTATCTATATACCGTTTGTGTGCTGCAACACAGAATTGTACAACAATGGTAGGAACCATAGATAGGAATTTATTGTTAATTTGTTTAACCTTTGCAGTGAATTCGAGAACTACGAGTTTTTGGCAGGATCTTTATCAATATCTATATTTATTTGACTCTATATTTTGTAATATTGGTGGCATTTTACGTAATATAGTTCGGTTATTGAGTAAGTGAAGTGGATCGGAACTAATATCACGGAGCATGAATTCTGATGTCACAAACACTCCCTCGAAAGTTCTAACAAGAGGGCCACCATATTGTTAAAACATTGAAATTATCAAGACGCTTGTAGTATGTTCCTATGAACTAAAGCAGCTAATTCAAAGATGTTTGCAATGTTTTACAAAATTTCGCGTTATATTTCTATTTAGGGAATATATAATACATATTTATATCATGTGTACATACCTACCAATATCATAACGTTCAAGAGATTATTTCTTAAAACGCGTTAATTTTGTAGCTGTAAGTAAGTCAGTGTGAATAATTTACTCTTAATTTCACTTGAAGTGTTTTACTAAATCTCATGAAGAGGGAGAATGAAACAATATATTGTTTAAGTATGTTAATAAGGGATATCTCCATTTTTTTTAATTATAATAGTGTCAAATGACGTGTATGTACTGCGCGTTTTATGTTATTTCATTGAGGAAATGGAACAAATTTTTAAGAAGTAGAAGTCCATCAATGTTTTACTAAGGAGTATTTGTTTTTCAGATGAATGACGCATGGTATAAGTTACAACTGGCTGGAAGTATGCGTGAATCATAAACTCTTTTTACCTTTCTTAACTGCGTTGGGAATTTCCCACGATTTTATAGCTCAAGGAATCAATTTCAGAACGATAGTAAAACTTATTTAATGACTGTTAAAGTTATTGTTAAAGTTTGTACATACGTTCGTGTTACGTCTATGATTAAGTTTATAGATAGTTAGTTTATACTATAATAACATCTAATTTACTATACAGAACTTGAAAATATTGATAATTTCATAGTTTTTATAAAACAAACTATATAAATTATAGATTAGTTACAATTTATATGTCTAGGAAACCTTTATATGCCTCTATAAGTCCTTTATAATAAAATTATACGATTGTGAATAATATGAATTTGTATTACTTTAATAAACAAAAGATAAATCCAATCGAGTTTTATGCCGGTCCTTCTCAATAACTGGAATGTTTTCCGAATCGCTGGCAGTATCTTAACATTCATATGTGACTTTTAGGATACCTAGAATGGTTAAAGTATTTTGATTTGATTTTGGCTTGTCCAATATATCAAAGGAAAAAAGAAACAAAATATTTTTGACGATTTCATTATACAATCTAACTAGCAATGGCGCGCGTCAATTATAATATGAAACTATAACTACGAAAACTACGAAATATAAGCCATATCGTTAGAGGGAAATGCTAAAGAATTTTTAGATTCTGATGGTTATTCCCAAAACATCACGTTTTTATAATAATAGTATAGATAATAATAATATTTTTGACATGATGTCATAAAGAGGAACTTATGTATGACGTTCCTTTTACCAATGTCGTTCATTATCTCCGTTACTCAGGAAGTCAAATGATGATAATTTTACAATGTATGTGGCAATATAGGATATATTTTGCGATGTTAACCGCATTTTAACAAAAACTAATGCACAGAAATAAATGTAAAACAAGACATTATATATATATATATTTACATTGAATTTAATATTCAATCATAATTGATATAAAACAAAACTGTTTTATAGTGCAAATAAACAATTAATTTCGATTGTTGTCATTGGTGACAATTGAGTAACATACTTTCTATGAACTCATTAGTATGCGATATATGCAGTAATCCACTGATGGTTAATTGAATAATAAATAGAAATCTAAACTGCTTATATCTCTGTTTACTACCTATCCATTAGTTCTGTTAAACAACGCCCATTATTGAGCATGCTCGGAACAACGTTCGGTCTTGCGTTGCTCCTATTCTGCAACTATCAACAGGTTATCTCGGTCCACTATGTACCGGATCTCTCTACACTGTGTCTTTAGTTGCGTGGTCACCACTTGAGATCTCTTTGATTTCACTGTTCTACGACCAAATGTCCGCTCATTGCTACTTAGGCCTAACAAATCTGCGGGCTATATCGATGACAGCAGTTTTTCTATAGATCTGCTCATGAATGATTAGATGACGCAAAGAAACTTCGAGCATAACTCTCGTTGGAGACCTTTAAGTTTGACCTTGAACTTGAGGGCTTCAATAGGGATAGCTTCATTTTAACATTTTGAATGCTACGTGGGAATCACGTTTCTTTTAGAATACCATGGACGAATTTTTACAACTGTTTAAAGAGCACTCCAGTCACTAATGTCAACTGTCCCGTCACCAAAGAAATCATGGCTGATCATATATGACCAACACAGCAGCCAAAGTGTTCATCAGTGTAATAAATAGTTATACAAAGAATAATATTCAAAGTACCAATGAGTTATAATGCTCTGCTTCTGATCTGGAGGAATATTGTAACACTGCCAACGTGTTTATAATATTTATATGTTTCCAATGTGTAGCAATAAAACACAAACTTTGTAATAATTTTACTCCATTTGATAATAACAGTAATAATCCTCAATAACGAAGACTGGTTGCCAAAGTATGAAGAAGAACGAGAATACTAGAATAAAACAAGATGTACGAACAATCATTAAACATAAAATTTACTGGATATCTTGCACAAAATAATAGACAAGACAATTACAGTACAACACTAAGGATACAGTTTCACACAATAAACTTTATAGTGATGAACAGATCCACGAGCACTGTTATACCATACAGCCATTAAAGACTTTCACATAAAGGGAATTCATTACGAGATCGTGTGTGGCCTTTGCGGTCTTGGACAATCGTTTGCAGGGAACAGTTTTGCAGTAAAATTTGCAATTTAATTTAAAAACGGCAACAATATATTTACTAACTTACTAACGTTTTCCTTTTCAAAACCAGATAGTCCTTAATAAAATGTTATATATGTATAAATTACAAGGAAACACTTCGGAATCCATTAAAATTTATCAGATAGTAAGAAATGAAGTATATAAAGTAAGAACTTTTTGGCGACAATTTGCAAAGTGATGTCTGATTTTATTTTATTTTTACCTCCTTTTACGGTTTATTTTATATTATTTTGATTGCGTTTTACTGAAGATATACAAATTTATTCAAGTGAGACAAGAAACAAGAGTCCATCGACTGTTTTAGTGAAGTTGGCGCCATTTTGCTAAACCGATGCCCACATAAAGTAAATGCAATTAAAAATTTGCATAATGGTTGAAGAGTATGAGTTGCCACTTTTCAACCAAATACTGTCAAAATAATAGTAATACAGTTTACTACATGAATAGGATTGGATGCCAAAATATGGCAGAAAAAAAAGAATATTTTATTTATTATATTGAACTAGTGGACCCGCTAGACGTCGTCCCGCCCTGATTATGAAAAAAACCTTGACAAATTATATACTAAAACGTTCCTCATCAACCACTCTATCCACTGGTGAAAACCGCATGAAAATCCGTCCGGTAGTTTTTGAGTTTATCGCGAACAGACAGACAGACAGACGCGGTAGGGGACTTTGTTTTATACTATGTAATGATGATATCGTTTTCAACAATTCGAAATCACAGTATAAGTAATGTACGTAATTTAAAAAAATCAAAATGTTCCTCAACATTACTTCTTGAGAAATTTCTTTTTATTCTTCTATTTGTTAGTGCGATAATTTTTTTTTTTCATCAACAGAATCGACTCTTGGTTAAGAAAATTACATTTTTTAAACCCAATTATGACTTTGTAGTCTTTATCAAAATCGTCATATGATACTTCTTCAGGCATATTTTGCTATTCTCTACAAATTCGGATTTATTACAGATTCGGATTTACACATGAAATTCATCATTCTATATTGAACTAATAATGATAAATCTATGCTAATATTCCATTCATTAAAACACAATTTCAATCTTCTACATCACCTCCTCAAATTGCTAGTCCGGTGAGTTCATTTCCCCGTAACTGGTTTATGGGTTTATATGCTAAAGGCATTGCTGATGCGTTTTAAATGAGGTCTATATTACCGTCTGCCAAGAATCAGTAAGTCGATCACACAGTGGCGCCATGCACGAACATTCGCGTGGACCTTAAAGGAATGCAACACAACTTTTGCCGACCGTACACGAAAGGACATAAAGTGCCAGCGACTTCGTCCGCGTTAATAGTTACTTTGGGTTAACGCTTACTTTAACTCGCGACTTTGTTTACGTAGCAGTTGAAAAAAATTTGAAATAATACGTACGTTAACCCCGATTTTGAAACATTCTTCATTGGTGCTCCGCTCCTACTGGTCTTAGCGTATAGCCTTCTTCGATAAGTAAGCTATCTAACAGTGAGATATTATTGTAATATATGATTGAGTTCTAGAGAAAAGTTGTAGCTTTATAATGCCTATTACCGCCCAACGAAGTGGGCACGGGTCGGCTAGTATTATATAAAGTATCATAAGAGCGGATGAGATATAGATACAGTGGCGTAATATATGAGCGTCGTCATTCATTTCTGAAAGCATTTCTCTTATCATAAAAACATACTTTGGTAAAAAATGTTGAGTGTTGGTTATTTTCCTGACTATCCAGTAGTTCCTTGCGCATTGGAAGGTTTATCCATATTTTAAGGATCTGAATAAATAACTTCTTTGTCAAAGAGTTTACACTTCGGTCTAATTATTTTCGTTTAGTGAAATACAGAAAATACTGTAAAATAGGTGTAAGTGATATAATAGGACCTTTACATGTTAGTAAAATTGAAGTGACAGTGATTTTTTTAAATTGCCAAAACGATTGTATCGATTTTGACTGGACTTTAATGAGCAAATATAGAACATTAATTCTGATTATCACTTTATAAACATATCAGTACCCTTGTCATAGAAGTTTAGGTGGTAACGATTAAATTTAACAAAAGTGATTTAAAATCTATCTATAACGACATAACGTTACTAAAAGGCACTTCACAAATAATCCAGATAACGCAGTTCTCATGACAAAAACAATTTTCCCAAGTACGAAGTCGCACGCACCGGCAATAGCTAAATATAGGTTCCATACAAACTGTTTAAGACTGATTGATACTTCTGTCCATACTTATTACGTAGGTGATACCGTTGTAATAAGAACTACAGGAACGCGAGGCGATGCGACTCGACGATTTGAACATTATGTAAACGCCGTAAACTGCTACTTAATTGAAATTCAACACCAGTAGCTATATTATGCATATACTGTGCACGTAATTTACTTATCAAGAAATGGACATTGCGGAATTTTAGTTAATTTGTTTTTCTAGAGTGTTTCTACCTACCTAATCTTGACGAAAATTGTAAGAACAAGAATGTGTGAGTGTAATATTGAAATTTGACCGCATACACTGTGAGTGCTTTTTGAATTAACAACTGCCACCGAGGTCCGATATATCAGAAATCCTTAAATTCCAACACCGTTTGATCGACCAGCATGAGAACTGGCACACTTGCGTGCGTTTTGATGGCGAAGGTTTTTGGAAAGATGTTCCTTATTACGGCTTACGGTAGGAATTGCCTGGTAGAAATCGTCACGTAAGAAAGAATCGTCATGCCTGTCCATGCGACTTTATGTCTCTATGTATCTATCTTTTGTGTACGAGTGTCAACCTTATAGCCGACGAGCATCGTGCAATGCCCCTTGTATAACTTCAATACTGAACGCATGGAAATTTCATTAAAAATTATTTTTATATTGTTTTTTTTTCATTCACTATTTTATATGTCATATTTAATAAATGAATATTTTTCTTCAAATATTATGTGTGTCGAGAATAAAAATATACGATGACACAGTTAGGCAAAGAATCGCGTCAAGGAAGCATAACGCTTTTTCCTTCCGTGACGAAAACATACAAAAATAATCCATCTAAATCTTCATATCAAATTCTATTCGGAGTTGAAAAAAAGCGTATAGAACCTCGTTTCTGACGGGAACGTCCCCTGAATGTACACGTTTTCTTTATGGTTATCCATTCTGCTATAATTCGCCACTTGTGGCGTTAAGCTGTAATTTATTGTTCTTAAGCTTCACATTCCTATTTACAGTCGAAGTCGTGGGTGGTTGCAAGTTAAATAGAAATAAAATTCAACTATTACATATATTTCTACTCTCTTATTGCAGAAATTAAGAAACTATCCCATACTACAGAAGTATAAAAGGTAATTATAACCTACACGTGAACTCTCATATATAACAGGAAATCTAACAGTTATTTCCAATGCTAGTGATAAATATCTCCACGATGTATTAATATTATCTCTCCGTGAAACAAAAACAGCTTTAACATTCATTATAATCGTACTATAATCACAGTAAATACATATCCAATGTGTTGCAATCGGAATTATTATTGACATTAATCTATCAAATGAAAAATCTTGCGTTGGGAAATTCCTGTATTGGATATATAATTAATAACGGCCCAAATATTTAATTAAAAACACGATATATGATTATTACAGTTTGGAAATAATCGAACCGAGTTAGCGACACCAGAGTTCCACGCTTGTGAAGCCAACGAGCGTTTATTTTATTTCCAAAGACCTTATCTAGTTTAGAACGAGGAAATGATTTATTCCCGTTTGTACTTTTCCAGAAGCGTAGTGTTTCTACTAATAGAATATAGGGAAATAGCGTTACTCCATTTTAGTTGTTTAAACAAAGCTTTTATATATATATATAACAACGAGATGCCAATGGAAACAGGAGTGTAAATAGGTCTTGTCGTAAATCACGATAAGTGTTTAGGGCATTTAAATTATGTCAAACTAGCCGACCCGTGCGCACTTCGTTGGGCGGTAATAGGCATTATCAAGCTACAACTTTTCTCTAGAACTCAATCATATATATCTCATAATTAAGGCAGCGTTCGTAAGAAACGTTTTCGTTCTACCATTTTTCTCCGACTCCCCAGATATTACCCCCTACTACGTCACAAACTTTACCTCTTTATAATATTAGTATAGATAATATAATTAGTTAATACCTTCTGCCCGCTACTTCGTACGCGTGGAATAGTTATTTTGGGTTAAGACGCAGCGGAAGCTCTCAAAAGGAAAAAAGAGCCCCGATTTTAAAACATTTTTCATTGTCCGCTCCGCTCCTATTGCCCTTAGCGTGATGATATATAGCCTATTACACTCACAAATAACGTGGCTTTATATTGTTAAAAGAATTAGAAGTAGTTCCTGAGATTACCCCCAATAACGTCACAACGTCACAAACTCACAAACTTTACCTCTTTATAATATTAGTATAGATAAAGTATATTCACATAAAATATATTAGTATGGGTGGCAACTCTTAATTAACAATTTCAAAAATGAACAAACTATTTAACTTTGTACGCATAATGTTGACCATTGTAATAACAGATTATGGTTTAAGTCTTGTTAGTATGATGTGAAAATTGAAAATAAAAAAACAGGGTGTGTCGTAATGACACACTATATAAGTGAAAAATTTTGTGCTACGGGAAACCGCTTTAATTATAAAAATACAACGAAAGCCAACGTTACGCGATGTTCCCAAGCGGTTACCTATCCAAGTACTGACCGCACCCAACGTCGCTTAACTTCGGTGATCGAGAACCGGTGTTTTCAACACTACCCGACACAGTGTCACACAATAAGGTTGCCGATAACAATTTCAAAGCCCTTCTAGAAGAAGTTTCTCTGCAGAAATATTCAGTTTTAAAAAGTAATAGGTAAGGAAATTTAATTCATGTTTACGATATCTTAGTACATATTTAGTTCTGTAATACAAAGGACATCTGAGTTTTAAAGACTGTTCTTGTTTTAGCTCTCTTTTATCCTTTTATCAAGGTACCTACCATTTCTATTCAGATTACAATGTCGTTTAAAAAAAAGTATATTTACCTCAAGTAAAAGCAAGTAATTTATAAGAAGCTTTTCTATAGAAATAAAAATAAGCAAAGCATAAATCATAGAAGAGGGCGTGAATTTTATGCAGCCGGAATTTTATTATCGCTTGAGAATTTGTTGCCTGTAACCGTTGAATGTCGAGAACTTGTGTAAAATTAATGCTGTCTGAGCCTTTCTGTATACACATTTCCAGATTAACACTTCGAAATAGTTTGAGTTTGTGTGTGTACTCTGCAAAATGAAAGGAAGTCAAATTGTATCTCTTTGAAAATTTATTCATTATATTGTACACAACATTTTTTTTTTATTTAACTCTGAAAGAAAAAGGATGTACTGTATTAACACTATTATCTTCTACTATTATAGCTGTGTGACTGTGTGATTTCTGTGTTGTTTGATTTTCGGTAATGTCAAACTGGTAGTCATAAGATTTAGCGTCATAGCGTGTGCAAACTAACACACAAACAAAAACTAGAGCGTTATAACATCATCTAAATGAATATGATTTTGTTTAATTGTACATTGATTTTATTATTTTTATTTGTCTTTAAATGTATACATTTACATTATTATTAAATAAATAACTCATCCTTTCACAAGCTAATAATATCACTATACGGTATCTCTATTTCTCTGGTTAATTTTCAAGAGGATTTATAAAAAACTAGCGACTCGCCCCAGCTTCGCACGGGAGCAATGTAGATATCCATTTTAATGAAATACGGTTAAGGGCAGTTTTAATCTACATGACATGTACAACGTATGTAATGTATTTAATTGGATAAGGAATAATACTGTATTGTATAAAATAGCTTGGTAAATAACGCATAATTATTTTTTTTTAAATATATACCATCGCGGACTTTTTTAATAAATCTTTTTGAGATAAACAAGTCCGTAGTACATTAATTTAATCTATCTCGTAAGGTCTAGCCAGCGTTTGAGATTTAAGCACATAAAAATATGTTTCTTACGACATCACATTACAAATCTTTGAATATTTAGGCTTTTATGTAGTATAATATGTATGTATTATACATATAAACCTTCCTCTTGAATCACTCTGTCTATTGATGAAAACTGTATTAAAATCTGTTGTATAGTTTAAAATATCTAAGAGAACAGACAGCGGAAGCGACTTCATTCTGTACTATGTAAAGATTAACATTACAAATCTTTGTAAAAAAAAATTATATTCCAATTCTCAAGTCACAGTTACCCATATTATAAACTTTACCATGTAATGAGATTAGAACATGAATGCCAAAGGCGGCAATAAGCTTCAATATAAGCTTGTCCAAGTGCCAACATTGCTTACTGTAAATGTACTTACAGCTGCAAAAACAATACCGCACATTCCGTTGACCTTTTTTCCGTAAACGAAACGTGTGTGAAACTTACCACGTCGGTCGGCGTGCGATACCGAAGTCTCTAAAATAAGTTATGGCTAATTCCCGGGTCCGCCCACTGGCGTGGAATGTTGTCGCATTGTTCAGTTATCTGAACAACCCTACCCGAGCACTTTTAAATGCTCGCCGGCAGGCACGCACATGCGCTTAGATTAATTCTTTATCGGTGAACCGTGTACCATCAATGCGTTACGTTCACGTTGAGAGTTTTTCTGTATTCTGGACCGGTTTGTTCTGAGCTATTATTGGATAAGAATATTGAGTTACATTTAGTGTCGCTTATCCCGACGATGTTAAACGAGATCCTGACTTGTTATGTAACCAGACACGTTTCTTTGATATCGAATTGTCGTATATTATTATTTTGTGGTTTTCTTTTGTATTTGATTTTTAACTACAATATTTAAGTTGTAAGAATTTATATTTCATGAAGTGCAGATCATGATTAATAGTTGAGTATAAAAAATACCTACTTGTACATTGCACACGAGGCGTCTGAACTCACTCTTCTGGAGTGGCATACTATTATGATTGGCCGCATGATTGCAGTCGTTGGTAGGTTGGTTGTAAATACCTCTAGTATGCAATGATCGTTTAACAACATTTTTTTTTTTTCGAACTGACTATGCTATTGACCTGGCAAGGTCTTTACAGCTTCACCGGACTACTAAGGCGAGCGCTTAAGGCACTCAGCCAATTTGGTTTTTAGGTATCGTTTAACAACAGTCATACTGGATGCCTATATACTAGTGCGCAAAAAGAAATCAATTCTGTGCACCTTCATCTACCTATATCATAGAAATATCTGTGCATCATTACATAGTATAAAACAAAGTCCCATATCGCGGCTGTCTGTCTGTCTGTTCGCGATAAACTCAAAAACTACCGAACGGATTTTCATGCGGTTTTCACCGGTGGATATAATGATTGATGAGGAACATTTTAGTATATAATTTGACAAGGATTTTTTCATAATCAGGGCGGGACAACGTCTGCCGGGCCCGCTAGTTAATCTATAATATACGATCTGTACATGTACTTTTAACTATTGTATTAGAGTTATACTATAGAAGAATCAAAAATACCAAATAAGTCTTTTTGTCTGGATATAACTAAAACTAGTTTGATTTTTATGATATTTTGTCATTGATATACAAGACCCAAGATGCGCACTTAACATCTCACAGGCGGCACACAAAAATGAGTGCATAATTTTGGATTATGCAGTCATTTCAAATAGTCTCGCGTCGTTTGTAAAAACAACTTTAAATCATTCAGGTAAGTTTGAATTTACAAAATCATAAGTTTATCACATAACTATAACCACGTATGTATATTGGGGAGTTTTTGCGGCCGGTTTTGAGCGCTACTTTTATCCGAGACTGTGCATCTTAGGTTTTTATATGTCAATGTATTTTGTACATAAGTATATCATCCGTAAATTATTATTCTTATTTATCAGACAACAAGGACTCATAAAACAAAAATATATTATATACGAATACATTACAATGTACCAAAAAAGGGGAATCCACAATAATTATCAATAATTCATTTAGAAACAAAAAAATATATATATTAGCACCACCGATTTTGATAAAATGTTACTAAAAGTACATATGGTTCCAACATTATGAGTAATACTTCTAAAGAAAACTTTGATATACTGTACCCGTCATTTGTTCTGGCACATGGGGTAGAAGAATGGGACGTTCGACTAAGATCGGTTTATTCCGGTTTTGTAAAGCGTCTCACTATCGCACAGCGTAATGAATAGGATAGACAAAGATAACGCTGTAAGAAACCGAACTCAGCCGACTATCTCGCTCTTCTCGACGTGCCTTGTCAAAAATTGGGTACTGTAATCGATATTGTCAATAATACAATACCAGATGTACACGATGTGATGTGGATAATGTACCTACTTCAATTGATGTGATTGATAATTATTGAATGATAATATAGTTATTAATAGCAGTAGTGCTTTGAAATCTAATGATTCCTATCATTAGCATTATATTAATGACAAGCATCATATATGTCACCACATCATATCATAAGTACATGAAGCTACAGCACTTAGAGCCACCAATAAAATAAATTGTGGGATAAAATGGAGATAAATTATGAATGTCCTTTATTTTTCTCGATATACACATATTATTCGGTATTAATATTATAATCTATATGAGTTTAAGGGTCCTTAATAAAACTAGTAGTCATCCTAATTATTAAGTCTATACATATAATAAGAATGTAAATCTAACGTGTCTGTACTTTTGGACTGTTGTGAAAAGAATTGTTGCAGGTGTCTAGGAATAAATAGTAAAATACATTTCAATAATTTTGAGACATGTATGTCTGTCAGTCGGTTTGTTTGGACACGTGTCAGTCCTAAAGTACTGCGTTCACGATAAAACCTTACCAAGAAAATCATAAAGCATATCCTCCTACTTAACATTTAGTCTTTGTTTTATTAAGATCGGTTCGCTCTATCAAAAGTTATTGTAATTTTAATGACGACGCGACTTAAGTACGATAAAAAGGTAGATAAATTAATGGATTTAATACATTCAGATGATATAACTGTTTTAATACATAAAGTTCCACGCAGACGAAGCCGCGGGCGCTTCTAATTTTTTTTTTATATATTTCATTTCAATATTATTGAGGGGATTTTTTTGCCAAAAAGTGTACAAAGTAGATTAATAGACGTAAATATCATGAATAGAGACTTAAAATAAAGGCTTCGGACTCATCGATTATAAACAATTAAGAGAATCGTTTGACGATTTCTGGAGATTTTTTTTTAGCACAGCAAAGTGGCTGCACTTTGTCTGATGGTGAGCACAGTGCAATCCAAAAACAATGGCGACTACCGAGAGACACGCCATCCCTCGCCGGTCGCCGCTGTAAGTCTTTTGTCGTCGCTCATTCATATAAAGATGATTCTATGAAAGAGTTAGATGGAATGCATTTGTTATTTTCTATGTTACGTTATTGCAATCACCTATGATTTCATTCACATTTATAACAATAAATTATAACTGAGGGAGAACGTAGCTTCCTATGGGTGGACGAATTTTCAGAATCGACTTAGTGGTTCATATGATTGCCTTTTATAAACAAGCACACTTTTGCCTTTTTATAATAATATAGTATAGATTAGATAGTTATCACTGTTATAATTCTCTTATACATGATATATGGAGATATATTAAGCCTTGCCTTTCGAGGATACTTTTAAGTTTGTTTTAAAATACATATTCTCTTTATTTGTAACAAATTATTAGAAGTGAAAATTTTAAGGAAAGCGTATGAGATTGAAAATTATTAGATATTAACAATTTATCAGAAGCAGTAAAAAAAATATACGTCTATTTTACTCGCCTTCAATATAGTAAAGCCTATCCAAAACTGAAATAGCTACTTTTATGGAAATAAAATGAGTTAAAATAATGAAACTACAACATTCTCCACACCAAGTGCGTAAACCACCTCACATTATAAACGTTTCCACGATAAGGACAAAATCAGGCAATTCCAGCATAATTGTACATAATGGTTACCAATCTTGCTTGAACATGTTCTGTCTGTCGCGTCGGAACATTACATTTTTCCATAATATGTTTATTACGTGGTTACACTACAATTATCTCGTATTCCATCGAATTTATCGGGTATTTATACAACGATTTATAGTAAAAAATGTATCACATAAATATAAAATGGTTAATTACGTGGTAGTTTATAGCTGTTAAGCGTAACAAACCAAACAGAGCGTAAACTATAAGAGCGCAGAAACTACAAGATTATAATTACAATATAATAAAAACTATTCATGTATAAAGCATCCGTTCATATGTTTCCTCGACGCAAACGTTTACTTTTGTTTATACGAAAGGGTTCGGTCTCAATGTCGCCAGTATAAAATGATCTTTAGTCAATTCGACTTGGGATTTCTTTTTAACGTTGTACTTTTCACTTGAAAAGGTCTCGTTTAAATGGTTTTTTATCATTTGACTGAGCTTATGAATATACCCAGGTTCTTTGTCCAGTCCAGGCTAATAAGTGTAGCGAATGCT
Source organism: Antheraea yamamai (assembly GCA_036509395.1). Taxonomy (NCBI): domain Eukaryota; kingdom Metazoa; phylum Arthropoda; class Insecta; order Lepidoptera; family Saturniidae; genus Antheraea; species Antheraea yamamai. Next base: position 7,307,725 of record AP028438.1, on the reverse strand, counting down.
GAACAATTGTGCGAATTGTTACGCTTGGGTATTCATTGACATGCTCAATAAGGAAGAGTCACATCTACATGAAATATAGCTTCTATTAGACATATTTATACTTTGGATCGCCATTACTTGTTAAATAAAAGGAGAAAGAGTATGTGCAACATTAGTTTAAAATCTTAATTCAATTAACTTATTATTATCTTTTAAACTATAATTATTATTATTATTTGTAGATATATATCTTTATATATAAATTTCTTCTGTACGTGTGTATGTCACTGGACTCCTCCTGTACGGCTGGACCGATTTTGAGGAAATTTTGTGTGCGTGTTCCAGTGGATCCGAGAATGGTTTAGATTCGGATTCAATTGGACACGGTAGGTGGCGCTGCGGTTGAATTTTAGATTTTTTTATTTATTTTATTATTAAGGCAGGACAACGTCCACCAGGACCGCTAGTTTATTTATATATATTATAATGGTATATTTTTATATCATTACATATTATAAAACAAAGTCGTCTGCCACGTCTGTTTGTCTGTCTGTTCGCGATAAAATTATATTGCGGTTTTCACCAGTTAGTTGATAAAATGATTTATGAGGAAGGTTTAGGTATATAATTTGTCAAGGTTTTTTTTATTATCAGGGAGGGAGAGAGTCCGCCGCGCCCGATATTAAAAAATACATTTTAAAAAATCAGTTGAGAAGGAATATGTTCTTAATATTCCCTCTGCCTATTCATATAAACAATTTAGATTCACAATTGGACCCGGTAAGTGGCGCTACGGTTGACTTTTAGGTTTTTTTTATTATTAAGGCAGGACAACGTCCGCGGTGCCTGCTAGTACCTATATGAATATATATATATATATACTTTGTTACATAAATATTAGATTCTAAATTTTACTTCAAACATTTTGAATCATTTTGAAGTAAACTAGAACAGTCCTTAAAAGTAATAAAAAACAATAATAGTAAAAATAAACAAATGCCAGAATATGACCATTAATATGTATACATAAATAATACTAATTTTCTTTTTAATGTTACCAATTACTTTAAGTTAGTAATAAGTGTAGTTATGTTCCTTGTGGTTCAGTTTTTGTAATTGTTATTCATAATACACATAAGTTATTGATATATGTATTCTTGGTACACATATATGTTTCAATAACTCATATATGTATGAATATGTAGCTTAGCTAAGGTTAGCTCAGATAGGTCGCGAATAGCATGCATCAGGCAACAGCCAAGCCGAGGTGTGCCGTGCACCCTTGAGTTAGGTGCCCAAACAAAATCGGCTGAGTGCCTTAAGCGCTCGCCTTAGTAGTCCGGTGAAGCTGTTAAGACCTTGCCAGGTCAATAGCGTAGTCAGTTCGAGAAAAAAAAGTCATTCATAAATTTGAACTTGCAATCTTTAGGTTGAATTGCAATTATTTTTTATTAACTTGCATATTAGAAATCGGTAAATATTGTGAACCTAGATAAGGTCACCGTTGTCACAGGACTTACTTGTTACTGAATAATAAATAAAACCCTTATAAAAAATTTGAATACGATTATTATTGAGAAGTGAGAACGGGTGGCTAACGTGTGCGTCCGTTATATTGATTTATCCAGCGACAGAGGGGCGTGATTCAAGCGTGACCTGGCTTTACACACGTATTATGTATTCGGGTTGTATTTATTATTTTTTTAACGTCTCTCATCTCAAGGAAAATGATGTACGTATTGTTTTATATTTCTCTTTGGGTTGGTATTATTTTTCTCGATAAATAAATATGAACAAAAGCGATAAGGATAAACTTAGTGACCATGATCATCGGATAGACAAAACTTATTGTCTTTTTTATTAAAAACATATATTTCTTTTGTTACATATTATTTTGTTTTAATGCGCACAAAGTAGAAGTGCCCCAATAATTTTGACATTTCTCAAGATGACAGAGGCTGCTATAAAGATTATGCCGTTTTATTTTATAAGCCCTAATAATTCGGACTTAGCTTTGTCTAACTCGGAATTTCCCTGTGACGGTAAATATCCAATGTATGGATATAAATATATATAATTAATTATTAGTTTATGCAAGCACACATTTTCCTTCTTATGACTTTGTTTAAAATGCAATAGAATACAAATAAATTGTTTTTACATATAAATTTATTCCTGTATGGACGGAAAATTCTAGAACGATTGGTCACTGTATTTTGTGCTTTAACATTCGAAACAGTATCATTGTGATTGGGCTTTCACATCTGAACCAATATCATTGTGATTGTGCTTTAACATCCGAACCAATATCATTGTGATTGTGCTTTAACATCCGAATCAATATCATTGTGATTGTGATTTAATATTTAAAGCAATATCGTTCTGATTGTGCTTTAACATCCGAATCAATATCCTTGTGATTAAACTTTAGCATCCGAATCAATATCATTGTGATTGTGCTTTAACATCCGAATCAAAATCATTGTGATTGTGCTTTAACATCCGAATCAATATCATTGTGATTGTGCTTTAACATCTAAATCAATATCATTCTGTGTGATTTAACATCCGAATCAATATAATTGTGATTGTGCTTTAACATTCGAATCAATATCATTGTGATTGTGCTTTAACATCCGAATCAATATCATTGTGATTGTGTTTTAACATCCGAATCAATATCATTGTGATTGTGCTTTAACATCCGAATCAATATCATTGTGATTGTGCTTTAACATCCGAACCAATATCATTGTGATTGTGCTTTAACATCCGAACCATTATCATAAATGCAAAAGTGAATTTGTTTGTTATTATGCCTTTAAGAACACAACTGATCATCATAAAATCTTGCACACACACTGTCAGGGGTACAGAATAGGACATAGGGTACACATTCATCCAGAAAAATGTGCTGTTCCCGAGATGTAGAACAAAATCTACATCAACGCGGCTAAAAGTTAGTAGGTACATCTATATTCTTGTAAAGATTAAAAACTTTAATTATTCGTTTGTTATCCGCCCTGATAATAAAAAACCTTGACAAATTATATATATAAACCTTCCTCCTGAATCACTTTATCTATTGGTGAATCCGTTCGTAGTTTTTGAGTTTATCTCGAACAGACAGACGTGACGAAGGACTTTGTTTTATAATATGTAGTGATAACATATAAATATACTACAACTCTAAGACAATAAATAAACTATTTTTTTTTATTCTGTTACTTTTGATACAACTTTCTAACTTATGTGTGTGATTTATACTGTCTTTATTATGTTTATAGTTCCTTATTGAACACCATTTATCTATATTATTGCTAATAGTTTTATTTATAAATTCGTACAGTAAACGATATTACGAATAATGTGGACACAATATATAACTATAACAATCTAAAATAGTAGTCATTAATATGCAAAATTATAAAGATTCAATATAAAATTGCTATATGAGCATAATGTAAAAGACCCTGAAAAAATCAAATGATAGATAATAACTAACAACAATAAAAACAATTTGAATTTTGTCGATAAATATCGTTATTCTGTGTCAAAGACAAATTGTTGATCAAATATGAAACAAAATGATTACTAGAGTTTTTGGCGGGATTTTGGTCTGTCATGTAGTGCATTTTATATTTTTTTCATAATCTTGTGTTATTTGACTCTATATTTTGTAAAATTTTGGTGTTTTACATAATACAGTTCGGTTATTGTGCATAAGTGAAGTGAATGTAAAATAATACCACGGACCATGAATTCTGAGATGCCACAAAAATTCCCTGGCAAGTTCTAACAAGAGAGCCACCATCATGTTGGAACATTGACATTAAAATAATTCACACGACACTTATTGTGTAAAATATGTTGCAATCTCCATTAAAACAAAACATTGACACTGGCAAGTGCTTCTGTGGAGCCGAAACAAGAAAAAGAAGAAGAAGAAATGATTACTAAATATTAGGCTATTATATATGTCTTGTTACGTAGATGATCTATAAAGGCACGTCACAGAGTAATAGAAATAGTTTTTAAAAACACAAAGTTTTTTTAAACATAGTAAAGACACGTACGCCTCACAAGGCGTTGTTTTGCCGCTTGGCTGTTTATTTTAACAAGGCACATAGGAAGCTTCATTCAATGACCGAAAACAAAGTATCCTTTTTCATTAGCGTCTTGTTAGAAGGACAGGAAGCGAAAACAGTGACTCGTACGAACGGAGGGGTGAATAGATGTTTTAACCGACTTCAAAAAGGAGGTTTTCAATTCGTTGTTTTTTTACCTCAGAACATCGTTATTTATAAATCGATTTGATTTTTTTTTATTGGACAGGGCATATTCTCAATCCCATTTCGTTAGCAAATTTCAGTAGCATTGGATTAGGTTTCGAAGATATATAAGGGAACTCTTCAAAATCTAACAGGAAATGCAGAGTGAATGATGTTTGTAGATTTATGAAAATCTGAAATGAGGTAGCTTCCTACCTATAGTTAGGGACATTCTGATGCCTTTCTTTTGGATAGAATTTTATGTGGCGGGTTTTATCTTTAGTTTAAATTTTTTGAGTCATTCCGTTGTTTTATTTAAATCATTCAATATGTTCGATGTTTTTATCCGAGCACGTATTTCGTTATATTTTATTATATCGGAGCATTCTTTGAGTCTGTCATTTTCGGGAATAGGACCGAATGTGGCTTGCGAAACCACATTTAGTTCTAAATGTACGGTTACAAGGCATGCAGTGTAACAGGCCGGAAGTATTTAGACTATAGGCATAAAAAACTTTAGGACAGTTCTTTTTGACAAGGCGTTTTGCATCGAAGTCTGTGAATCCATGGGCTTCGAATGTTAGCTTCGAATTTTTCTCCTACCTCTTTAGCAGAGTTACACCAGCATGACCTCTGTACATAGTAATAGATATATCTTAATAGATATTGGTTAGAGTAAAAGAGAAATCTATTACTATATCCATAATGTCGCGGACCCAGTCGGGTACAAATCCATACCATGCTGTTATGGCAGGTTGCGACAGACAGACATGCCTGTGATGTTTTAATACCCAACAAGTTTTTAATCAATACAAGCAAATAAAATTGAAGGGTATGTCTTTAATGCAGAAACAAAAGCTTTTCATTAAAAATATGTAACCTAGGTTACTTTTATAAAAACAAAGAGTTCCCCACAAATGCAATAAACTAAGGAAAGGGTGTCCAGAACCGAGCGCGCCCTCTGCGCAGATGTACATGAATATTTTATTTTTTTTACTAAATTCCACGCAGTTAGTAGTTCTTTTTTTACTTTATCGGTGTTATTACAAAAAAAGTTAAATACGTATTGAATACTTGCTTTAAAAAGGTTTCGAAATAAATGCACCGCGGTCGCTGAATGTTCGCCATCTTGCTCTTTTGTCTCGCTTTGATTACGTCAGGTTAGACTTGCGAAAAAGGATAACGCGAACTTGCCTCGGGCGAGCGCGGTGTATTATTTTCGAAACCTTTTTAAAGCAAGTATTACATTTTTTTGTAATAACACCGCATAGATGTTAAAGTTTGACCACAATGTTATCTGATGTTATGACGACGTTGTCTTTGATGGTAAGTAAACGCACCAAACCTAGAGGGGATTGGCTCTCAAGTGCAGCTGCCGGAACATACTAACAGGTGTTTGGCGACAGATTTTTTACTTGAGGGTGATAGCTAAGCTATGCTATGGTTTCATTACGATATATTAGTTCACCGAAAGCTCCGATTCACTTGCAAGGATTCGAAACTACGTACTGGCCGTGTATCTGATCACGCTATCAACTAAGCCATCATCGCTTCAATTATTATTTTACAGACGGGACACCTGATGTTAAGTGATCACCACCATCCATAGACACTTGCAACATCAGGAGCGTGTTTTAAGCCTGTGTTAAGGGAGAGGGGAGAGAAGGGACGTGAAGGGAGGAAAGGTAAGCAACAATGCAAGCACTGTTACTTCACGTCGGTTTACTATGAGAGGGTGGTAGTACCCCGGTTGCGCCTACCCATTCATGCTGAAACCAGTAATAGCCTTAGCGTGGCTCTACCACCTATAATATATAATCTTATATAATATATAATCTTAAAGGTTTTTCTCTTTATTTGTACTTGGGGTTTGGTCACAAATTGGTCATGTCACACCGATTACTATCACCAAAATGAAGTGTGTACCTACTTTTTACAACCTATAACAGACTTTAACGGTTTTTAATACCAGACATAGTCAGCAAAAGGTTACGAAGTATTTTTCGTTGTAGTCCGGTGAAGCTGTTAAGACCTTGCTAGGTCAATAGCGTAGTCAGTGCGAAAAAAAAAGTTACGAAGTTCGACAGTTTGTAAATGAAGAAAATTAAACTTTAATTTACTTTAACAACTCTACTATATCCAATAAATATACTGTCTCTTGCACCTATATGTCTCGAAGCACTAATATTATAATTTTAAAATGTCTACAATAAAAATACCTACTAAATTTTCATATTGACCCAAATAATTAGTTCAAAAGAACCAGTAGGTAGGTACCATCTTATACGTACAACCTCATTAGTATTTTAGATAAGTGATAGTAAGAATTTTTGAGACAACTGCCGCACAAAAGGAAGTTGATATCTGTAGATAGTAACGCGAAGACAAGAAACCCGTCCTCGACATTGAAAAGATGGCAAGGGTACGCGTATTTCACACAATTTATAGTCACGCAGACAAATTTTTGCTCATAAACATTTTTTTATTATAATAATTTGTAGAATACATTTTAGCCTGGAGAAAGATTTGGACTACCAGAGTAACAGAATCACTACCTACTTGGTAAGCAGATAGATCATTGATATGCAAAAATATCTCTGTGTTCTAATTGCACATAATAGTAATCTAACAATATACGTAACAAAATATTATACAAACAAAATTCTGTAATTACTGAAAGCCCGTATTACACCTGTAAACAGTTTTAAGATATTTCGCAAGCTATAAAATATGTCACGCTTTATTACACGGATGACCGAGTGATTTATGTTACTGCATTCTGTTTTGTTTTTTTTGATTTACGGAACAGTCAATGTTCAGTGGGAATACGCCTAGAAGTTAATCTGTACTTGAAGAATTAAATTCAGTAGGTGCTTTATGGATAGAACAGTGTATATATTCCAGAGATCAATATCAAACAAGGGTATAGTATATTTGAAATGTAATTGTTTAAAGCAAACGTTATTTTTCGAGTTTTTTTATAGTAATATATTATTAATAACATACATGCCATTAAAATACTAAACTGTAATTTGTTTGTAATGACGCTATTATGATTTTATAACGCATTCCTAAAATAAGAAATAATGTTGGTTGGCGATTCAGTTCATTGGCATTCATCCAAACCTAAAAATGTCTCATATAAAGTGAAAAGCTCTGTTCATAATAGGTTTGCGTTTAATTTTACGATTGTATGACCATACTGAGCATGTGGATAATTACTGTAATTATATTTTACTCAATAACATAGTTGGTAAAATGAACGGATAAAAACATTTATCTCAAAGTTTTTATGTGTTTATACTATAGTAATATTATGTGAGCAAAGAACAGATGAAAAGAAAAGATTAACAAGTAACGAGACTGTCGATTTCACTTAGGCTATATTCTCTGACAATAAAGGCATCAAGGTCGCGAACATTTCTCACGGGATTAAAAAGCGAGGATCATTTTAAAACATTAACGAAATCAACTTACCGGAGTGTTATGTTTATTTTTTCGCCCACAAATGATCTAATCTCGCATTTGGGTTACAAGTGTGCACGGCACCGTTTGTTTTCACGGTTTCGTAGCGGCACACCAAAAATACACGGGATAATAGCTGTTTATGAACCTATATACGTTAAAGTTGCGTGGAGGTAGTGTAATGAATTTATGACGTGAGCAACACAAACTCCCCGGACGGTGGCACGCGGTAGACTGGACTGGTATTGCTACTTGCTATGTTCCTACGCGCACCTCGGAAGTGCCGCGCCGCCGCGCCGCTCCGCGCCGCTCCGCGCCAGCTTGGGACCGTGAAAGAAGGGCCACAACCCGAATGCGTTTTTTGTCTCGACTAAGATTAGCGACAAATGTCTGGCGATTCTTATTGAAAGGGCCTTATAATTCTGCATTGTAACGATGTGTCTGGTAAATGTAAATACAGTAATAGCTATTATTTTTTCCTGTAATGTCTCTCCGACTAGTGCAGATTATTCTAACCACTTAGCTTTGTATTCTATCCAACTACAACGATGATTCCCAAAATGGAAATATACCTTTAAACTAAATAGTCAATATCGGGTTGATCGCGACTGTCCATTCAGCTAACATGAAGCGGTAGAAATAACCAAAAAAAACCAACGATGAATTTTGATATGATCTACAATTACCCGGAATGAAAAAACGGTAGGAATCTCTCAAAGAAGAGAATATTTTAACCACCCATTGATTTTTTTTATTGTATCACGGTAAATTGACTGCGATATGCCTAATCGTAAGCTCAATACAATTTAAAAAAAAAACCACGGAGAGCCAAACCATCCATCACGAGTCACCGCTGTCATTCCGGCCTGCGTAAATGTCTCTTCACGTTACGCTAGAAGGATCCGATGTTACACGAAGAAGAGAACTAACACATCGGCAGGGAGATTGTTCCACGGTTTGACGGTACGGCAAAGGTAATACGTGAACTTTTTAGTTCGTGCCCATGTAGAAGTTACCGTAAAACTGTGGCTTCGAAGACTTGAGTGCGTGGTTCAGTTATGAAAAGGAGAGGTAGGGATTAAATTGAATAACTATTCAAAACACTCGCTGTGAGTCAATGTGTCTGGGCAACTGAAGCGGCTCTATCTACGCGAAATTTAAAATACTTAAACTATACGTCAATAACAAGTGAGTTATTTTTACTAAGAGACACATGTATGAGCACTATTAGAAAATTATGTTTTTTTTTTGATAAAAAGGGTAAATATATATTGAAAAAATATTGTAGTTTGGTTAGTCACCAATAATTATATGCATTAAAGTACTACGTCTGGTAAATTCTAGCTGATTCATCTGTTACTGCGTCACCACGGGCCTAACCAATCAGATCCATGCATAACTCAAGAGACTGACAGAGTTTATATGAGTCTAACAATTCTGCATATAGACTGTGTTTTATTAAGATCAGACGTGTACAACATTTTAATCAAACAAAAACACATGATTCCCGTGTATTCTTTAATAAGCTTTTTTACAAAAACATGGTAATTATATAAAACATAATTAATACTATTAAAATGTGTTTTAACCAATTTCATGGAAATAGGGTTTTCATTCTACGTTTTCGCACATGAACTATAACATTGTAATTCTTTGAAGTCTTATTCTCTTAGAATTGGTTTTCACAATAACGTTTCAGTATTACATTTCTGTTTATTTTAAAATGAATAAGGTTTGTTTGTTACGCTTTACCTACTAAACCGATAATCATAAAACTTTGCAAACACGTTGCCAGGGATATAAATAAAGGGTACATACAGTGGCGGATTTACAAGTCTGCTGCCTGTATGCTATTCAAATTTTGCCGCCTCTAAAGACCTCTATAATTTGATATCCTAGCTCATAATCATATTAATTACATTTTTTCTGCCGTTGAAATGGCAACGTTATTGTTTGTGCTCTATCTACCTAATTACACCACCCTTATCCCGTAATTACTATAATTGTGAACTATGGTGTTGATGGTTCACTTTCTAGAATTGTTAATATGAAACTTTTTAATTTCTGTACTACGTAACAACCACTCCGCACAAAAAAACTAGCCCAAATTTGGCGCCCCTAAAATCTGCCGCCCTAGGCTCCAGCCTACTCAACTCAGCCTATTGGTAAACCCGCCACTGGGTACATACAACTAACACAGAAAACAAGAAATCCAGTTTCATTATAAGTGCCTCATATACTACATGATTTTGAACAATAATTCAGTAACTATTTAAGTAGGAATTTATTTTGTGTAACGAATACTATCATATTACACTTTGCAGCAGATAGTATTTTGTGTCATGTGTTTAACAAGTAAATGATACAGTTATAGGACTTTAATGAACGGAATTCGTATAATTCTCTCATTTAAAACTTCTGTATCTTAATACGGCTCACGTACGTAGGTTCGAATCTCTGCTGTGCTGTAGTGACATGGCATTTTTATTTCTCGTCTGTCGAGTTACCATCCCCAAATAGAAAATGTATCGCCAAATACAAAGGATTTAGATATTATTTTTTTATTTAGATTTAGAAGAAGGAAATGGTAGGATTTATCGCCAAAGGACAGTTCTTTCTAGGCTTAACTTGTGTGCCTACACTATCATTTAACACCAGATAAGATTGTAGTAAAATGTTGCAGATCTTTATTATGCATATAAAAAAATTAATCTGTCATCATGCAAATTATTTACATCTATCAAATAAACGAATGTGTTGCTAAATATTTGTGAACGAATGTACGAATGAACGTGAACGAATAAGTTGTTAAATTTATCATTAAAGTTTGTTTGTTTTTAATAAACAATTCTTGTTACTTTTTTCTTAATTATATAATAATATAGATTTCATCAAATTTCATCGGTAATTCATATGAATTGTAGCGTTTTTAGGCCGATTTACTATATACCTAGATACGCCTAATTGCGTGTGATGTAGCAATCATTGCAACTAAAGGAAATGCATTTATATTTGGACTCCGCATTAAATAAGATTTTAAACATCAATATCATCATACCTATGTATTTTAACGGACCATTTATTGATTAATACTTATTTTCGTTAAAATAATAATCAATATTGAAAATGTATAAGTTTTTAAATGAGAATAGAACGAATGAATACTTACGAGTGAATGTAACGTAACCACAGATTCCTCGAACCCGACGGTTTCGCGCTTCCCATTTTGCCTTCACTCTTAATACTTAATAATAACTATTGTTTAACAATTCTTTAAGAAAATATGTGAAAAAAAAAATCATTTTCGGTTTTTATTATATTTTTGCAGGTCTTCCTGTCTTCTGCATCATTCAATCGGTTACTTTTCAGAAACAAAAACAGAAAAAAAAGGTGCAGCCGTTCTAAAGTGATATGGTTTACGTACATACAGCAATTGATTTTTATGTATGTATATAGACAAGTATTTAACATTATTTGAATCTTATAATAATCCTAGTTATTCCTATCTTTTAAGATCATTATGGTAAAGTAAAATAATAAAAAGTACACTACATCTATCAACTCAACTGAATCAATATAATATAAATTAGTTTGAAACAACGACAGGATGAGTTCGTGGTTTGTCTTTTGTAATTTGTTTCAAAGAAATTATTACACATACTTGCAGGTATTACTTAAGGACAGTATTTCTTCTAGCTCAATATAATGGCAAAATTTTCCGTTATACGAAGTTTTACAGGGAAGAACCAAATATGGAAAAATTTTCGACGCCCCAGTCTCGGTGAGCTAATGCCAGGATTGTAGAAATTTTGCGGTTAAGAATTGTAAACAAATATATAAAATGGAGATCTAGTTACTGTAGTTATAAGTATGTTTTGATATAACTAGTGCTAAAAGAAGAATATGTTATAATAATACTTGTAGTATATAGCTCAAAAGCAAAGACTTGAACCCAAGTAATGGGAGAAGGGATTGATAATATAGATCTATATGTTACAGCATGAAAGTTGAACCAAAGTTTATCTTTATATCGCGTAAATAGTCGTTAAAAAACAAAACTTGTAAGCTTACAACATATTCTCTGAACAGATTTTAAAGAATAAATCAAATAGATCTGTATAGTCTTCCCAATTTTATATTTAACTAGCTGTCCCCCGCGGCTCCGCACGCGTTTTTTTTTTAATGTATTAAAGAAATGTAAAATTGTAATTAGGTGTGTACATTACAGAAATGCTTTTTCAAAAACATTTGTGACTACGACACGCACGCCATCTACTGTATTATGTTACGTGTACATTAGATATGTGAATACGAATAGTATATCGAATGGGATGGGATTTATCATCAGCAGCATACCTGGAACTTTAACCTACTATATACCACCCTCGATGCTCACTAACACTATATAAGAAAGTAGGTAACGAAAATTTTAAACTATACATCATCGAACAATTTGTGTTAAATTGTTTATTATATAGATATAACATGCCCATATTGTCAATATAATTGTGTTATTCTTATACGTTGCTATAATCACAGAGTTATGTATAGTAGTTCGATGAAGCCGTAAATGCCGCAAAGCTAATAGTCAGTTCGAGAAAAAAAAACTGAGTTATGTAGGTGCAAACGCGGTAAATAAAACAAAATGGCCGCCAAATTGACCAAAATGATAATATAATTCAAATTACATACATTTATTCTTGGAGTCCAGTACAGCGCACGTCTCACGCGCTTGTTTACAGTAAACAAATTATTTTTGATCAATTTCACACGGACGAATTCATCACTACATAGTGTAAATCAAAGTCCTCTGATCTGTCTGTTTATCTGTTCGCGATAAAGTCAAAAACTACAGAACGGATTTTCATGCCGTTTTCACCAGTAGGTAGAACGGTTCATGGGGAAGGTTTAGGTATAATTTGTCAAGGTTTTCTTTTTATTGTCAGAGCGGGACAACGTCTGCCGAGCCCACTACCTTAAAATAAAATAGCTCATTAGTTAGTTGTCTGCCAGTGAAAGTCCCGTGAAAATTAATTCAAGCATTTCGGATATTCCACTGCGGCTGAAAAAAACCTAATTACTTTTTATGAGGTCTGCAATCTACCAGTGAATATCCCGTGAAAATCGCTCCAACCATTTTGGAAATAGCAATGAGGACGAAGCCGCGGACAAATAAAATAGAATATGTCAACCGCTATAATTTCGGCTTTCTGGCAGTAAAACGTAAAATTCCCGTTAAAATAGGTCCAGCCGTTTTGGAGATTACCCGGAACAAACAAACAAACAGAGAAAATATAATAATCTAAAAATATAGACAAAGTATAAAAAAAATTTTTTTTGGTCATTTGTAGACATATCCATTCATCAAAAAGTTGTTATTTTAATTGTACATACACAAACTTTATTTTTATAATACGTAATAGAGAACAAATAAAAAATTGAAAATAAAAGTAGTATAAACTTTTTGCATAGGAAAACATAAAGTAAATTTTCAAAAAAAAGTATTAACCGACTTCAATATCAATCAAAAACCCATAAGGCACTAAAAAGCGGAAAATAAATAGTTTATCAAATTAACCAAATTAAATAAAACATATGAATATGTGTGCTACCTAGAGATGTATTGGAAGTCGGTGCCAACCGAAATTTCAAATTTGTTCCAGGTAGAAATGTAGTACAGAGACGCGAGAGTGGACTTTGTACCTATGTTATGATTTTCGGTTCGCACCGACTTCCAATTCATCTCTAGGTAGCACACATATTCATATGTTTTATTTAATTTGGTTAATTTGATAAACTATTTATTTTCCGCTTTTTAGTGCCTTATGGGTTTTTGATTGATATTGAAGTCGGTTAATACTTTTTTTTGAAAATTTACTTTATTTTTCCATTTTTAGTGTACATAAATATATTTTACTAGCAGTGCCCGCGAACTCCGTTCCGCCTTAAGTATATTAAAATATGCGCATTTTTGCGGTATGGTATGCGATATGGTTTCAATTGGTTGTACAATAAGTAACGTTTGGTACGAACGCAACCTTATCAATAATCCGCGATAGTTTCTACCACCAACTCGGCTACCATCGCTTCACACAAGTGATACACCTTAAGTAATGTAATTACAATGCTTGCGTCATGTTGCAACACAGCAACGAAGATAAGCACAATAGGCTCCTAAGAATTGAAGAGTTTTTTTTATAATATTGGTGGCAAACGAACATACGGGTCACCTGATGGTAAGTGATCACGGCCGCCCATGGACACTTGCGACAAGAGAGGAAACACAGATGCGTTGCCGGCCCTTAAGAAAGGAGTAGGCTCGTTTCTTGAAATTTTCTTACTTTGTCACGGATCCCATAATCAGAACCTAACCAAACTCTCATCAAACTACCCTTGAAGTACGTCCTTTCCAATAAAAAATGAATCATCCAAAATCGGTTAGCGTGATATTGAGTTATTCGTCTATTTGTCGTGTACATACTTAATGCAAATTTAAAACTTATACGGTTTTGCATTTTCTTACTTTGTCACGGATCCCATAATCAGAACCTAACCAAACTCTCATCAAACTACCCTTGAAGTACTTCCTTTCGAATAAAAAATGAATCATCGAAATCGGTTAGCGTGATATTGAGTTATTCGTCTATTTGTCGTGTACATACCTAATGCAAATTTAAAACTTATACGGTTTTGCACTGGATGCCGTTGTCGGAACTGGACCAAATTAAAATGGGACCACACGGGAAGCACCAGCTTTCAAATAAAAAAAGAATCATCCAAATCGGTTCACCCAGTCCAAAGTTATGAGGTAACATACATAAAAAAAAAAAAAAAAAAAAAACATACAGACGAATTGATAACCTCCTCCTTTTTTTGAAGTCGGTTAAAAATAAACTTTGATAATGTTTGCGATAGAAACTTACCACGTTACCATGGCAACGTATATAACACTAACGCTAACTAAATCTCTCGAAAGGAAAAAAGTGCCCGATTTTGAAACATTTTTCATTGGTGCTCTGTTTCTATTAGTCTTAGCGTGATAATATATAGCCTAAAGCCTTCCTCGATAAATGAGCTATCTAAAACAGAAGGGTTTTCTCAAATCGGACTGGCAGTTCCTGAGATAATACCAAACAAACAAACAAACTCTTTAGCTTTATAATATTAGTATAGATTAGGGTATACATTTTAAATTCATTACGGACACATTTCAAATTAATAAATCGTTTACTACAAACTTTTATTTACGTAGCAGTTGAGTGGACACATGTTTTGTTTTAAAAATTTGTACGGTATCAATTTGAGTAAAAGCGGAACGGTTAGTCTGCAGTCTCGGTATTCAATTGTCTGTTACAAATTTCTAAATTTTAACCTAAAAACACAATATCTTGTAGTTTAACTACAAAAATCGTTCATAAAATACATTTACGTTTATAGGGGAGGGGGTGTCGCTTACTGAGACAAGATGTGGGGGGAGGATTCTAAGAAAACGTGACATTCGCAGCTCGTGGCACAATTTTGCATTTATTTTTTATTAGAAAGTTAATCGTTTCGTATTTTTAAATATCCAAATATTTGATGTACATATTTTGAGGGACGGGATCGCAGAAAATGTGACAGCATGACGAAAGGGGGAGGGAGTCTAAAAAGGTAAAATTTTACTTTAAGTATTTTATGAATGTCCCCTTATAGAGGATTTTTTTTACCCAAAATATCTTGTTCTTTATCATACAAATACTTTTTAGTGGCCAGTTATTTTAATCATTATCTATTCTGTCTTCTATCTGTGTATAAAAAATAGATGTTGATATATCTGTGGTCGACAAACTCCGACAGCGTTTTATCGATCACCTTGACAGTTGGCAGTTGACATATCTAATTGTTTTTTTTTTACATTACATTTATATTTTACTAGCTGTGCCCGCAGCTCCGTGCGAGTTATCTTTATTAATTATGGTCTTGTGTTATTCTATTTTATAAGCTATTCTGTTGTAAAATTTCTACAACATACGTCCATTAGTTTTTACGAGAAAGAGTAACAAAATCGCTCGCTCGCTTTGAAAGAGTAAACATCGATCTGGATGTTCCCCGATGTAACAAAATAGATGTAATCGATTGTGGTCAGCATTACACGTTAATCTACAACATATTTTTATTAATTTTAGCTTTTATATTTTACACCTGCATACCAACACCCGACTACAGGCTTAGTTGTAAATCAACGAATTGCTTAATTGATTCAGTTACTAATACTTCGTTCTTTCTGTTACTAGTTTAAGATTTAATTATTTCAACATTTCGTTGCGCAAATAATATCAAACGCTTTTTCTTGCTGTGAGACGTGGCAGCGGATATTCAATTCCAGGCGGAAGTGCAAAGTAACGTCAACTATAATATTTAATTATGGATTTCCGCAAAGTAACGCCTTTATTAATCAAATAACAAACAATCATCCATCCACACAAAGCTTCTAATTTATGATATTAGTAGGATTGCTTTATATTGTAATTTACCTCAGACGCAGTCGCAAGTGGTTGCTGCAGTGACATAGTTACAATTTATTTAAAACTGCTTATAACATTATTTAAATCTCAGAATCATACGTATTAGTTGTTTCTTATTAAGCCCGTGTTGATTTTGCTATAGTTTTTGTAGGTTATAAGCACCGATTTGTATTAATTATAATAATTAATATTCTTGATAACATCTGTACACAAAGTATTGCAAGATAATATTCCGCTCACGTAACGCTAACATGCCGATGAGGAAAAACTAAACGTAAGCGTTTACTCCGTGATTGAACCATTAATATTTAGTACCGATGATTAATAGAAAATCAAGTTTAACCACTTTAAATTCTTTGTATTTATAAAATGATTCACGCAGAGAATTCATTATGACTATAACATGGTTAGAGTTGCATGTACATACAGTAAGTAGACATATCTATATAAACAAATAAAATTTAAGTGTATATTTGTAGTGTGAAAACAGCTGTTTTTTATTAAATAGATACGAAAGTATATAACCCCAAAAAAATCAATTAAAAGTTGATTTTGCCAGTCCGTTTATTCTGGCTTATTTCCGAAATGGGTGGACCGGACAGGACTTTCACTGGCAGATACCTGATGTTACAAAAATAAACTATTTTTAATCAACTTCAAGAAATGGTAGGTTTTTTACTTCACTATAGAATTTTCCAAAAACTACGCGACCAATTTATGCTTCTTTTATTTGTTTAATTTAATCTATAGATACACTCGTGGTGAGATCTTGGTATAAAAAATATTTTTACCGTTTTATGTACAGTCTTGCTGTATACATAATGATAACTGTGTATTTTTAACACAGATTGT
Source organism: Antheraea yamamai (assembly GCA_036509395.1). Classification (NCBI taxonomy): domain Eukaryota; kingdom Metazoa; phylum Arthropoda; class Insecta; order Lepidoptera; family Saturniidae; genus Antheraea; species Antheraea yamamai. The sequence continues at coordinate 7,290,654 of AP028438.1, read as the reverse complement.
TTATTTTTAAAGACTTTTATCATGCATTATTGTATTATTATGCACAAGCCACATCGCGTCGCGTCGCGTCGTCGTAGCATTGTGGGAACTACGCAAATTGTGTTTTGTTCTTTGTCACACTAACCTTATATTGTTTACCTTGTTGGACTTCGAAGCGCCCATTATTTATTACGGAAAAACGGTAATCGACAACATATGTTTAAACTTTATCCAAGTGCGTTATACTTGTATGTAAACGTTAAAACAGTGTTAGTGTATTGCATATTAAAAAAATAATATAGTATATACATTATACACGTTGTGCTTATACTCAGTGTAGGAAAAATTTTTTTTTGAATTTTGTCTGTTGCTTTATAACAGAATAATAACTCCTAGTGGAGGCATTTATGCGCGGTACTCTCAGAAACGGCTTAACCGCTACTGTGCCATTCACTGATGCATTGTGTCAGGCTTCCCGTAACATTTACGATTTGTTTAATTTCTGTCGGTTCACAAATAAAAAAAGTTAATTGGAATACTACGCGCTATTCTAGAAACACGTTTCGGTCGATTTAGCTGCAAATTCGTTAACTGTAGTCTGTAACACCATGATCGAATGTTTATATGAATACAAAGTAAAAAAAATAATACATTGATTCGCTGATATAGAATAAACCAATTTAAGTCATACTCTCATGAATATGGTCGACCTTATTAAACAGGGATCAATCAGTTAACTGTTTTATATGAGTTGGTCGGACCAACCACAACGGGCAGACACTTCAGTGTTTGTTCGTAAAGAAAATATCTATGCTATCCATTTTACTATAAGTCCCTAATAAAAGCATTGAAAAATGTAATATGCGTTGATTACACTATATGCATTTTGATATATCTTAACTATGCATTACAATAAGGGGGCGTCAATTAATTACGCGAGGGAATATGTGGGGACGGGGTTCAAGTGGAATCTCACTAAATCTCACTGTAGGCGGAAGAGGGGCTTCGTTGAAAATCACGTAATTTATTGCAAGGAAAAAAATGTGAGAAAACCTGATTAATTCATGTACGTTTCTAGGATAAAATATGTAGAAATCTGATACAATTATTTTGTATATTTTAGTAATTCCCATTTCAGTATCAGTATAATTGAGACTCTAAATTACTATTGTGGGGGTTATATGTATATAAGCCCGACGAAACGAGCATTCTCGAGCGCTGGTGATGTTAAATGACCGCGCAAGAGCATACCGCCACACTATCTAAATAATTTAAATGTAAAACCTAATCTAATTAAACTTCTATACCAAAAATACAAATTTTAAAATATCTCACGTAAGATTAAGACAGGTGGCGATGACAAATCTCACAACATCTCACCAGGGGGAAGGGGTACTCAAAAATCTTCAAAAACGCCTGACGTAATGGACGCCCCTAAGCAATAACAGACGCGTGCGGAAACGTAATAAATTGATACATATAAGTAAGAGTAAAGTATCTGGGATAATATTCGTAACGGTTGAATCGTTTTTGACGATATTTTTACTGGCAAAAAGTGTACTTTTCAATGGATTATTTACGCTAAATAAAATTACGCGTGTCCATAATTACTGAGTAGCGTTGATATTAATAATAGGAGCATGCTAAAACCGGTAAAACGACTGTAAGTATAAGAATGTAATAGTTATGAGACAATTACAATGTAAAAATAAAAGACAACTCACAATTCCATCACGATAGAGCACGTAGTTTCCGTGAAACATCTTTACATGAACGAAGTCATAGCTATAATATACTCTTAGATCTATGGAAACGTCGATTTTTTTATACATCCGCTGGGCGACCTGCCCCGTACCTCATAATACGAGTAATAAAACCTAAAAGTGAACCTCACATATGAAAGTATCGTATGCATATATAGTACCGTACAATTTTATTCGGCCGAGCAACTGCGATCGTATCACCTTCAGATATTCCGCATATTTTTAAATGCGTTATCTCACGAATTTTTATATGATTTACCGGGGAATTAGCCATAATCTTTACAATGATATCATCGTGGTATCATTGCTAGGATATTCGGATGCAAGTACGCGGATATATGACGTAATGTTCCATGGGCTCCAAGTCTTCTTCGTCACGACTTTGCCACAAGTGTTAATATTAATGACCAGAGATTTTTTATGTATAATTTAACTAACCTTACATTGTTATTACTTAAAAATTATTATTACCTATTTTACTCTTTATAAGTTAACTGTATTTACATGGTTGAACAATTATATACTCTGTGATATGAATTCCTCGTATTAATTAAGCTGGCGCCAAGATAGAAAAAACGTTATAGCGAGCGTACAAAATGTGAATATTAATTATAATATGCAGACACACAAAAAAAAATTATATATGTTCAGTGCTTTTTGACGCTGTTTAAATATCTAAATAAAATAAATAATGTACGGTATGCAGTAGGTAACAAACAGATACGACTTTGAAAGCCCACTAAAAAATATACATATCCAAGACCAATCGTTAGGACCGCAGTCCTGAACAAGGTCAGGCAATAATAGATCACAACTACTCTTGGGGACCGAGTGAGAACGCATCAAAAATCAATGTATGTTACCAAACATACCGGTCGTAAAACAGCAGCACAAAATTCTCTACTTCGATACTAACTATAAACTATTCTTATATTAAACTAGTTACCCGCCTCGACTTCGCACGGGCATATTAATGAAGAAAATGAAACCATATCCTTCCTTTTTTATAGTAGGACTAGGTAATAAAATACAATGACAACAGAATACTTGAACATCAATATTTTTGAAAATATCTCTATTGTCTTATATCTCACTGACTCACTCTTTATATGGAGATTAACTCCAAATCTTTATCTTTTCATACGGATTTCCAGACAACTTCTATCATACTAAGCTTATTCTAACAATTATACACACAACAAACCAATAATTAGTTAAATAGGTGAATAGTTGTTTTGAAAGGATGCGTTTAAATACTTTCGACAATTCTTTTTTATTTATACAAATAACTGAAATCTGGTAGCAATATAGATACAATAATGCTGGCAGAACATGTGGAAGGTTTTATTGCGGAATCACCACTGCCACACCTAATTTTACTGCAAAACGTAGCTGTGTTCTGGTCTGAATATTGAATATTTTCTAATTCTTTACAGTTCCGTCAGACTCGGTGGCGAGCTTGGAAGGCACTCAGCAGAAATGAAAAGTAGGTGACAGGTGTCTTGCACGCAAATATCCTGGATTTATATCAAACTAAATTCTGTCTCGAAGGGTATGGTTGTCAACATGAGCGGACACAAGAGTCTTTGCAACTTAGTTCTTAGAATTGACTGGTCCCAGAACTGCGGTCTATTTAAGGTTGTTTGTATATGATTATAGGCTGCAGTGAATACTTATATACTTATATACTACTATGCTACCCGAGAACATGAAAAAAATCATGTATCAGTTTGTACACACGGAGGAAGTGAAACTTCTTTGGTTTATATATATTAAATTATATATTACTAGCGGTCCCGGTAGACGTTGTTCCGTACTGATTATAAAAAAATCCTTGACAAATTATAACCTTCCCCATGAATCATGTGAGCCCCCTCCGAATGACTCACAACTATAGCGATGATTTGCTGATTCCGAAGTTGAACTTGAAGAACGTTGAGGTTTTCTCGCAATAAAAGATTTGTTACTAATGAAGCAGCGAAGGATGCGTTCGTATGCAGACTCGTTCAAAACAAGAGACTATTCGTTTACTATTCACTATCTAACGATAACTAACTATTAATATTACTATGACGACGACTATTAACGATGACTCTATTACTTTATTTCACGGTTATATCTATTACTAAAAACGACTGCTCTCTATGCCGCCCGCGCCTGCATTGTTCACGCTCCGGGCCTTAGTACTATTTCTATATAAGTCTCACTTGTTAGTACAATTATGATATTTTACTATCGAACTATATTGTAAAATCTATGAACTATTTAAGACAAAACACAATAATACTACACACGATTAACATACACTAATAATTAATACAACTACTATAAGTTATCGCGAACTTTATCTACATGTGAAAACCGCAAGAAAATCCGTTCAGTAGTTCAGTTATTTATGTCAGTAAGACATTAATAACAGATAAAAATCTAACCAATAGCGACAAAATAATTTATTTAAGTACCAAGTAACATCCGTTACACTGACCTATATTGGATCTTACAGTTACAAATTAACGTCGAACGGTACAAGTTAAATAACATCAATTCGGAATTAAATAACGTTATTTATTAATCATTGTTAGAATAACTCGTGTACGAGTCGTCATGTCGCAGACGGAACCGCGTTGTGTCGTGCCGGGACCAAATCTAATCATACGTTCGAGCAAAAAATGTCGTTATTACTGACACCCACACTTGAAACGAGTCCGCACGTGAATTGAGAGAGAGTAAACCTTAATTTTACTATAAGAATTCCGCCTAATATCAAATATATACTTTCTATACCGGATTTCCTCATTATTAATCTTCTATACTATAAAGAGGTAAAGTTTGTGCATTTGTGAGTTTGTGAGATTGTGACGTTGTAGGGGGCAGTCTCAGGAACCACTGGTCCGATTTGAAAATTCTTTCAGTGTTATATAGCTCAGTTATCGAGGAAGGCTATATATTTTTATGTCATAGCAGGGAAACGAACAGGTGGATCTCCTGATGTTAAGTGATCACCACCGTCCGTAGACACTAACCACACCAGGGGAGTCGAAAGTGCGTTGCCAGACTGTGTTTGGGGGACAGGGAGGGAGGGGTAGAGGAGAGGGGGAGAGGGGAGGTGGGCCTCCGGCGCTCTCACTGACCTAACAAAACGCAACAATGCAAGCACTGTTACTTCACGTCGGTTTTCTATGAGAGGGTGGTACTACGACAGACGAGTCGCCCCATTCATGCTGAAACCAGTAATAGCTTCAGCGTGGCTCTACCACCTACCAATAAAATCACACTAAGACCAATAGGAGCGGAGCACCAATGAAAAATGTTTCGAAATCGGGTTTTTTCCTCTTGAGAGCTTCCGCTGCGTGTATCGTTAGCCCGAAGTAACTATATCACGCCAACGAAGGCGCGGGCAGAGGCCAGTGATAATATATATTTGTTCAACAACTTTTGGATCTTAAGAGACGATAGTGACGAAGGTGATAGATAACGTATGAAGAGTAGAAAGCACTGAATATATAAATTATTTAAAAGACGCTATCAAGTATTATTGCATAAATAGACTAGCCAATAATAAGGGCCTGGCGACAGTAGGCTTAGCTTGGAAGTGCTAGCTAGCCAGGCGCGTTGATTTTATTTTATGGTAAGCTCTGTTTTATTCAATGATTAATCTTCGTTGTTATGTTCAAATTATAATCGATTAGATGCTTGCCCCGATTTCACACGGTAATGAAGAAAATGAGACTAAATCTTCGCTTTTTCCTTATGATCATAAACGTTAAGTAAAATGACAACTGAAGAATCATATCAATTTGTAAATTCTGTCAATATCTTTGACGATGGGGGATCTCGCAACTATATTTTATCTCACTCACTCATTTTTTGTATGAAGATTTTTTAACATAATTTTTACATTTTTCAAACTTATTTTTTTTAAATACAAGCCTTGTCTTGGCAATTACAAACACAATAAAAACAGATTTAGCCAAATAAGTTTGTAAGTGATAATCTTACATAAGTTTGGATAGTTTGTGTACAATTAGATTACAGAAAGCAGACAAAAGTCGAGGTATTATCTAGTCCTGGACGCTTACAATACTAACGCTACCTATCTAGATATTTATGAGTACATCAAATAATGTACTACGGAATTGCATACCTCAGAAATGACTGTGAAAAAGTCTTATAATATATATCTATCTCCTAAGGGTAACTCACAGTAAACATTACCTTTTACATTATTAAATAATGGATTATTTAGGTAGCTATTTTGATTAATACGGTATCCTTATTCAATGAAATATTTTAGTTATGTTGAGCATTTCAATTGACCAAAATGGCTCTACACGGCTTGTGATTTCAATGAGTACTTACACATGTACTCAGTGAATCTAATTTATTTTTCGCGAGAAAATTTTGCAAGGAAACCTGTTATTTAACCGGGAGCAGCGGGTCGGTTAAGTTATTAATTTTGGAATCCTACTAGCAAAAACTAAGAGATGTTTTCCTGAGATCTGTAGTTCGGTAGGAATAGCTCGCGCGCACATCCGCAGCCTCAGAACACGTGGTATTATCCCGGCGTCCGTTCATAAATGACGGATCTGTCGCCTCACACAAACCATTAGCAAGACACGCGAACATACAACGTGCTTCCGTCTCGGGACTGTGGAACATGTGCGTGGGCGACAGACTTAACTGTAAACAGACTAGGCCGACTATAAATTTAGTACCATATCTTTTGCCAACAACAGAATCAAATTTATCTAACTAACATTTACTAGTTGTCTGCCCCGGCATCACACGGAAATAAACGACGAAAATGTGACCAAAATATTTCCATTATAGTACGAACATTTAATGAAATAAAAAGCAACTGAGCAACTAAACGTCAATCTGTCAATTCTCTGCTGTCTTGTACCTCACTCATTCAGGCACTTTTTTATATGAAGATTTTTAACCCACCTTTCTCAAATTTCAACACAATTAAAAAAAAATACGATTCATGTCCTGACATTTACAAAACAAAAAAGACATCTTTTAAATATATAAAAATCAAGTTTCATGATGTTTATCCACGATGAACTCCGGAACTCCTCAACTGATCTTCATGAAAGTTGGCATTTCTGTATAATGTGGTCCAACTTGAGAGATAGGATAATCTATATTTTGATTAATGACCTCAATATTTTTTAATTACAAATTAAATTCGTTATCAATGTTGGTTATTGTTAACAATTGTAACTTTCATCAGTCTCGGACAGATGGCGCTTTAAATTATTGTTGACAGAAAACTGTAGGACCGACTGCTATAGATATCTCATAGATGGCGCCACGCAAATACTTTATCATAATTTTAATTCAACATTTAGTAACTGAGCCACAGCAACGTGTGTCCGAGTCGGCTAGTATACTTATAGATCTCAGACTTCTGTGCACTTTCATACATTGGGCTATTGATTCTTACTTGTATAGATTAAATAAAGTTAAAGTTCATTAAATATTACCGTCTTAGAAAATATCTTTTTTACTTTTACTTTTGTATCTTTATTTACTTTACAAAGACTTAGGTTCATAAAGGACAAGTTAATCCCATCGTACGTTAATCTTAGCGTATTCGTAAAACATATTTACAATGAATAACAAACTTCCATAAAATCTTGGCGTCTCTTGCATGTGTAGCCATGATTCTATAGTAGTTGCCCTCATATATTATATTTTGTAGGTGGTAGAGCTACGCTGAAGCTATTACTGGTTTCAGCATGAATGGGCCGGCTCGCTCGGGGTAGTACCACCATCTAACAGAAAACCGACGTGATGTAACAGTGCTTGCATTGTTGCGTTTCGTTCAGTCAGTGAGAGCGCCGCAGGGCCACCTCCCCTCCCCTTCCCCCTTCCCTTACTCCCTCTCTCCCCTAAGACAGGTTGGCAACACACTTGCGACCCCTGGTATTGCAAGTGTCTATGGACGGTGGTCATCACTTAACATCAGGTGAACCATCTGTCCGTTTGTCTCATATGATATATTAAAAAAAATATTAAGCTTTCAATTGTCTACGTATTTTTTCTTAAAGCTAAAATTATCTCAGAATCAGTCGTTTTTTGGTATTCATATAAAAAATACACTTCTAAGTTACAGAGGTGTCTAGATAAGTTATGCGATTTATTATTACGTATAATTATAATCTCTTATATACAAAAGTGTATAGTCCGCGGCAAAATTTATTGACTGCTCTGAATATACTTGTGCAGAACATAAATGTACATGAATATATTTTATATGTGTACAGTGAGACAACTTAAGGGTAAGTAAATACCAATTATGATCTCTATAATGATATTTTAATTTTATTGTGTATTAAATTTTTAACTGCATGATACGTAAGCCGGAATTTACAGCCACATTCAGAGCGGCCAAAAAGATTGACCAGAACTGTACGTGCTAAAATGGGCTATTGAGTCTATTTTTTATTAATACTTTAAAATATTTTAGTGACCTCGAGTGTTGTGTGAAATAGAGGGTAAGTCAAGAACATTACACCAAAATGATAAGTAATATTTCGCACATTGTAGTCAAAAATCTCGATTTTCAATGTCATCGTTTAATTTTTTTAACACTTTTCTGAGGTCTTCATATAACGAAACATTTGTAATAAAAATAACTATAGTATAACCAACACAATTAATTAGATTAAAACGTTGGATTATAGCTCTGTAACTGTTGTATCTGCCAAATAACTTTAACTTAAACACTAGTGTTTATCTGATGTGAGATATGTATATGGTGTCTTTCTGTGATAGTTTACGTTTCAAATTTGTGATATATTTTTTGTGTTTCTTTGGCCGCAGCTAGAGAAAAAACCACTATACAAATTAGAATTAAAGTTCAATGACCTTTTCGTTTCAAATACAAGTTGTACATAAATCATTAGTATTTTCCCAAGAAATCTTTGTTGAAGATTGAAATTAAAATTCCATCTCCTGGTTAGTTACAAGTTGTCTACAGTGCGATATTCGTGAGCGTTTTGCCATGTGCGTCTGTTTTCTGGAATGAACGCCCAGCGGCAACGTTTCTGGACTAATATAACCTATAAACTTTCAAGAAACAACTCTACTATTTTCTTAAAGGTCGCCAACGCATCAGTGATACCCCTCATGTCGTAGACCTGTCCATGGGCAGCGATTATTACTTGACCAGATGATCCGTCTGTTCATTTGCCTCCAGTCGGATAAATAAAAAAAAAATACAAAACTTCTTCCAGTTGCAATACTTAATGGTATGAAATATAATTTGTATAAATTTATTTTTATGGTAAACTAGCGGGCCCGGCAGACGTTGTCCCGCCCTGATTATAAAAAAAATCCTTGCCAAATTATATACTAAAACGTTCCTCATGAATCACTTTATCCACTGGTGAAAACCGCTTGAAAATCCGTTCAGTAGTTTTTGAGTTTATCGCGAACAGACAAACATACAGACGCGGTAGGGGACTTTGTTTTATACTATGTAATACTATGTAATGATATTGTTATTTAATTTCATCGAAACCTTTCATCTTAAATACTTACAAATAGTTTTTCGTCTAAAATATAGTCTTAAATATTATACCATCAACATAGCCTTCAGACGACGGTATGAAAGATATGAAATGATTAATTGTTATTCAATTTAAACATATTTATTATGTATAAATACATGTTTGATGGTTACGGAAATACATTCCATAAATAAAAATTAATCACATAGCCATATATATCTTGGATTTACTAATAATTATACGGAACTCTAAAACCACTATATCATATCGAATAGTAATAGATATTTCGATCGTAAAAAAGCGTCCAGTTAGATGCGCGCAGATGGCATCGAACCTGTGAACGGGGACAAGGCGCAAAAACGCCTCTGGACGACGGAAAGTGTCCAAACACTCAATATTGAGGTTACGGTCGAAATGGTGTAATTATTGGCGTATACACTACAGATTCCATTGGCGATACGTGAGTAATTTAATAAAATCAAAAAACGGTGCGACACCGATGTGATAAGCCAGATAAAAATCGTATTAGCTTCAATACTAGAATTACAATTAGATTATGGGAACAGTAAAATTGCAAAACGTTCCCACAGTAATCTGACCGCCGCGCCGGGACGATAGATTTCATACAAAAATTTGTTTTATAACAAAAGTATGTTTGACGATTTCGACAAATTAAAATGTTACTTTTTTCGTAACGTAGATTATAATAAATATTACATACATTGCGTTTTTAATAATAATAATAATAATTTATTGTGCAAAAAGTTTTACATAAATTATTACAAAATTAAAATGTCACTGACGGCGCCAATTTAAGTACACGTTGACGTCCGTACTAGTCTTGAGACTGTATCACAGACGCCAGCGCAAACTCCACTCATTTAATAAAAAAGTTTGGTAAAGAGGGTCACTCGTGAGCATGTGAGTATGTGTGTGTGTTCTGTGTGTGTGTGGATGTGTGTGTGTGTATTTAAATATTTGGGTATGTATATAATTATGATTGAATGATTGAATGGCTGCGAGAGTACGACAAGGGGGCGTAAAATAGTGCATAGATATTGAGTATTCGAAGGTAATAAATCAATCAGTTTATTTATTATAGAGGGGTGTTAGAATATTTTCGGTGTCCTCGTAGTTACATTGAAGAAGCCAATCTTGTACTTTCTTTTTTACTATAGGGATGGGGTCCGGATATATATTAAGAAGAATATTTAAACAATTATAAATACGAGGGCCCAGTACAGTGAATTGTCTAGCTGATAGTGATGTTCGGTAAGGGTATATTTTACAAACCTCATGCTTTCTACGTCTGTTAAGAATAGTGGGGTTATAAGGTAGATTACTATGTTTCGCAATAGTAGCATGGAACACAAAAAGTTGCCTAATCGTCATGACTGTGCACTCTGTATACAGTTGAAATGTTGGATAAAGTTTAGGCTTGTTACTCATGACTTTCAATACAGCTCTCTGCGCTCGTTCAAGTTGCAATAAGTTGGTTTTACAAGCGCCACCCCATGAGGTAATACAATATGAAAAAATGGATTGAGCTAATGTAAAATACACCATCTCCAGAGTGGCTTTATCAGCAACGTGTCTCAATTTCTTAAATACATAAACTAGTTTTCTGGTGCGCGCTGTTACATTGGTTATATGAGCCTTCCAACTAAGAGTATTATCAACGTGTATTCCTTTTTTTTTTTTTTTTTTTTTTATTGTAGCTCGGCAAAGTGACTGTACTGTGCCTGATGGTAAGCACAGTACAATCCAAAAACAATGGCGACCACCGAAAGACATACTATCCATCGCCGGTCGCCGTTGTCATGCCGGCCTGAAAGCGACCCAGTCAGGGACAGCCCCCCCCCCCCCTGTTGCTGGATATACACCGGCTGATCCCGGAACGCGACACGCCCAAACGTGCCACTATGGCGGGTGTTCCACCTGGTGTACGGTGGTCGCGATCCAGTCGGGTACAGACACCCTACCACCCCGCAACCTAGATACCTGATACAATTTAATCTTGAAAGAAGTAAACAAGAGCAGTTTATTATTGGTGTTTTTATGCAACAGTGGGCAATTAAAGAGAAATTATTAGGCTGGGCTGTGGTAGAAGAAGTGAAAGTTATATATTTTGTTTTTTCAAGATTTAGTGTAAGTAAATTGGAAGACAGCCAACTTATAACGATAGTCAGAGCTTTTTCTGAATTCAACTTGGTTTCTTCCCAAGTTTCTCCATTCACAATTAAAGCGGTGTCATCTGCGTAAGTATAGAATTTACAATTAGGAATGTTGAGTTCACAGAAGTCATTTATGTACATAAGAAACAAAGTAGGACCAAGAATGCTTCCTTGAGGAATTCCACATTTTATATCACATTCACTACTGCTATGACCGTTTATAGAAACGCATTGTCTTCGATGACTAAGGTAGCTTCTAAACATATCATTAGCCTGCCCTCGGATCCCTAGATTTTCCATTTTTCTCAATAGTATGGATATAGAGACAGTGTCAAACGCCTTACAGAGATCGAGAAATATACCAACAACTTTTTGTTTTTTATCTATATTATCGACAATAGAATTTGTAAGCTCCAATACTGCATTTTCGGTTGAGATACCTTTTCGAAATTATAATATAAACATTGACATTGTTAAAAATATACCTGATATCAATGTACAGTTAGCATTTTTTCATTTTCAGTAAACTTAGTGATATAAACTGATATTGCAACAGACAATATAAAAATATTTTGAAATAGTGAACGGCGATGAATTGTCGTATTTAGAATTCTTATACAGGGTATTACTATAGTTAAATAAAATAACATTAATTATTCGCACTTTCAAGGAATATTTGTAAATATAATTAATACGCGCATTTATAAACTAGTTGATACACGTGATTTCGCCTGCGTTACTTATTATCTTAACAATGTGTTTACAGAGGACGCTTTCATACACAAGAAAAAGCATTAAAAAGGTTAAAATGAAAAATATACTTAGCTTACAAAATTTCTTTGTAAACAATGCTATTCGTTTACAACCTATCTCCTGCGCATGCGCACGACACCGCTTGCTCCACTCTTCGCTGCAAGAAATAATACATCATCAAGTAAGATTTGAAAAATTATTTCAGAGTTAGATAGCTCATTTATCGAGGAAAACTATAGCTATATATAAGCTATAGCTATATATAATGCTTCAAAGTCGCGTTTTTTTTCCTCGAAGTTTGTTAGCTCGAAGTAACGATTCCACGAAGACAAAATCGCGGGCAGAGGCTGGTATTTAATAAAGGTATCGTGAATTTTTCAGGTAATGACAAAGAATCTAAGAATTCAAACTAAAAAAAGGATCGAAATGTGTTCTGCAGCTTTTGCGTGATGCACGCACAACGGCAGACTTCTATCATTTCAATAAAACATATTAGTTTTGTTTATAATATATATCTTCTATACATATAATAAAAATTAAGTGTCTGTATGTAATATCAAATAAAAAAATATTTTTAAATGATGGGGTATGAAAGTATACATGCTACTGATAACAAAAATGCAATTTTTAAAATTTTTGTCGGTCTGTCTGTTTGTTTGTTTGTTTGTTCCGGGTAATCTCCGAAACGGCTGAACCGATTTTAACAGGAACTTCACTGCCAGATAGCTGAAATTACAGCGGGTTACTTAAGCTACTTTAAAATAGACTAGCTATTAACCGCGGCTTTGTCTGCAATGCTAACTCCGAAACGGTTAGACCAATTTTTACGGGACTTATACCGACAGATAGCGGACATTATAACAAGAAATTTAGTCTATTTTAATTCAGACTAGCTGTTAACTGTGGCTTCACCCGCAGTGCTATCTCCGAATCGGTTCGACCGATTTTTACGGGACTTTCACCGGTAGATAGCTGATCTTATTATATTATTAACCCTCATTTCACACACTGTTAGTATTTATATATTTAATGTATACATTACATGTTACTGTAAGTGACGTGCGTGTCGTACTTATAATTGTTTTTAAAGAGCATTTCTATAATTGTGCATGGTCTCAGAATTTTAAATTTCTTTAATACAATTTAAAAAAAATATGTCTGACACTAAAATGTTAAATATATTTCATTCTATGAGATTTTGAAATATCTGCCACTAACGACCCGCACCGGCTTCGCTTAGGTGCAATATAATAATGTGACGTCATATGTATCTACTAAACCATTTGTTCAATGTTTTGTCGATTCGATATTCATGTACAGGTTCATTGAAGTAATAAGAGCTGCGTAAGAATCTTCACATGAACAACTTCTTTTTGTTACGCGTAATTTTAAATATTTGATATCTTCTGAGATATTTATTGAAATGATATACACCGTAAATGGTGATTTTGATCTATGTTAAATGCCTAATGTAGCCAAAGTATTTAATTGATTAAGGATTATCTAATACTATATTTGCACATAGCGTGGAAATAATCTATTATTTTTTAATAATATGTAGAAGATAAAAATGATGACTGTGGGTTATCATTAGGCGATATACATGTACCATTCAGTACTTTTTAGTTCATATTCTTATGATATATAATTCCGTCGTACATTATTGTGTCGTATCTCATATCGTTCATCCAGCGTTAACAATATAAGCGACGGAAAACTCCTTTTTACGACTTCATTAAAATACATTGAGTTTTTTACACTATATAAGTATAATATATAGGTAAATCTCCTGGAAAAAATCTCTTAATGATAGTGAGAACGTATCAAAATCGGCATGTAATTTAAGAGAACACACGGACAGGTGTGAAAATCGACTTCACTTTTTAATATTTATTATGGATATAAAAGATATGTATTTAGTAATATCGTCATTACATAGTATAAAACAAAGTCCCCTACCGCGTCTGTCTGTCTGCTCGCGATAAACTCAAAAACTACTGAACGGATTTTCTTGCAGTTTTGACCAATAGATAAAGTGATTCATGAGGAAGGCTTTGGTATATAATTTGTCAAGGTTTTTTTTTTTATAATCAGGGCGGGACAACGTCTGCCGGGCCCGCCAATAATAGTAATATAACCTGTAATTATATATTTTTTATAGTATTTTTTTTTTCATTCATTTTAGGCTGCATTATTACGGAATATTACTTATCCTTGGTTTTATTAGTTGCTACAACAAGTATTCTTGTTACATCTTGCTTTTTTAACCGACTTCAAAAAAAGGAGGAGGTTATCAATTCGACTGTATGTTTTTTTTTTTTTATGTTTGTTACCTCATAACTTTGGACTGGGTGAACCGATTTTGATGATTCTTTTTTTATTTGAAAGCTGGTGCTTCCCGTGTGGTCCCATTTTAATTTGGTCCAGTTCCGACAACGGCATCCAGTGCAAAACCGTATAAGTTTTAAATTTGCATTAATTATGTAAACGACAAATAGACGAATAACTCAATATCACGCTAACCGATTTCGATGATTCATTTTTTATTGGAAATGACGTACTTCAAGGGTAGTTTGACGAGAGTTTGGTTAGGTTCTGATTATGGGATCCGTGACAAAGTAAGAAAACTTTCAAGAAACGAGCCTACTCCTTTCTTAAGGGCCGGCAACGCATCTGTGTTTCCTCTCGTGTCGCAGGTGTCCATGGGCGGCCGTGATCACTTACCATCAGGTGACCCGTATGTTCGTTTGCCACCAATATTATAAAAAAAACTCTTCAATTCTTAGGAGCCTATTGTGCTTATGTTCGTTGCTGTGTTGCAACATGATGCAAGCATTGTAATTACATTACTTAAGGTGTATTATGTGTGAAGCGATGGTAGCCGAGTTGGTGGTAGAAAAAACTATCGCGGATTATTGATAAGGTTGCGTTCGTACCAAACGTTACTTATTGTACAACCAATTGAAATCATATCGCATACCATACCGATCGATACCATACCGCAAAAATGCGCATATTTTAATATACTTAAGGCGGAACGGAGTTCGCGGGCACTGCTAATCTATACTATAATAAAACTGTAGCAAGGTCAAATCTGTACATTAAATATTTTTTGAAAATTTTTATCGGGGTAGACTTTGTTATCGATATAGAAGCCAAAAATAATCTTTTTACAATTTTTGTCTGTCTGTCTGTCTGTCTGTCTGTCTGTCCCTGTGAACACGCATCACTCTGAAAGTACTGAACCGATTTTGACGAAACTTGGCACAGTGATAATTAATATTACGAGATTACATCTAGGATACTTTTTATCTCATAAAACGCAAGGGATTCTCCAGGATCTGCCTGTTTGTCTGTCCCTTTGAACACGTACCACTCTGAAAGTACTGAACCAATTTTGACGAAATTTGGCACAGTGATAACTAATATTACAAGGTTACATCTAGAATAGTTTTTATCTCATAAAACGCAAGGGATTCTCCAGGATAACGGACGAAAGTCAAAAATTTGTAGTTAATGAAATTTTTGACGGATTTTGGTAAATTTTCATTGTGCTATATATAGCAGACAGATTAGCTAAAAAGATAAGCTATATTTCCCTAAGCTACTTTAAAAAAAATACCAAAAAAAAATCGCCGGGATTCGAACCGTCGGCTCCGGCGGACCATATAATGTCCAGTACGTTATAACTGAGCTACGGCTATATGACAGTTCTAAGCGTAATTATCGACCTCGTATGAAAAAAATACGTATAAACGAAACTGTTATTTATATGTTGTTACATTTATTTTATTGTATAAAAAATGTTTGCTAAACAAAGGTAACAAGATTTTTTCCTAAAACATAAACCTAGATAATAGTTACATTGCATTGTAGAAGATGAATCCAACTAGAGTTCTATCATACGTGTGTTGTTTCGATATTTGATAAAATTAGTTTTTAAATGTTATTGAGTCTTGAAGTAGTGGGTTCAGGTTTGTGAATCTAAGATTAAAATAAATCAGTTGAGGTGTATGCAGTTACTTTTTTTTCTCAACTGACCACCTATTGACCTAGCAAGGTCTTAACAGCTTCACCGGACTACTTTTGCAGACTATGTTGTATTTATACTAATATTATAATGAGTGGTAAAGTTTTGTTTTCGAGGAATGCTTGGTACCTACCACTGGTCCGATTTCAAAAATTCTTTCATTGTTAGAAAGGTATATTATCCCAAGTCATATCTCAAAAAAAGGGTTTTATGTCAAAAGAAAATAAATTGACCAAATTAAAATTGAATGCAGATTCACGTATACTTTACAAATTCTTATAAAACAAACAACAAAACAAAATGGAAATTTAATGTAGATAAAGTCAACTTTTACAGTATGTTACATATGAAGTTACAAGGGGTACTGGGAAGACATTTATCGGCAATATATATAAGTTAGTTTTATCTTCACTTTATGACACTACTTTAAGTATCTCAACAGACAAGGCTTATTTTAAAAGATTTCTCACATACCAACTTATATGTTTGAGGAGCCCTATAGTTTGGATTCACAATTGGAAGTACTAGATGTCGCTGCAATCGGCTTTTAGGATTTTTAAGATTATTTGCGTTTAAAAATACAATTGAAACCGGTAATAACCGATTTGGTGCAGACGAAGTTGCACGGGTCAGCTAGTAATATATATTTATGTACACAAAAAATGGAAAAATAAAGTAAATTTTCAAAAAAAAGTATTAACCGACTTCAATATCAATCAAAAACCCATAAGGCACTAAAAAGCGGAAAATAAATAGTTTATCAAATTAACCAAATTAAATAAAACATATGAATATGTGTGCTACCTAGAGAATATTAGAAGTCGGTGCCAACTAAAATCGTATCATCTACATAGATACAAAAAGTTTAAGTTCACTCTCGCGTCTCTTAATACATTTCTACCTGAACAAATTTAAATTTCGGTTGGCACCGACTTCCAATACATCTCTAGGTAGCACACATATTCATATGTTTTATTTAATTTGGTTAATTTGATAAACTATTTATTTTCCGCTTTTTAGTGCCTTATGGGTTTTTGATTGATATTGAAGTCGGTTAATACTTTTTTTTGAAAATTTACTTTTATTTGATATATTATTATAGGTATGATTTTATGCATAACTTATCAACTAAATTATAAAAGGTATGAAATAAAGTCGAAATATATGTTTTAATGTTTTTCTTACTTTACTACTAACAAAATACTGACTTACTAGCGTATTGTATATTGTATAAGTTTTTTGGAAGATCCTGTATATTTATTTAATAGATAATCGGTTCCACGAGTCGAATGGCTGTCTACTACAAGTAATCAGAAGTTCAATATAAAATTTGAGATATAACTACCACTACATTAACTTTTATAGATCACTATTAGATAGTATTATTATTTTTTATAGATAGTATTAGTGTAATCGTTTCATAACAACTATTTTTTAAAGTAAAGTAAAAGTAAGTCTCTTAGCACGCACAATGAGAATAGTGGAGCGTCGTCAAACTGAGTCTGACTATGACAAATTTTTCCTCACACTGAGCAATATTTTAGCTAGGTATGGTATGTTTATTTATCGCGACGTGTTGTGCGATGTCGATAATTTAATAATAATGGCATCTAGACTATGTAATAGTTAAATAACAATCGTTTTTTAAAGTGTTATGATTATCTTAGTACCCACAATCAGAATAGTGGAGCATCGTTAAAATGGGTCTGACTGTGACTAATTTTTCCAAATACTGAGCAATGTTTTGGTTATTTTATCTTTATTTATCGTGAGGTTTTATTACGATAATTTAATAATAAATAAATTTCTTTACCGTGTGTAATCTTTACATAACAACCATTTTTTTAAGTAATATGATTCGTTTAGCATGTACAATTAGAATAGTGGAGCGTCGGTAAACTGTGTCCGAGTTTGACTAATTTTTCCACATAATGAACAATGTTTAGGTTATATTACGTTTGTTCATCGCATGGTTTTATTCCTTGTTGAAGTGAGATAAGATAAGGATACTATATTTAGATTTTATATTGATGTTACGATCCAATGTAAGCATTAACAGTAGGTATTTTGAAGCTATTTCCTATACATTTGGTACATAATTTTTAATACTTAAAGTATCGTAATCAAAGGTAAAAGCTTTTTATTTTATGTTATATAAAACCTTTTTGTTATAATTATAACAGATATCATTTTTAGAAAAACCACGTTGTTATAAAAAATATTGCAATTCATAGTTAAGATATAAAGAGTTTTTCAAACCATAATTAATTACTCACAATCGCCATATCGTAAATAGACGACATAATAACTTGCAATAGTACGTAATATGGGCACTAAGCAGTGGTATTGAATTATACATTACTAGATGTCCCCCGCGGCTCCGCACGCGTTTTTTTTAATGTATTAAAGAAATGTAAAATTGTAAGTAGGTGTGTATATTACATAAATGCTTTTTAAAAAACATTTGTAACTACGACACGCACGCCATCTACTGTAACATGTAACGTGCACATTAAATAATGAATACTAATAGTATATCGAATTGGATGGTATTTGTCACCAGTAACATACCTGGAACTTCAACCTACTATATATCACACTCAGTGCTCACTAACACTATATAAGAAAGCAATGAAAATTTTAAGCTATACATTATCGAACAATATGTATTAAATCTTTTATTATATAGATATAATATGCCCATATTGTCGATATACTTAAGTTTTTCTTATACGTTGCTTTAATCACTGAGTTATGTAGACGCAAACGCAGTAAATAAAACAATATGGCCACCAAATTGACCAAAAAGATGATATAATTAATATTACATACAAATATATGACTTTCAATTATGTATATTTATTCTTGGAGTCCAGTAAAGCACACGTCTCACGCCGTTGTAACATATTTTTGATTAATTTCACACGTACGAATGCACAGGTAGCAGTTCATCACTACATAGTGTACCAATTCAAATAAAAAAAGAATCATTAAAATCGGTTGACAATTTACGAAAATATCGATTAACATACATAAAAAAAAACATACAACCGAACATAGTAACCTCCTCCTATTTCGAAGTCGGTTAAAAACAAAGACCTCTGGTCTGTCTGAAAATTACAGATCGGATTTTCATGCCATTTTCACCAGTAGATAGAATGATGTAAAAGTCCCGTGAAAGTCGGTTCAACTGATTAAGAGATAGTACGATATTGCGGACGAAGTCTTGAGTAACAAAATAAAATAGTCTAAGTTACTTCTTATAAGGTGAGTTATCTGCCAGTGAAAGTCCCTTGAAAATCAGTTCAAGCATTACGGATATTCCACTGCGGCCGAAGGCGAATAAAAAACCTAAATTACTTTTTATGAGGTTTGCTATTTACCAGTGAACACCCCGTGAAAATCGATCCAACCATTTTGGAAATAGCAATGCGGACGAAGCCGCGGACAAATAACGTAGAATATGTCAACAGCTATAATTTCGGCTATCTGCCAGTAAAATTATCGTTACAATAGGTCCAGCCGTTTTAGAGATAACCCAGAATGAACAAACAGACGAAATATAATAATATAAAAATGTAGACCGAAATTAAAAAAAAACATTTTTATGGTCATTTGTAGCCATAAGCCATTCATCAAAAAGTGTAATTTAATTGTACATACCCAAACTTTATTTTTATAATATGTAATTACAAAAAAATATTGAAAAAAACAAATAAAAAACTTTTTAATAGGAAAACAAAAAAACTTTGAAAAGGTTTCATACAAAACTTACCACGTTACCATGGCAACGTATATAACACTAACGCTAACAAAATCTCTCAAAAGGAACAAAATGTGCCTATTTTAAACATTCTTCATTGGCTCCCCCTATTGTCGATCTATAATATGTAGCCTAAAAAAACCTTCCTCAAAATAGCAATCAAAATCAAATTCCAAATAACCATAGTTCCTAATTACCGTCAACCAAACAAACAAACAAACTCTTCAGCTTTATATATTAGTACAGATTAGTAATCTACTGTTATTATTAATATCAACGGTTAAAGAATATGGTAATCTAGTTAATTACAATGTAAATAGTATATCTTTCTATGGCACATAAATAAATTAATTTCATATCCACGTTGTTATTGTTGATCGTATATATACACAATCAATATTGGATTATTGAATCTAGTAACTTATATATTATTTGCTATTTGCAATTCAAATTCACAGTTCTCTAGAGTTGTTTGCATTCTTGGAAACATAAATTTACCCGTGAAACCATTTCAGTATGTGGGTCCGAATGCACAACATTGTTGCTTAAACTTGTTAATTTTAACGAATACAGCCAAGCATATGTATAATTCAATTCTAAGAGTTGTTATAGGGAAATAATGTAACTAGATTTATTCTAAAACTACAAATACTAAAATAGTACCGCGTTTAAAAAACTTATCGTGAAAGTCGTGTGTTTACTCGTTATATTCTCAAAATACTTGTGTACTACACACACCTAACTAACTATACAACAAAACGTGTAATATTTAAAAACGCTATTGTAATTTGTAAATACAGAATACATATATTATATAACCCGATTAGCGCAAGTCATGGCTGTAGGTAATAAGGCTGATCTTTGTTCACAATGCCATTCGGCTATTGTTTACGAGATGAATACACATTGTATCATTCACACTTACACACTAACATCGCGTCGCGTTAGGACATCAGCCTAAGATGACACTAAATGTGCTAATCAAATGTACTGGAGATAAAAAATATAATTGAGGCTACGTTTTTAGAAAAAAGGTTCTGTATACATTTATATCAGTGCACGTGTGCATATATTCGGATGATTCACACTTAGATTAAACAAAATCAGTGTATAATAAATTAACATTAATTATTGGTTTGTTACTCTTTACTATTATTAGTATAATATATCATTATGGTAAAAAAAAACTACGAAATTATTAGAAAAGAGATCGTATACGTTTCTAACATAAATATGTTCTTAAAAAAAAGAAACACCAAAGTTTTTTTAGACGCCTAAATAATACTTATTCTCATTTATTAATAGATGCGTTATTGTCACGAAATGTTGCCAAAAATCACCGAATTTTTGTTCTCTTATCCTGAGAATTATAAATAAAAATTGAGAAGGCCTATGACAATTGTAAAATACATATACTATTTGTCGCACGCGGCTTCACTCGCATCTTTGTATATTTGACCTATTCCTAAGTTTTTTTTTCCGGCCGAAATTTCCTCTATGTTCTTATCCGTACCCCTGAGAAAGTGTGTGAAAAATTTCATAATGATTGACTGAGTAGATGAGTGTATTTGATTAACAAACAAACTCATATTCATATTTATAATATTAACTAGCGGGCCCGGTAGACGTTGTCCCGCCCTGATTATAAAAAAATCCTGGGCAAATTATATACCAAAACGTTCCTCGTGAATCACTTTATCCACTGGTGAAAACCGCATAAAGATCCGTTCAGTAGTTTTTGAGTTTATCGCGAACAGACAGACAGACAGACGCGGTAGGAGGACTTTGTTTTATACTATGTAATGATTAGGATTAGAATTTAAAAGATATACGAGAGAAATATTTCTCTTTAAGCCTAAATGTATTAATTCATGATTTATTTATGTAGATTTAAATTTTTAGTCTTAATAATTAAACATTACAGTATAGTTCATCGTTAGACGGATTTTAGAAAACAACGAGGGAACCCTAAAATTATGGATGTCGTAACACTTAGGGGCACAATTTTAGTTGCATCAGTGTCGGTTGGTGAAGCGAAAGTGGTATGCACGGGAGGTACTCGAGTTGTGACAGAACAATTAGAGCTTAGGATTGTGAAGTGACTTATGACGGATGATGAAACATTACAACTGTTCCGCTATCGGCTAAACATCTTATCACGATATGTAACTTACTTAAACGTGCGCTCAAACATTTCGAACTACATGTAATAGAGTCTAGAGTTCAAGTGGATAGTAATATATCATCAGTATTCATTTAAACATTTTGGGGTGTAAGGGGTGTCGAATAACATCATAACACTTGAGACACCCAAGCCAACCTCACCTGCACGTGGTGCACCCTGCTGAATAACGAACGAGGCAATGGCGAAAACGGGATGGTAAGGTTTAGTTTCAGTCTGACTGGGTCACAACCACCATGTATATGGCGAAAAAGTCCGTCTTAGTGATTCGCTTTTCTTTTGTCGCGTTTCCGGATCAGCCTGTGCATATCCAGCTTTTCGCATGACAGCGACCTGCGATGGATAGTGTGTCAGTTGGTGGTCGCCATTATTTTGGATTTTACTGTGCTTACCATCGTACATCATGCAGTCATTTTCCGTGCTACAATAAAAAAAAATCTTTTTCTGCACTTAGATATCTTTTTCCGACTGATGAAAGTAAGATCAGAGTGATCAAAGATGTGAATGTTAAGATAGATGTAATTGGAACGGATAACATTAAAAATGACGTATCTCAGAGGAAGTTTGAAAATATCACCAGTGACAGAGAAGTTGAGGAATAATAGGTTAGCATTGTACGAGCGTATTATGAGAAGATATGAAAGTTTTGAGTATGAAGGTGGACATATAGGAGTAAAGGTAGACCGAAAAAGGTATGAATGTTTTGTGTGAAAGGTGATATGTGTATAAAAGGTGTGAGTCATAGAATTATGAAACCCCTTACGCTTCTGGTCGTAGCTTTGTTACTCTATGCTATGAATATTGAAATTACAACTGAAAAGGGAGGGTGGAAAAGGAAAACATGTTTACCGACCCTACTTAGATGTGATAAGGGTAGGAAGAAAAAGAAAATAAGATCAATAAATTGTAGAATATAAACTTTAGTAAATAGGGAACGATTGAAGGAGACTCGTGTGATATAACGAAAGCCAATTCAAGAGACGGAATCAAAACAGTTTTTAGTATGAAATCACATAATGGATTTTATTAGCAACCATTTGTGACTTCGTCCGCGTTAAATTATGATATAAACTTAACAAAAATAAAACATAGCTAAGCGCTATCTGGTGTCGAGTTACAGTAAAAGGATAACATATGTCGTGAAAAAACGCTTTATAACACATTCGAGTAGACCCGATATGTAGGTAGATGTTTTCTTGTCATAAAACTTAATGAAGTGACAAGGATAAATATATATATATTAAAAGTTACTAAAAGGTAACAAATATGGGAGTGTTTTTATGTGAGGAAGGGTCCAAATAAATATAAATAAGATTTGGCTGGAAAAAAATGTTAATCTCGACGACATGATGCAACTGTTGCTAAGAACAAGTATAAAAAAATTCATCAGTCTGTCAATCCTTTAGAAGGACAAGAGTTAAGTACACACGCACACATTAATAGGGTTTTTGTATATCAATGTACACACCGAAGTCTATTCTATAGAAATAAAAATAAATCGTCGAATGTATGTATGCGCAAGGCTGTGGAAGGGTCGCAATTATTTGCTTTTTTTGTCATGTCATGTCAGGGCAAGGTTTATAAAAGAAAATGTTTGGAACATCTTACGAAAATGTGAAATATTTGGCTTAAAAAATCTTGGTATAGCAAGTTAGTGAATGAGACAGGACATTAGTGAGATCCTCAAAAATATTGACAGGATTAACACATTAAGGTTCAGTTGTTTCTTTACCATTTTATTTCAATAAATGGTCGTATTGTAATAGGTAATGTGGTATCATTTTCTTCATTGTTTCATAAATATGAAATCGAGGCAGACAACTAGATTTATATGCAATGATAGCGTAAATTATATGAGCGAATGAAAAAGAATGAATGATGAAACTTAGATAGAATATAGTAGGTAAAACCATCGTATAAAAGATAATTTATTTTGTAATAATAGATATTCTGGGCCCATGAAATTTATTCATAGATCAAAATTGGAGCGGTTACCTACATATTTGTGTGACTATTTATGTATATCAGTGCTCGTCCAGAGATCGAGCTTCGACCATAGAAATAAAATACCTCTTACCAATTTTTTTATTGACAACACTCGTCGATGGCTACGAAATATTTTTTTTTTATGTCATAGCAGGCAAACAAACATGTGGTCACCTGATGTTAACTGATCACCACCGTCCATAGACACTAACAACACCAGGGGAGTCGAAAGTGCGTTGCCAGCCTATGTTTGGAGGAAAGGGAGGGAGGGGAGAGGAGAAGGGAAGGGAAGTGGGCCTCTGGCGCTCTCACTGACCGAACGAAACGCAACAATGCAAGCACTGTTACTTCACGTCGGTTTTCTATGACAGGGTGGTAGTACCCCGGGCGAGCCGACCCATTCATAGTAATAGTTCACAGTAATAGCTTCAGCGTGGCTCTACCACCTATCAGAAATAAAAAAATAAGAAAAGAGTGAAGAAAATCGGCTAAGAAACAGAGGATAATGATGTTCTTAACCGTTTCCCCACTGCCTATTTATATATAGATATGTAATTACATTACATGTATATTTTTACATTAAAACTTTGCGTATTTCGAAATTTGGAACGTTGGAGCCTTGTTCGAAAAAAATATTAATATCACTGAGATTACAAAATCTAGGACGAATTTGGGTTGTTTTTTACAATTAAGACACGTATTTGGTTTTACCTTTTTTTATATAAATTTATTAAAAACAACAAATTATACATGTACAACGTTTTTAATCTTTCGTCGAGACCTTGTTCTCCTTTTCTTTAAATGGAAAAATTGTATATAAAAAAGAATTGATTAAATGGCCTCTACGTATGTCATAAGTTGTGAGCCAAACTAATTTAATGAAACCAACCAATATTTTTCATAGCCACATACTAAGGGACTTAAATATGTAAGTCATACCGTACATGACGTCATGATTAACTTGCACTGTTACAGTTTGTATTATGTTAGGAATGAACCTTTAACAATCAAAATACAACAGCGATCAGCTAGGGATTCGCAGTCCATCGCCTGTTGTCCAAGTTATTACTTTTTTTCAAGTAATTACTACTTTATTACTTTTTTAAGCAAACAACGTTGTCACGGTAACCCGACGAACAGTGCCATCTTGTGGTAGCAATAATAATTACAAAACGTATTAATAATGGTGGTCGCGACCAAGTCAGATAACTATCGTATCCTGCCTCTCAGAAACAGAATGTACTCGATTTCTTCAAGCTCGTTCTGAATTATATAT
Organism: Antheraea yamamai; assembly: GCA_036509395.1. NCBI lineage: Eukaryota > Metazoa > Arthropoda > Insecta > Lepidoptera > Saturniidae > Antheraea > Antheraea yamamai. The sequence goes on along the minus strand of AP028438.1, from coordinate 7,265,228 downwards.
TTGTATTATTATTCTGAAATTGTAATCAATAAACTTGTGTGTAATTTGTAGAATTTATTTGGCGTATTTATATTAACTCACGGTCATTTTAAAAACATGATAAAAAAGGTAACATGTACTTAAAAGATAACTTTAGTGGTGTTTGTTCTCTGAAGAGGAGACTCACTGAAAACCCTTTACTTCTAAGAATTAGAAATGACTAACACGTCGTAGGCTGGTGTGGTCATTACGCCCATACCTTCCTTCGGGAAGAGGCCTAGAGCCCTGTAATGGGCTTTTTACAGTGTGATGTGACGATCGATCATGATTAGAGTTATTACTGAAGTTAAAAAAATTTTTTTAATGATTCCACATTCTTCAGTAAAATAACAACTAATAGAAGTTTTATATATTGAAATAAGGCCATAAATATAAAAAGACATACTATACTTGTGCAATTTTACTTATCACACAATATAAGGGGCTATCTATAACTTACATCAAAGTTAAGGAACGGAGGAGGTCAAGAAAGTGCAATATTTTGTTACTAGGGGCGAGGGCAACGGCTCTTAAGCTTAGTAATATTTATAGCCTGTATAAATATAAATTATTAAAACTCTAAGATGTTTAATTAATTTTTGACTACCAATCGCCCACAATATCGTCTGCTTTCAATTACAATATAAAATTTAATAGCAACAGAATACAGCTTGGGGAACAATACGGCTAATATGTTCGGAGGAATAATAAATGGCCCCTAAAAAAAAATGAGTGCGTGTAACCGTCACACCCGATTGAAGTAAAACTTAAAAATATTATTGATTTTGTCAATAAGCAGTTTTTAACAAATCAACCAAAATTATTGAAAAAAAAATTAATAAGAAATATTAAATTGAATAATAATAAAAATCATACGATAGAATTAATTATGTATAATTATATGGGCGCGTGACCGTGCTGCCATCTGGTTTCAATGTAAGTAAGTAACAAATTAAATCAAAGCTTCATTATCTGTAGTGCCCTCTATCAGCCAATTCGGAACTTAAATAACACAGGAAACATTATTAGCAACTCTTTGTTATAAAGTAAATAAAATATAAAAAAGTACGAACAGATTACTATGATAATTAACGAATTAAATTAATTATGATTTAATAGATGTTTTGGTTATGTTTAATTATTATCTAACCGAATGGTACAGAATCGTGACTCCATATTGCCGTAACGGACTTCCGTTGCATTGTCGTCCAGTTACCTTCTAGTCGCGCCCAAAGAAGTTTTACTTCAAAAAACAGAATACAACAAAGTGGTGAGTTATAATAAAATGGATAATATAAAAAATAATTATTGGTAATTTCTTAATCTTAATAAATTTTGGAATGAAAACTACTTTTCATGTACCATTAATTTTACAAAATAGTATAGATAGATTTTATGAAAAAACAAGGTGTATCGTAAACACAATAGAAGTGAAACTTTTGTATTACAGAGCGATATTTTAGCTTAAAAAAGTACAACCAAAAGCCAACGTCACGTGATTTTCCAAGGCGGACACCCATCTAAGAACTGACCGCACCCGGCGTTGCTTAACTTCGATGATCGGACGAGAACCAGTGTTATCAACACTTGACCGGACACCGTGTTTGCACCTATCACTTTTCTTCGCACAAAGAGGATGTGGATCAGAATGTAAAAAAAAAATTAAACTTTGATAAAAAAATTGACACAAATTATTCTGGTAGCGCTATTTTCATGTAATCATTTCTACATTATAATTTTTTCACCTAAGAGGAAGTTACGGTGAGCATTCATCACAAGGACGAACAGCTACGTTTTGAATATCAAGAAATTCATGTGACGTAATTTATGGTTAACTTTTTACAATGCGATATACATTAAATAACGATTTGTGTTTTGATCTATATCGTGAAATAGTTTTGTATACAAATAGCTAGTTACCTATGGCTGTTAATACGCCTTCGCGTTTCTAGAAAACGAGATGGCAATAAAACTCCCCGATAAGGTAACTCGGCTCGCTGTAAATCTTTGTTGTAAACATAATGTTGATGAATTTATATGCGCCTATTAATTATATCTTAAATATTCTTAGCCGAGTTGAGTTCAAATATGTTATAACTGATGTTACAGGAAATTGCAGATATTATCGGCTTTAACACGGTCTACTATATCAGGTTACGCATTTTATTAAGCTTAGCATAGCATAAATCCAATGTCTTTTATTCGATATAGAGTAATGTAACAAAGTTGAATAAATGAACAATTTTCAATACGTTGTCTACTTTTTGACTATGAATGTCTTAATAAATTATTAACTACCAACTAAACTACTTTAGCCATGTCGAGCGATTTTTGGTAGGGAAAAAAATTATGGGTTCGCGTCAACGATGACCTCGATATGTTCGTGAAGCGTCAGATTGACGACGCGTAGTATAGCGACTTGTGTATATATAATATTGATATTTTATTTTGAGATATGTTTGATTAAGTAATAAACTGTATAAAAACGTTTAATAATTATTGTTCGAAGTGCCAATAGATGTGACAACTATACTAATGTTAATAATTCACAATTCAATTTACAAATTATGACATTTAAGTATTCATAGTATAACTGATTTGAAAATTCAAAAAACTACACGGTTATTCCATTCTTTTCAGTTTTCACTTCCGTCGGCTGTCCTTATGACTGCCTCGAGTTTTTTTTTTTATTTACTGTATAGATATAGTACGTAGTAGTGAGTTAAGGTTATAGAATCTTAACTGATGTTAAATGACAATGTAGTTTAAGACATTAACGCGCTAAGCTCATAAAAGTACTGCTTGTGAAGGCAGATGTCAGGACATACTTGTGGGAGCTTGGCTATAAATTTTGACCTTGAGGGCGAGGATGACGTGGACTGCTCCGTTGTCCATACGCGCGCGAGGACGTCCCGTACACGAGTTCCGCGATTTTTCGCCTGTCCTGCGCGACAATGCGTCCGAAGAATGAAGCCGCTTCATCAAGAAGAACCAAAGGCCCTTTTCAGGGCCAAACAGATCTCCCTTCGTCATCAAGACACCCGACAACCTCAAGCATGCCTACGGACACCGAACTCCCGCAAGAACAGACCCCAGCAATGCTCACCGGACTCCGCACCTCCGTGCCTGCACCTCCGTCATCCTCTGACCAGCGACAGAGGCCGTCCGGCGGATCGTCAACTCGGACAGATGAGTACGAGTGTGACGTCATCACACTCGCCCAGCTAATTTTAGCTGGGACACTGTCCGAGGGGATGGCCCGTTGGATGGCGCTGTATCTGCGCGTCATCGAGGCCGCTACAGAGGGCCGTATGCCTTCCGCGAACGACGCGGCGGCGCTCGAATGCGCCGCCCGCGGGACCGTCGCGATACCCGCGATTCCGGACGTACCGTGTAGCCCGCTCGGTCGAGCGCTGCGACGCAAGCGCAGCGAACCCGACGCAGGGCACGCCGCGAATCGCGCACCACTGCCGCCTCAAACACCCGATACCCAGCCAAGAAAGAAGCCCTGCATTACGAAGCCATCGCAACCGTCTATTACGCCGCGCGCGATTACCGAAATCCCAGCGGCGCGGGTGGCCGCACCCACCCCCGCGCCCGCTCCGTCGCGAGGGGCTGCCCGCGAGCAGCCCTCGTACGCCACCATCGCAGCGCCGCCTGCCGGAGCTGCACGACAACCCGAGAAAACACCACGGAACCCTAAAAAGGCTATACCTTGCGACAGTGCTGCCGCCAAGACCACTGTGTGTAGCCAATCAGAGACGACCATTTTTACAGAGGAAAAAGGACCACGATATCCTCCGATCGTTGTCGAGAAGCTGCCCGATTGGGTTCAGCACTTCAAGAGACTTTCGGACCTGCTCGGACACTCACCGAACGCCCGCCCGTACGGACAAGGGGTCCGATTCATACCGGCGGGCGAAGAAGAATACCGAATCCTTCAGGACTACCTAACAAAGCAAGAGGGGGTGCACTGGTTCTCGTACACCCCCCCCGCACAAAGAAGTCTCAAGGTCGCGATACGCGGCCTTCCTATGGAAACGGACCCGGCCGTTATAATTGAAGCACTGCGCGTGAGGGGGCACACCGCCGAGTACGTGCGACAGATTAACGGGCGCAACGGTAGGCAGGGGTGTATCTACCACGCGGTCCTGAAAAGAACTCCTGGCCTGATACCGGCCATATACCAGATTGATAACTTATTGAAGATGAAAGGGATGTCCATAGAGGCGTGGCGAGGCAAGCGCCGACCGGCCCAGTGCCATCGGTGCCAGCAATTCCGCCACGCCTCGCAAAACTGCCACCGACCGATAGCCTGCGTGCGGTGCGGGGGGCCCCACCCCGCACACGACTGCGAACGCCCGAGGGGGGAGCCGGCCACCTGCGCGAACTGCGAGGGCGCTCACCCCGCGAACAGCATAGCTCTCTGCCCCGTCTACAAACGGGAACTGCGCAACCGCCGAGCAGGGACCGTCGCCCGGACCGGTGACTCCAGGCGCACGGCGGACCCGCCCTCGGCCCCAGTGATGGTCGAGGAGTCCGCTGCGGGCAGCCTGATGGCCCCCGCAAACGACCCGCCTCCGAGAAGCGCCGCGGCCAGACAGCCGCAGCCCCCGAAGCCTATACAATCAGAAAACGCTCGAAAAGAAGCGATGATCTCCATCATAAAAAGAGCAGCCATTATTAAAGGAGAACAGCCAGGATCAGAAGCCGAGAAGGCATGCATGGCGTACCTGGAGAAAGTCTTCTCCTAGGTCCGCCATGCCGCAGCCCGGTCACGTAGGTGGCCCGTCTAGTCACCCACAGCACATCACACCTCAGGCGCGGCCGAAACGCCACGCCGCCGAAGCCAATGCATGCAGAAGCATCAAATGACACGCCCTTTGTTAAGGGCGGCGGATAGAAGCCACCATCAGAGGAGTAATCCTGGAATGGTCTCCCCGCACGCCCCCTGCCGGGGGCGCGCGAGAAGAGCTCGATGATGATGAGGATGACGTGGTGACGTCCACTTCCAGACACATTATAAAATATCGTTCACCATAGTACGATTTCATTCAATGATATTATAACTAAAAAGCAGTAGATACGTCATAAGCGCTTCGACAGCGCCTTGTTAAAGCTTGGCTAACTAATTTAGTTTTGACGGCTGCCCCATCAATCCGCCCGCATCTAAGCAACAAATAACTACTTCTTTTTCGCCACCGATATTGAGAATATGCCATCTTACTTCCACATTTTATCTAAGACAGTGTGGCGATACAATATTACTTTACGTATGTGTGCGTAATGGTTTCATTCGTTTTGTCAAAATAAAATGTAGGTAATGTGTCTACACCATTTTACTTATAAAATATCATAGGTTTCATTAGGATTTTTTTTCTTCCCCGGAAGCCTTTGTCGTTTGTCATTTTACGATTCGATTGACGCTGTCTCCGAACACGTTTTTTTTTATATACAGTGGTGGTCGTATAATTAGAAACACTACCAACGGTCCTTGACATTATGTAAGATACTTTACCGCAATCGTTTTTATTTGGAAATTATTACATAGTATAAAACAAAGTCCCCTACCGCGTCTGTCTGTCTGTCTGTTCGCGATAAACTCAAAAACTATTGCACGGATCTTCATGCGGTTTTCACCAATGCATAAAGTGATTCATGAGGAACATTTTGGTATAAAATTTGTCAAGGATTGTTTTATAATCAGGGCGGGACAACGTCTGCCGGACCCGCTAGTTAAATAATAAATAGGACAACACTATGTTCAACCATTTATTATTTAATAGAAAAACAATATAAATCCCACTACACAAGTGCAGTTTCAATATTACATTACGGATACACATTTAAATCAGTTTTAAGGTATGAACAATAATGGTCAACTAATTAGAAACAACAACAAAAAATAAAGTATAAAAAACAATATTTTTTTAAGTATTAGTAATTAGTATTGTTATTCACGAAATAGCTACTATCCACAGCCTACCAATAGTTATAATTAATATTTAGTGGCGTACCCCTTATTTTCAATAACAGCACTGCGACGACGTGACATTGATTCAATCAATTTCATACATTTTTCTAGGTGGATTGAATTCCATGCTTCAACAAACTCTTCATATAGTTCGTTTTGACTGGTGTTACGTTTGTTTGAGACTTTCTTTTTAACGATATAACAGAGATTTTCTATCGGGTTTAAATCCGGACTATTTGCTGGCCAGTCTAAAACGGATATACGCTGTTCACTAAGGAAACATTTGACGCTATTGGCCGTGTGTTTAGGGTCATTGTCATGCTGAAAGATCCAGGTTACAGGCAAATGATCGTCCGAGCAGGGAATCATTGTGTGCTCTAATATATTTTTGTATTGCCATTGATCCATTGTACAGATGACAAAGAACAGATGGGTCACCTGATATTAAATGATCACCACCGTCCATAGACACTTGCAACACCAGAGAGTCGCAAGTGCGTTGCCAGCCTGCGTTTAGGGAAGGGGGGGTGGGGAAGGGGAGAAGGTGAAGGAAGCGGGTTTTACCCGGCGCTCTCACTGACCGAACGAAACGTAATAATATACGCACTGTTACTTCAAATCGGTTTTCTGCGAGAGGGTGGTACTACCCCGAGCAAGCCGACCCGTTCATGCTGAAACCAGTAATAGCTTCAGCGTGGCTCTACCACCTACCAAAAAATTACGTTTTTATATACACAGTAAAATGAAAAACATATAGATTGTAAAATTACCTCCGATTTGACATTTATACTATAGAAAATAAAGAATAAAAACATATGACACGTACTATATAAATACATCACCGAAGCCGAGGTACTGAACTGGTAATTACAGTCAATTAATTACCAGTATTTCAATTAACATTAAGAATATCCAGCTTCTCGTTAAATTAATATTTATTTATATTAGCATTACAAGACACGAACAAACGTTAGCGTCTAGAGTTAAACGAAATTGATTAGCGTATTACCAACCATGATAGAGTATTTTGCATAGTTCTTTGTACGGTAAGTAGGTCAATCACTCACGGTTATGTCTATAGATTAAAGCAAAATAAAAGCAATCGAGGACATATTGCTTCATAAAAAAATTAGCAATAACCTTTACCAAAGTAAATGTTTATATACACAATAGTGAATTCCCGTGATATGATAGAGAATATATTTAATGCTTTATCATTACATAGTATAAAACAAAGTCCCCTACCGCGACTGTCTGTCTGTCTGTTCGCGATAAATTCAAAAACTACTGAACGGATCTTCATGCGGTTTTCACCAGTGGATAGAGTGATTCATGAGGAACGTTTAATATATAATTTGTCAGAGATATTATTATAATCTGGGCGGGACAACGACTGCCGGGCCCGCTAGTTAGTGTATATAGTTTGAGAATAGCTCAAAAAATTCGTAGTATAGATATCGCGCGTACAGCGTGTCGGTAATGCCTCAATTTCGCTACAATCGGGTTTTAGCTTTTTTAAGATTTTTGGCGTTTGGAAATAAAATTGGAACCGGTAATAACCTATTTGGTGCAGACGAAGTTGCACGGGTCAGCTAGTAAGTAATAAAATACATTTCAATCATTTTTAGAAATTTCTATCTGTCGGTCTCTCTGTTTGTCTGTTTGTATTAACACTTTTTTTGTTTTTGGAATTGACTACGCTATTGACCTAGTAAGGTCTTAACTTCTTCACCGGACTAACGTGTTCACGATAAAAACTCACCAAGAAAATCATAAAGCATACCCTCAAGTAACATTTAGTCTTGGTTTCATTGAAATCGGTTCAATCTATCAAAAGTTATTCTAATTTCAATGACGACGAGACTTAAGTACGAGAGAAAAGTACATTACACTTACACTTAATACATTCAGATGATTTTATTACTCTTTTTTGAAATTAGGTTTCTCGCAGACGGAGTCACGGGCACCGCTAGTATCCTAATATAATCATGCATCTTAAATACATTATGTATATTGGATTTATGTAAACAATATCTTGCTTTGTGCTTATCATATAAGAATTGTGTGTAGCATTGGATGTTTATATGAAAGAATATTACTGAATAACATAACAAAATATTAATATAGGAACTGGCGATAACAGTCCCTCTTTTACAAACTGCCATCCGTTTAATTAATAATTAACAGTTAATGAGTCTAAAACATACATTTAACACTAACAACGTGCCATTCCCATTTATATGAGGTTATAATGACAATGAAATGAAACGTGATATCAGCATTAATGTCAACTTTGCATTCATTATAACGAGACACCGTTCGCCTTTATACTCGATGGCATACAATCGAAAACATAAAATCGTTCCAGACATGGCTCTATCTATAAAAAAATTACCTTCACTGACAAATGTGATACTACTTTTAGTATAGACGAATAAAATATATAATATGTTTCTATATATATGATTATATATAGTAGGTTTCATTTTCTATATATTTATAAGTCTAGCGTTTGATTATAATGTCACAGTGACTAGCCGACCCGTGCCCACTTCGTTGGGCGGTAATAGGCATTATCAAGCTACAACTTTTCTCTAGAACTCAATCATATATATCTCATAATTAAGGCAGCGTTCGTAAGAAACGTTTTCGTTCGACCATTTTTCTCCGACTCCCCAGATATTACCCCCTACAACCTCACAGACTTTACCTCTTTATAATATTAGTATAGATAATATAATTAGTTAACAGCTTCTGCCCGCGATTTCGCACGCGTAGAATAGTTATTTTGGGCTAAGACGCAGGGGAAGCTCTCAAAAGGAAAAAATACCCCGATTTTAAAACATTTTTCATCTGTGCTCCGCTCCTATTGGCCTTAGCGTGATGATATATAGCCTATAACCACTCTCGATAAATGAGCTATATAACACTGAAAGAATTATTAAAATCGGACCAGTAGTTCCTGAGATTACTCCTTACAACGCCACAACGTCACAAACTCACAACGTCACAAACTTTACCTCTTTATAATATTAGTACAGATAACACTCTAAACGTAATGTACAGTGACCGGCATTTTATTTGGGACGTCGGAAAGAAGAGTGAGACGTCCAACTAAGATCGACTTGTTTCAGTTTTGTAAAGCGTTCTCTCTATCGCACAGCGCAATCAATGCGGTAAACAAAGATAACGCTATAAGAAATCGAACTTAACCAGTTATCTCGGTCTTTTCCTAGACATGCCAAACCAAAAGCTGGATACTATACCTTATTTGCCGCTCGCTTACTGGTATACTTAATGGCCGAACTATACCCACAGTTATAGTTGCTATTCTGAAATTTAGGGTGACTGTACATTCAGGGGATTTACGGAGTGAACAACAACTGAGTATGGGTGATTCAGGACTCTTTTGTGGTTAGAAAGTATTCAGTAAAGAGGTCAGCAGTACACAGTCCTGCGTCCGCAAGAAGTGTACCTCTCATTCCCCTGCAAGTGCTACCCGGGTGTTGCTAAAGAGTAGGTAGGTAGGTAGGTAGGTAGTACCTTTGTGGCCATTGCGTTGTTCCACATAAGTTGAACCTTGCAGTAACAAATAGAGTAATCAACCAATCGACGATAATAAAAGATGGGTACTCTATTTAGCCATATGTTTAAACAAAGAAAAATTGGAAGTATATCTATAGCGGATCTCATGCCTTGAAACCATAACTGAGACAGGAATTTCGTAAATAACGTTCCCGTAAACTCCCTCTCAACGTTTTTTACTAAGGTATAAATATGAATTACTAGCTGATCCCAGCTCGTTTTGTTGGACATTAAAAAAAAGCGTATGGTCAACCGAAACCAAAAAATAAGTAGCGTATATTCCGCGTCGAATGTTCATAATCTTATGCCGATAGGTTCAGTATTTTTGATGTAATTAAGCCTTAAAGGAACTGTATTTTCAGTACATAGGTATAACAAAAATTGTGTAAAATATATATAGTAAGCATGAAGACATGCAATAGAGGATTGAATCGGAATTAGTGTATTACTTATTACATGTAGTCCAATCCTTCCCTTCGTACATGCACCTGTATAACGAGGCTTAATACAGTGTAGAGGAAATCTGTGCGGTAGTGCTACATTTATAACTACGCTTAATAATGTCATCTAATTTATCTGAGCTAAATTACACTAAGGTTCGAATTTCCGGTGGCTATCTAAATACAAGTCATAAATAAAATCGAGTGGAATCGTATTATAAGAAAAGTGATTTGGGTCAACGATTCAAGGCGTGCGTTCGCAAACTGCGGTTTCGCGATGTCTGGGGGCCTACACTGAAGTCAAAATTATTTTTTTAAGGATATTTTTGGCCATTACTCATAAATAATGATATAAAATATAGCAGTTTAATGTTCGTGGCCTACAAGCCTTTATGAAGAGGTAATTTGTTGTGATATGTAAGAACTTCAACATTTTCCTTCAACTTTGAGCTTCATTATTATTCTAAAGGACATTTCCTAGGTACCAACTGTATACAGGGAAGGAAGTTATCTATCGACCATGGTCTCAGTTCTACAAGCACATTAAATAGTATTTTTGTTAAGAGGATATTAAAATACAATAAGTTATTTTGTCGAATATATCCTATGCCATATGTACAACCTATGCATAATTTTAAAAACGAGTGTATTGGCAAAGTAAAGTAAGTAAATTTAATTTTTACTGTTCTATATATCATACTAGCGGGCCGGCTGACGTTGTCCCACCCTGACAATAAAAAAAAACCTTAAGAAATTATATACCTAAACCTTCCTCATGAATCACTTTATCTACTGGTGAAAACCACATGAAAATCCGTTCTTTAGTTTTTGAGTTCATCGCGAACAGACAGACAGATAGACTTTGTTTTATACTATGTAACGATTAATTCTAAGTTGAAGTATAATATCAGAAATCATTTGGAGCAAATAAATCTTGGCAAAGATAAATTTGAAATTTAACATTTTCATTTCAAAGTATAGGCCCCGTTTTGTGTAAAACAATTTGATCACCGAGGTCATTGTATCTTCATTTATTTAGTCGTTTTAACCTACGTTCGACTGTTGTTTACCGACATCTTCAAAATATTGTATTGAATAAATATTTAAATAATATAATCGGTTTTTGAAAATACTGATAATTGGTTTTAATTTTTTAGAATCAATAGTGTTTCAGTGCTACCATGTTCAGATATCGTGTCGTTCTATCTATTTAGTTTCCAATACCAAGAATGATCCAAAGCTTTCAATTATGTAGAAAAGCATCGTTATGAAATCATAACATTAGTAGGAATTTTGTAATGACCGTTTGAATAGCTACCAGCTTCAAGTTCAAAATCTCTCGTCAGTTTTAAGTAGGCTTATCGTATTTACCATCTTTTTCTTTTATATCATAGAAGGCAAACGAACAGGGTCACCTGATGTTAAGTGATCACCACCGTCCATAGACATTTGCAACACCAGAGGAGTCGCAAGTGCGTTGCCATCCTGTGTTGTGGGGGGGGGGAGATGAAGGGAAGGGGAAAGGGGAGGTCAGGTGGGCCTCCGGCGCTCTCACTGACCGAACGAAACGCAACAATGCAAGCACTGTTACTTCACGTCGGTTTTCTATGAAAAGGGGGTACTACCCCGGGAGAGCCGACCCATTCATACTGAAACCAGTAATAGCCTCAGCGTGGCTCTACCACCTACAACAATAAGATCACATCTTGACTTATATTAGGACATATTGTAATCAAACGCTAAGCAGTAAAAATACGAATTATGATATAAATTCGTATTAAACTATGTACGTATAACGTCGGGACAACTTAAGGATAAATAAATGTCAATTTTAGATTCCTATTATAATATTTACTTTGTTTTATATTAAACTCTTTTCTATATTACGCGTAAGCCCGACCTTACGGCCATATTCAGATCAGGTAAGCAGATTGACGAGGATAATAATTTGTATAAGGTTCCCTTACAACCTTAAAAAAGAGGGTACTAAAGATACATTACCTACATAATATTTTCACAAAACAAAGGGCACGATAACGCACACATACGTAAGTAACGTAAGCAAGACAACACATTGTCTTAGATAAAATGTGGAAATAAGATGGCATATTCTCGATATCGGTGGTTAGAAAGAAATAGTTACATGTTGCTTAGATACGGGCGGATTGACGGGAGAGCCGTCAAAAGTAAGCTAGCCAAGTTTTAACAAAGCGCTGTCGAAGCCCTTATGACGTATAGTTATAATATATTTGGTATACAATATATATAAAAAAAGGTTTATAATATTAAATTATGAAATATTTGTTTTGTCAATATTTTCGTTCTATATTCACAGACATTAGATTTTATTTTATTAGATAGACACAGCACGACAACTGCACTGTAAATGACGCTATGCGCACTGTAATCTTAAACGATGGTGGCCATCGAAAGACTTACAAGCCATTGCCGGTCGTCGTTATCATGCCGGTCTGCAAGCATCTCTAGCATCTCTAGGTAAGCTATCTGCCAGTGAAAGTCCCGTGGAAATCGGTTTAACCGTTTTGAAGATAGTACTGCAGGCGAAGCCGCGATTAACAGCTAGTATAAATTAAAATTACCTAAGTTACTTTTTATATGGTCAGCTGTCAGTGAAAGTTTTGTGAAGATCAGTCCAACCGTTTTGGAGATAACGTTGCGGGCGAAGCCACGGTTAACAGCTAGCCTAAATTAGAGTAGCCTAAGTAACCCGCTGTAATTTTAGCTACCTTACAGTGAAATTCCCGTCAAAATCGGTCAAGCCGTTTCGGAGATTACCCGGAACAAACAGATAGAGAGACAGACAGGCCGACAAAAATTTTAAAAATTGCATTTTTGTTATCAGTAGCGTGTATACTTTCATACCCAATCAGTAAAAAATTGTTATTTTAATATTATTTACAGACACTTCATTTTTTATTATATGTATAGATATAGAATAGATATGTTAATTCAATGAAATTTAACCTCATGAAACATTGAATCATGATTATAAAACATTTTGTGGTTAAATAATCCTTGTGGGAAAGTTTTTCAGTCGAATCAAATTCACAGTCTCGCACGACATAAAGCGTGGTCTGAATTTATTCAACAACTTCTAAACGGTATGCTCGATATAAGCAAATGTTTTACGGATGTTTTGTATTGCCGGTAATAATGTACCGAGTGCAGTGTACCTAGGGCTGTCACGAATATTAAAAACAATACTGTTAATTTATTTTTTAGTACACCAAGCTGCATAAGTTAGAGGACGCTTTAAAATAACTCGTGCCACATAATATTGATTGTTGTTACTCTTAAATCACGTCAGTCTTTAGTACAAACTGGATTGCAAAGTACAATAATATAAAATACATATATTTTACTACATATTTTAAACAGCTTATATCTAATATTAATCATGTCAACATTGTATATTACATTTAAATATAATACTTCATCACATTTTTTTATTACATGAAAGCAACAACATACTTTTCTTGCAAATTTTCTTTAGTCCTTTGTAGTGCTTACAAAGTCTTAGTTTCATAAAACTTAATAATTGTCTATTAAATGAAGATATTGTGATCATTATCTATACTAATATTATAAAGAGGTAAAGTTTGTGAATTTGTGAGTTTGTGACGTTGTAAGGGGTAATCGCAGGAACTACTGGTCTGATGTGAAAAATTCTTTCAGTGCTATATAGCTCATTTATCAAGGAAGGTTATAGGCCATATATCATCACGCTAAGACCAATAGGAGCGGAGCACCAATGAAGAATATTTCAAAATCGTTTTTTCCCCTTGTGAGCTTCTGTTGCGTGTTAGCGTTAGCCCAAAGTAACTATTTCACGCGAAGGAAGTCGCGTGCAGAGGCTAGTTTTATATAAAGGCCAAGTGTTTAAGAATTAAAATGTTTTATCGAAATTAATCGAGTAGTTTATGTGTGATGTACATATGGTGGCACACTTTATTATTTTAATTATATAGATAGACTAGCAGTACCCGCAGCTCCGCACGCGTCTTTCAAAATTGTATTAAATAAATTTAAAATTGTGAGACCATGTACAATTATAGATACGCTTTTTAAAAACAATTGTAAATACGACACGCACACCACTTGCAGTAACATGTAACGTATACATCTATTCTTCTATACATATAATAAAAATGAAGTGTCTGTATGTAATATCAAAATTTTTTTTTTACTGATAGGGTACGAAAGTATACATGCTACTGACAACAAAAATGCAATTTTTAAAATTTTTGTCGGTCTGTCTGTCTATTTGTTCCGGCTAACCTCCGAAACGGCTGGAGCGATTTTGGCGGGAATTTCACTCGCAGTTAGCTGAAATTACAGCGAGTTACTTAGGCTACTCTAAATTAGACTAGATATTAACCGCGGCTTTGTCTGTAATGTTATCTCCAAAAGGTTGGACCGATTTTCACGGGACTTTCACCGGCAGATAGCTGACCTTAAAAAAAGTAATTTAGTTTATTTTAATTTAGACTAGCTGGTAATCGTGGCTTCGCCCGCAGTACTATCTTCAAAATGGTTAGACTGATCTACACGAAAGTTTCATTGACAAATATCTGACCTTGTAAAAAGTAATTCAAGCAATTTTAGTTTATACTGTAAAGACTTCCATAATTCAATTTCTTGTGGAACAGACAAGCGTTTATTTTTTGTATAGTCACAGAATCTTAATTATAATGGCAATGTATATTAAAGGTAATGTAAATGTAAATCTTTACAATAATATTTTAAGTTATTGTTTCATTAGTTCCTTATACAGTGTAAGTGAGCATTGAGGTAGTTGTATTGTGGGTTAAGGTTCCAAATATGTTGCTGATGACAAACCTCATTTGGCACGCTGTTAGTATTTATGTATGTACACGTTACATGTTACTGTAAATGGCGTGCATGTCGTACTTACAATTGTTTTTAAAGAGCATTTCTATAATTGTACATAGTCTCACAATTTTATAATTCTTTAATACTATTTTTAAAAAACGCGTGCGGAGCAGAGGGTACAGCTAGTTAGATATATAAATACTAACAGTATATCAAATTAGGTTTATCATCAGCAACATATTTAGAATTTTAACCCACCATATAACTAACTCAGTGCTCACTTACACTGTATAAGGAACTAATGAAACAATGACTTAAAGATATAATATGTCCATATTGTCAATAAGTAATACGTTTATGGTCTAATATCTTATTAGAAAGACCCCTTCTATCTTCAAAATTACTATTAATAATTATAATGTTGAATTGTAAACAATGAATGAGCTGACGTCTTGAAATCTTGCATAAATATAAATCAAGATATAAAACTTTATATCTATCTAAGCAGTTTTTAATATTTGACATTTTAAATAGTGCTCATTGAACTCGATACAATATTCTTATATGTTACTATGGCTATTGAGTTATGAGGACGAAAGCGCGGTAAATAAAATAAGATGGCCGCTAAAATGACCAAAAAGACAATATAATTCGGATTACATACATACATATATATGAATTTCAATTATATTTATTCTTGGAGTCCTGTACAACGCAAGTCTTAGTCACATGCTTACAGTGAACAACATATATTTGCTAAATTTCATGCGGATAATTTAAAATTGAATGACCTAAATTACTTCTTATACGGTTAGTTATCTGCCAGTGAAAGTCCCGTGAAAATCGGTCCAATCGTTTTGGAGATAGCATTGCGGGCTTAGCTACGGTTTACAGCTAGTCTAAATTACTTCTTATAATTTCCGCTATCTGCAGGGTAAAGTTTCGTAAAAAACAGTAGAACCATTTTGGAGATAATACTACGGGCAGAGCCACGGTTAACAGCTAGTATAAACTAAAATTGGTGAAATAACTTTTTATAAGGTCGTCGATAACGTTGCGGGCGAAGCCACGGTTAACAGCTAGTCTAAATTAGAGTAGCCTGAGTAACCCGCTGTAATTTTAACTACCTCGCAGTGAAATTCCCGTCAAAATCGGTCCAGCCGTTTCAGAGATTACCCGGAACAAACAGACAGACAGACCGACCAAAATTTTGAAAAATTGCATTTTCGTTATCAGTAGCGTGTATACTTTCATACCCAATCAGTAAAAAAATATATTTTGATATTAGATAGAGACACTTCATTTTTATTATATGTATAGATAAATAAAAAATCGAAACTCACATACAGTGACATGCATAATAAACACTTAAAATACTAAGATGAGTTGTTAAAAATATGAACTTTAAACTAAAACGATTAAAAACTGAACTCGGTAACCTCAAATGTAGTTAAATATGGACAATACTAAAGTTTATGTAACACGTCGTTGGTGTGCGGAGTGCGAATGAACTTTCCTCAACATCCTGACTTGCGGGCACCTTGTCAACAATCTTAACGCGCTAACCAAACAATATTAATACTTTAGCTTACTCGAGTATTTAATTTCTTGAAACACATTCGAGGTCACTGACACATTCTACTCTACGCAGACTACTATTTGCTAACGTTCCAAGTGGCGGCAAATTATAATTTCTCAACCAACTAAACTGGTCTCTAGTATTTTTCTGCAAAAATAACGGTGTCCCGTCGAGTAAATCTACGTTTATCTTCATTACACCATATTTCATTCATGACTGGAATGATAAATTACTTGTAACAGGCTAGTATCAAGAGCGTCGATCGCGGTATATCCGCCGAAAATGCACATGAACGCATTCACGATACAAAATAAGAACAGAACAAACTTTTTAAGCGGTAACGGATAATAACACTTATAATTTTAAAGTCAATCTCGCTGGAATTCGGGTACACTGTGTTTTTTATTTTTAGAATATCTTTTATATAATTATTTCCACTTCCGGGATAATTATTTCGAATTCATTTTTCGATCACTGTATAAATGTAGCAATGGACAAAGAGATGGTATAAGAAAAAATAGTAATTGATCTATTTATGTCTGTATTGTTTTAGTATACTCGTACATATTTGTAATTGTCTTAAAACCAGCGCGCATGCTTAAGAATAACATTATTTTAATGTAAACAGTCCAATAAAAAGTGAAAATGCGGCTTTGTTTAAGTTGAAGTTTGAAATACTTAAGCATCTTTCATATACCTCGCTCCTAGTCAATTCAATATATTTCTGAGGTTGGAAAAAACCCTGTCAGTAGGTCAGAAATTTCTAGGTACTGAGGACGATAAGCTCTATTAGAAGAGGATTTTAAGCTAAAAACAATTATATATACCAAATGTAGTATACTAAAGGTATAATGAAATAAATTCATGTTGATAAAAGTTACTTGTATAGCAATTTTATAATATAACGAAGGAACGATATTTATTTTGATAGAGAACTAAGAGTTGCGGAAAGAAGGTATGCAATTAGTACTGTGATATATTATGATATTATTTTCTTGGTAATGCAAGTATTACTTATTATTCCTAATATCATATTCAATAGAAATTTACGTTTGTCTATTCTTATTCTAGCTATATATACATATCTCCTGAAAATTCACATGTCTTTACATGTAAAATTCCAAACACACAGTTTGTAATGCTTTTCCTTCTTGACCAATTTTGATAAAATGTTTTGTATTTATGGGGTCAAATGGATGAATCTTAATTATAGACGAACCCGATGGGTGACACTGCTGTCTATTTTTTTTATATCTTCTATTAATTTTTTTTAAATTCTATATTTAAATTTCTCTTATAAAACCCATAATATGAAACTTTCAACCTCCTAGCGTCTCTCAATATTTTATTGCATTATTTTTAATATCCATGTAAGACCTATGATAGGACAATATCTGCATCCGGGTCTGCTAATTATATGTATATACACTCACTAATATGTAAACGTAAAACTAATATAGTAAATAATTTATTTGTACTGTTGAGTGGTCTCGTTTCTCAGGTATACCTATTGCCTTAATTTCTACAAGGATTATTTTAATTATATGAGACGGAATCAAATCCGTGACGCCATTACTTTCACTATACTCTACACTTCTGTAAGATAGACGAAAAGTATTAATTTAAAATTGTATTAAAATTTACTGTGCTAAAGGATTTATCAGTTCATTACAAACACAGTGTATAGATTAATCGTACACATCAAGTTCAATAACCAAATAAGGAATTTCAATACTCAAGGATACTTAACGCATAGCATCGACCGAGCTTTCTTTAAAATGTAATTACTTAGACGATTTTGTAGCAATAACACACAAGAAAACGTAAGGTAATCCATTGACGATATACAGAAACACGGGCCTAGGTAATTTAGAATTGATTTACAAAGTTGCGTTCAAGTGTCGTGTCGTTGACCTTAATAATGGCTGTCCCTTCCATGAGAACAAAATAAGATATTTTTTTAAAGTTATCATTCAAACTCATCGATTATATCTTTCGATCGCTTTTAGAACTTCGAAGAAACGGAGCTAAGTATGATTAAAATACCGAGGCCAAATAGGGTTGACTACATCAAGCTCCGATATTTTTCATTTACCTTAGTTAGGACAACCTTTAGTTGTCTGAATATTACAAATGTTATATTTTATATTTAGATTAGAAGTACTCATTAAATTGATGAAAATATTATTCATTTACGATTACGTATAGATCTTAAAAGTCTGCGATATTATATACTTGTGTTTCCACCTCTTTAGGTATCAAATTGCTTTATTTTACTGGCAAGCATAAAGCGAAATTATTTATAACCACATGACCATGCCCATAGACATGTGAAACAGATGTCACTTTTCTGTAATTATATTCAAAGACAAGTCGAATTAGACATTATCAAATTATTGTGTCTTATAGAAGAAGCAATACGTAAAAATATCATTTGGTACGAGACAAATGGCACGAGCTGCAAGAATAGCTCTTGATGTAGCACTCGGTACGTAATTTTAGTATCTCAAAGAAACTGTAGCAAAACAAAGTGGAATAGTGCATATTCGTTAAAATTTTAGTATTTATAAAAACGTTAGGTACTTGAGTATTAAATGCACCGCGCTCGCCGACCGCTGCCGCGGCCAAGTCGCGTTATATTTTTTCGCAGTCTAACCTAACGTAACCAAACCGGGCGAAACTGTTTTATTTTAACTTAAAAATCATGAAGTTGGTAATATACAAAATTACCAATAATTGTTCGAAGGGGACGACACATAACCTCAAAACTTTGATCATGAATATCTCAGTAATTATGACTTTCCGTGGAGAGGAAAAATCACCTCTTTCGCCCACTGCTCCCGGCCTCTCAACCCTTTACATCAAGATGCGAATTGCAAATGCAGCCCCTCAAAACACTGCTCTTTTATACCGGTTAGGTTAGTTAGGTTAGACTGCGAAAAAAGATAATGCGAGCCGGCCGCGGTGCATTTAATACACGTGTACCAAACGTTATTCAAACATTATTTAACAATGTTAAAAATATTTGGTTACATCCATTAAGTCCACGCTTGTTTTGTCTTTGCAGTTTCTCTGAGAACGGTGCGGCCAGTTATTTCAAAAGTATGGTCTGCTACTAAAACCAAAATCATATCTACACCCGCTAAACCGATAGTGTGTAATCCAGTAGTTATAAAAGCTGAACAGATATTAGACCAAATAGTTGACACACTTATATCGAAATTAGTAATAATTCGAAATAATCAGCTACCTGGAGAATTGAAATATCTTGAAAAAGAAGTAGAGAAAGTAAAAGAGAAAATATGCAAGTGTGGAAAAAACTTATAAATTACCGGAATGTTATTTATTATTTTTTATAAGAACTGGACTAGTAGTATTCAATTTATGTTTAACATGTTGTGCGATATAACTACGAAGCTTGTTTAAAGAAATTATAAAGATTATTCACATTTTAGCAACAAGTAAAGAATTGAACCAGAAATTAGCAATAGTATGGCAATATGCTAAAACTGAATTGGCTCCACCCATAACAATTCGTTTTTTGCACGGGCCCACTGGTCAGAAACTAGAAAGCGTTGTTTCGAATGCGGCTGCATCTTTAATAATAGGTTTAAGTAATAAAATTAAAGAAATTGATGCTGAAGACGAACGCACAAAGCAAGAGAAGGAGGCTGATCTAAACAAGGCTCTTGAAAAAGATAAAGCGCAACAAGAGAAAAAAGCAGATGAGAAGAAAAAAAAGTGGAAAAATCTATGAAAGCTGCTAAACAATCTGTTAGTACTAAAAAAGAGATTGCCGATAAAAACTCGAAATCATCAAAAACATAAACAAAAAAGGATCCAAAATTTAAATTAAATTTGTATTGATAACAATGATACGAGTATGTGATATAAATTGAAAATAAAAATTATATGCATTTTTCAAAATTAATCTGAATTTATACTAATATTATAATGCTGGAGGGTTTGTTTGTTTGCTGAATGCGCTAATCTTAGGACTACTGGTCTGATTTTCTTTCAGTGCTAGATAGCTCATTTATCGAGGAAGTTATAGCGTTCCTATAGCTATATATCATTACGCTAAGACTAATTGGAGCGGAGCACCAATAAAGAATGTTTTAAAAATCGGGGTCTTTTTTCCTTTTGAGAGAGTCGCTGCGTTAGCCCAAAGTAACTATTCCACGTGGATGAAGTCGCGGGAACAGCTAGTCTGAAAATAAACATTTACAAATTGTTTTAATTTTTAACTTTCTTAATAAGAAATTAGTATCGCTTCTTAGCGACATTTCGCTTAAATATTTTGAAATGTCAGCGACTGACATCAAAAGGTTAATTTATTTATAATGCATATTTAAAATTATAGAAAAGAGAAATTTAGATATAATAAATTGTTACATTATAAACGCTTTATTTTAAAATACTTATTGGTGAAATTTGGTCACGAGAACGAACTACTCAAGTGTGTTGCCCCAGCGATTTAAACGTGAGCCTTGACGACAGTCTGATCCCATTTTCTGTAAGGTGATACTTTCTATGCGATTTTATTTCACCAATGATATAGTACCCGGCTACCAAGTTTTCAATCTTGACATAGCTTCGTGTTATCCAAGTGCCATAATCTGCTATCATAGGACGCAAAACCTTTTGGAGTACTTTTTCTCAGTCACCTAGAGCTCATTTTCATCCTTTGGTATTAGTGAAAAAGCTTCA
This sequence comes from Antheraea yamamai, assembly GCA_036509395.1. Classification (NCBI taxonomy): domain Eukaryota; kingdom Metazoa; phylum Arthropoda; class Insecta; order Lepidoptera; family Saturniidae; genus Antheraea; species Antheraea yamamai. Next base: position 7,244,068 of record AP028438.1, on the reverse strand, counting down.
CAGGCGTACAGAAAGATGCCGTATTTATATCTTTTATTTTACGGTTTTGCTGAGAAGAATCTTAATAAGACTTTACACAGGATTACTACATAGAAAGGGATCTTGGATGCGTATTTTATCCCCTTCCTTTGGGTTGTTTCTGTTTATTGTAGTACGACAAAATGGCTGTACTGCTGTACCTGAAGATTAATTAAATGAAATTCAAAAACATCGGCCACTATCAAGAGATATACAATCAATCGGCAAACGTCTCTGTCATACCGACTTGTAAGTCTCTTAACAGTTAGATATACATTTATTGATTTCTAAAGGTGACAAACGAAAAGAGAGTCTCTATAACCGATTTATCACCGTGTATATGATGGTCGGAATTCAGTTTCGGTGATAGTTTAGTTGGTAGTATGTTTAGACTTCACATGGATCGACGTAGTTTCAAATCTCTGCAACTTAGTTGGAGCTCTCGGTGAAGAAACACAATATGATAAAACCATAGCTATATGGCGTTGGTGTATGCCAGCAGCTGCACTGGACAGCCATCCCTCTTTTAGGTTTAGCATTTTGTTAGAACCGCATTGTAATTTTTTAGGTGATAGAGCGCTGAAGTTATTACTGGTTTCAGCATGAATGGGTCGGCTCGCCCGGGGTAGTATCACCCTCACACAGAAACACCGACGTGAAGTAACAGTGCTTGCATTGTTGCGTTTCGTTCGGTCAGTGAGAGCACCGGATGCCCAACTCAACCTCTCCTCCCTCCCTTCCCCCTCTCCCCTCCTCCCCACTCCCCCAAACACAGGTTGGCAATGCACTTGCGACTCTTCTGGTGTTGCTTGTGTCTATGGACGGCGGTGATCACTTAACATCAGGTGACCCACCTGTTCGTTTGCCTCCTATGATATTTAAAATAAAAAAAAATAACATTAGATGAGATTGTAGTCAAACGTTAAAAGTAATTAAAAAATAAAAAATCGGCTACAGATCCCTACCACCTCTTATTGACATAGTAATAGTAATGGTACATGGTCAATAAGTACTTCTTTAATTAAAAAAAATATATATGTGCGTACTTATTGTACATGCGTTAGAAGTTCTACTTCTTTGGCTTAACAAGATAAAAATCTTTTCAAAAATGTTATCTTTCGCCTTATTCTACGTTTGTAGAAAAAACGACACTGACAATAGAAAAAAGGTATTTAATATTGAAAGTTATATTTAGTATTGAAAGTTTTAATACAAAGAAACAAAATGTTAACTATAGCTAACTTCAGGGTGTCGGTTTTTCGTGACGGTGTGCGCGCGTATCGTAAAAATTTACTCGCATCATTTTTCCCTAAAGCGCCAAAAGAAGTATAACTTCAACAAGGTATTTGATTTTAATATGTCATACGTCTTAAATAATACTATATTGATATAAAAAGTCATACTTGCTGTTAGGCACTGAAGAAAATTTCCTCACTATTCTATTAGTCAGGATGTTTGAATGAAAATCACGAGGATCGTGACTCCACTTCCTGATCAGAATACAGCAAGACATAATAAATTTATTCAGTACTAAACCAAGCCACGTATCAAAAAATAACCTACTTTTCTAATAAATTGACTATTAGTAGAAAGATAGCTAATATTAGACAAACTAATATAAACATAGAATTAGTATCTAAAATTACTTGATATTACAGACATATTTATATTTTTTATATTTTGCGGTGTGTTTAAAAAAGAAAGCGCCTAAATAAATTAAAAAGATAAATATGAGATTGCTAAAATATATGAACTGGGTTTTTCAGTCTTGTAGCTTATAATATTATTTATTATTACAATTGATTTAGATGGAAATAAATAACTGGTATTTTACTTCTATACAATACTAGCGGACTCGGTGGACGTTGTCCCGCTCTGATAATAAAAAAAAACCTTAACAAGGTATACCTTCGCCATGAATCACTTTATCGACTGGTGAAAACCGCATAAAAATGCGTTCAGTAGCTTTTGGATTTCTCGCGAACAGGCAGACAGACAGACGAGGCAGAGGACTTTGTTTTATAATATGTAGTAATAATATATCTATACAAATAAATAAAATAGTATTGGCTGCTTGTTATGTAAAATTTACAACTTTTTACTAAATCATTTATATTGAATCTAAGAATATATGACACTTGTTACAAAAAGTAACTTTAACATTTTTTATTTGTCTGTCTGTTAGTTGCAGCTAATCTTCGAAACGGTTGCATCAAATTTGATGGGATTTTCACAAGCTGATAGCGAAATTATTAGGAGTAACCATGTGCCACTTTTAATTTGGAATAATACGTGAAAATAGAGTCCCGCGTATATATACAAAACTAAAGAGCAATGCACCACGCGCACTTTTGCACTGAACAAACGATTTTTTGTTAAATTCCACGCGGACGAAGTCGCGGGTAATAGCTAGGCTAACATAAAATTGTTACAGCGCTCGTCACATTTTTTGACCGCTCTATTCTAGTCAATTCTAGATTTCTACAATAATATTATTTTAAGTTTGTTTTGCATTAAACTATTGACGATATTGCACAAGCACGTATTTATGGCTATATTCAGAGCGGCAATAAAGATTGGCGAGGACTGTATACAAATTTGTGATAACGCTTTAGTAAAAGTATAAATACATTTATATTCTCATTTACAATAGCTACAATTTAAATAGTTGCACTCTCATTATAGTCTTGATTACTTTTTGGTATTTATGAATAAAATGAAATTTCACGAATTGTCACTAATAATGTCATTGACACGTGAAGTATTCAAATAACATTATTCAAATAATTATCTTAATTATAGTGATTACATATAATTATCGGTCATTTAAAAAAATAGCGGTATTTTAATATGTCTCGTTCAAACGCTGTGAAGCTCGCTGGTAATTAGTTCCGTAAATCATGTATAAATAATTACTTATAAGCTCTTGATACTTATGTACGTGGAATATATTGGGTACAGGACATATTTGCTTTGACGTATTCTCGTATTATATAACGCAAGTTTCAATAACAACTTTATAACTTCCTGATATCTAAAACCATGATGCAATATAGGTGTGAGCTTGGTGCTGGCGTCCCTCAGGGTGGTATACTTTCACCTCTTCTTTTTTCCCTCTTTATTAACCTTTTAACTCATGAACTGCGATGTACGTATCATCTGTATGCTGATGACCTGCAATTATACACTCAGGCCACAGTAGATTCTCTATCAGCTGCAATTTATACTATTAACCAGGATCTAAATGCCTTAAGGGATTGGTCTGAGAGATTTGGCTTATCAGTTAATCCTTCCAAATGTCAAGCAATTGTAATAGGGAGCTCTCGTATGATTTCCAGAATAGACTTCAACTCGCTGCCTCAGATTATATTCAGTGGTCTTGTTATACCGTTTAGTACGGATGTAAAGGACCTTGGTTTATATATTGATGCCAAATTGGATTGGAGAACTCATATTTCCAAGGTTAGCCAGAAAGTGATCGGTACTCTAAAGTCTTTTTATCGCCTGAAAAATTTTCTCCCAGTTAAAACGAAAACCATGCTAGTGCAATCTATAATATTTCCTATAATTGACTATGGTGATGTGTGCTTTTACGATCTGAACGCTGACCTTCTTAACAAACTTGACAGATTACTCAACAATTGCATTCGATTTGTTTTTAATCTTCGTAAGTACGACCATGTATCGAGCCATCGTTCAGAGCTTAATTGGTTGCCCATACGCCAGCGTCGGAATTTGCGGGCTCTGACAACTCTGTATTCTATTCTATTTTCTCCCAACACTCCCTCTTACTTAACTCCACATTTTCAGTTCTTATGCTCTAATCATGACCTTAACCTTCGCTCTTCTAATAATCTTATTCTTTGCTGTCCTGTCCATACTTCCGGTCTAGTACATTCATCTTTCTATATCCAATCTATTCTCCTATGGAACGCGCTTCCTTATGAAATCAGGATGTCATCTAACCGTTTCAGTTTTAAAGTCAGGGTACGTCGGCTTTACCAGTGTCATTTAGCAGAATTATCTGGTTAATGCTGTATTTAGTACTTGATGTTGACTAACTATACTTTTATTTATTGTATTGATATTTATGTATGATGTTGTTATGTGTAGTATATTGGTGTTGATATTTTATTTATATATTGTAATATTAAATAGGCTAAACATAATTTCATTGAAACCTCACCTTTTACACCTACCGACATTTATCTCTGCACCACCTAATGGTTGACTGGTAGAGAATGCCTTAGGCATTAAGTCCGCCATTGCGTATTTAACGCATAAAGTGTAAATAAATAAATAAATATATACTTTGGTGAATTTTGTATACGCGTAAACAAGTTAGTGTGGAAACATATAAAATTCACAAAGAAATTAATGTACAATGTGAGAATATATTATTACTTATGTATCGTTATGTACAAACCAAAAGTAGTAACGCCCGTCAAGAAGCGAGGTCGTAATCATGCCTCCTGCAAAAAAAGAAATAAAACCACAGTCAAAGTAACCTATTGCACAACCATGCATTGGTTAATAATGTAAAAGGACGGTTTAAAATATCATCATAGATTTATTATGAGATTCCCACTAACATTAGTTACTACTTATCGCGGCGTTCCTTATACTATTAAATTATTCACCTCGGGCTATAAAAAGAAATGGTACTTACGTATATAATGCAACGGGCTCGACGACCGCTGCCGCGGCCGGACCGCGTTATATTTTGTAACAAGCCTAACCTAACCTAACCAAACCGAGACGAAACTGTTTTGTTTTAACTTAAAAATCATCAAGTTGGTAATATATAAAATTACCAATGATTGTTCAGAAATGACACATAACCTCAAAACTTTGATCATAAATATCTTAGTAACTAGACTTTACGCGGAGAGGGGAATTCACTCCTTTCCCCGCTGCTCCCATTCCCTTCAATCTCTATATCAAGATACGAATTTCAAATGCAGCCCTTTAAAACACTTTTAGATTCCAAAAGACTTTATTTAAAAACAAAGTATTCAATAAGATTTAGGTGGAAAATTGATTGATATAGAGTTTAAGATAGAATTTCCTTTTTTTTTCTCGACTGCTTGCTCTTTTATTTTGGTTTGATTAGGTTAGGTTACACTTGCGAAAAAAATAACGCGAGCCGGCCACGGTAGCGGTCGGCAAGCGCGGTGCTTTTAATACACAAGTACCAAATAAATATATGAAATAATCCAATTCATAACAAGTTCACACTATACTATTATATTTTTTGGCCGCTTTGAATATAGGTGTAAGTTCGGGTTTGCGCGTAATATAGTTAATCGTTTAATAGAAAACAAAGTTAAAATATTATTATAGGAATCCAGAAGTGGCATTTATTTATCCTTACGTTGTCTCGATATTATACACGTAATAAATAACTTGTTTAATTCTAAATTTGTATTCTACTCAACTATATTCAGAGCGGTCAAATAATTTGACAAAGACTGTAGCTCTGTTTTAGACTATCAACATAAAATTTGCCAAAAAGATAGTCCGGAACTTAAGAAGGCTACTTTGAAAACATAAAAAAAGCTAATGACGTCACGAGAAAAGCTAATACTTAATACAATAATTTTAATATATATTATACTGAAAAATAAATAATATTCATCTCGGTTTGGTTTTTTGATAATTAGCGTCACAAGTACGTTGAATAAAAACAAGTCTCAATACAAGTTTCGCTGTGATCTCCAAGTAAAAAACGAAGCTTGAATAAATTTTTATTTATTCCAGGTAGACTGGGATTGGCTCACGAGTTAGCGGTGGTTTATAATCCTGCTATTCTAAAAAAGAGGTACAGAGTTATTGAATTAATAAAAGGTAAATATCTTCTTTTAATACAAAATTATTCAAGTTTTTAAAAGTTACGATGTTTATATGCGTTGACCGTTCAGCGATTTGTATTTTCTTGGTATAGAGAAGTGGGCAAGCGGTGTGGTGTGCGTGCGCAGGTGGTTCGTGATATTGGTAGAATATCTCATAAAGTCGATTTAATTAAAATACTTGTTTCTTCTGTATAAATTAGGATATAATCGATAGCAAATTATATAACAGATGTTTCTAAATTGATCTCTGATCAATGTTAAAAATTTACAGAAAACGCTGAGAAAGTGAAAATTTCAAATATTGCTAAAAAAATGCATTCAATGAAAGGTTACTTTACATTGGAAATGGCTCCACCTACAAGTGCACAGGAGTTAGAGGTACGCAATCATATCATTCAAACCTTTCAATCTTAAAACTTTGTAAATTCTTGATAACTCATCAGTTCTATGGGTAAATAGCTAGCTACCCACACGGTTTCGCACGGGTGATGTAAGGAAGAAAATGAGACCAAATCTTTCATTTACAGTACCACTACGTAGTGAAATAAAATGGAAACTAAACAACTGAACATTAATCTATCAATTCTCTTAATATTTTTGAAGATCTCCTTATTGTTTTCTGTCTCACGAACTTTTTATATAGGGATTTTTAACCATAATTTTCACTTTTCCGTACGATTTATCAAATATGTTCTTTTATAAAAAATCGTGTCCTGGCAATTATAAAACAAAAAAAGAATTAGGTACAGTCGTTCTGTAATCATATGCTAAGATACATTCGGCAATTGTTTTTGATTTGTATAAGAAAATATATTTTATTAAACATCGCAAATTATCACAAGCAGCCCTTACAGTTAAAAGTATTTAGAATTCAGGATAAGTCAATGTAAATATTTCGAATTAAGTACTGAAGAAGCTAAGGTTCCAAAATAAATTAAAACTACGAGGTATATACAAGGTATAGATAGTTAATTTGGATGATAAAGATCATATATGTTGCAGATTTAAATACTGTAAGCTCTAAGTATATATATTTGATATGGTCTAATCAATGCATGATAAAATAATTTCTTCTTTGTTTAAAGAAAGATGTTCGTTGACCGATTATTACAGTAACTCTTTATTCACCGTAATAAACAGTAAGCTAGTATGGTTGAATATCTTTTTTAATTGCGTAGCGTCTGTTCACAGTCAGTGCCGACGTTAAGTAAGAATGTAGAATGTGTAACGAACACGCTAAATCTAAAAAAAGAAACTGATTCCCAGTTCCAAGTGTAGTTGCCAGAACATGATGTGCTTCTAAGTCTGCCAGGCTAGTTACAACCCTCAAACTGAAAATCAGTCGCTAAGCACCTGTTAGTGTGTTCTCGTAGCTGCACTCGAGAGCGAATCTCTCTCTAAGTTAAGCGTATTTACCACATCGTCATTTAACATGAGATGCTATTGTGGTGAAACGATGAAATCTACAAAGGTTAAAAAAAGCGACAAATTTTGAACTTATACTTTATGGGCTTCAGCGTTTAACCATAGAGCTATTACTGGTTTCAGCATGAATGAGTCGGCTCGTCCGGGGTATTACCACCCTCTCACAGAAAACCGGCGTGAAGTAATAGTGCTTGCATTGTTGCGTTTCGTTCGGTCAGTGCGAGCGCTGGAAGCCCACCACATTTTAAAAGGCCGGCAACGCACCTGCGATCTCCCTGGTGTTGTTAGTGTCTATGGATGGCGGTGATCACTTTCCGTCAGGTGACCCGCTTGTTCGTTGCAAAATATATATTATTATATTTTTTTATTATATATTATAATATACTAGCGGACCTGGCGGACTTTGTCCTGCCGTGGTAAAAGCCAACCGCAGCGCCACCTACCGGGTCCAATTGTGAATCTAAACCATTCTCGAATCTCCACGAACACACACAAAAAATTTCATCAAAATCGGTCCAGTCGTTTAGGAGGAGTTCAGTCACATACACACGCACACAAGAAATATATATATTAAGATATATAATAAAAATAACAATGTGGTCCAAAATAGTAAATATAGGTAAGCAGGAGGGCTTAGAAAAATTCTTACAATTTTGCCATTGTTTTATCCTGATGTTTTCGGCCACTGACAGCTCCGTTTTCCTTCGAATTTCCGGATTTCCTTCGGAAGGATTCGAAACCTACGTCCATCGAAACGGTGTCCAAACCAATAATGGTAAGGCCAATAATGGCAATAATATAAGGCCATAAGGCTTCTAACACATTTTTCATAAGAGATTATTTAAATCGTTTCCTTTTTGTAAGTTAACTAATTGTGGACTTCTGAATAGTTTGTATGGTTCATTATAAAATTTATATATTGACAGCAATTGAAGAATGAGATAAACCTGATAGAGAAGTTTTTCAAGAGTGGGGCCTATAAGGATCTTACTGTAAAACAAGCGTGGCTTCTATTTTTAGTGGGAACCGAAGTCTCTCTGTGGTTTTATCTCGGAGAAACTATAGGAAAAATGCACATCGTCGGATACAAAGTCCATGTGTAAAAAGTTTGTGCGTTATAATGTTTTTAATAAAGTTCTGTTTAAATTATTTTTTTCTTGCACACAAGAAAGTAGCTGAAAATAGTTGTGGTTTTTTATTTAAATGGATTCCTTTTATTATTGCACTAGCCAGTTTCGCTGTGCATTAAATAAACATGTAATTAAAAAAAAACGGCGAAAGGTTAATGTAAATCAAGCAAGTAACAAATAACAATCAAGTCGCCTAAAACATTCTACAATTTTTTTTTTAATATTTGCATCGAATGATCACAGTTCTATGTCGATACTTTTAGTAGTTTTTACGCGATCGAACCTGAAAAGAATTGTATTTTTATTATATATATAGAGATATAAAATTATTAATGTTTATTTTAAAATTTCGATTGTTTTTGATTCTCTAAACCGCCACAATATTGAAAACTCTTTTATATAAAACGAATGACGAGAAAATCATTTTTCCCTCAATAACACTTACAGGTTTCCGGGCCAAGAGTACTCATATCGATCTATAGACAATTTTATATAACAGCTACAGTCTTCACGATATACATCCAACTTTTTGACTGCTTTTGTCTTCTGGTTTTGGTTTTTCAATTGCAATAAATCATGAATAAAATGAATAATCCTGCCGCTTGAGCAACTTATACAGTTATACCTTCATGGCCATAATATGAAGGTTGACTTCTTATACTGGAAAGAACGTCAATATTTCTAAATCATTCATGATGAAATGAACTTTATAGCCCTTAAAAAATCATAGTCTATTTATATTACTTTAATAATAATTACCAGGTAGCTCTCGAACGCGGCATTTGTTCACAGGCGTTTCAATTATTATACTATTAAGAACACCACTGTCATAATTATAATATGTAATGAGCACTTGTGGTCTGATCTTGAGAGCATCCTCTTTTTGCCGTCTAGATCGGTGTCGTTTTTCTCGAATTCATATATATTTTAATATATTAGGTTTCTCCGTTGTATGTGATTATATGCTTGTTTCCCAGTGCAATAACTCAATCTGATATCGCTTTATATACCTTTTCTGAACGAATATACTTATGTATATTTTTTATATCATCCAATGAAATTATTTATCATCTTTTGTATAATATGAGTACCTTTAGCAGTATTAGAATCTGATCAGAGAAAAATTGAGGCTATTTTCCACTATTAGTACTATATTTATTTGCTCTCTTTACCTCGGTTCTGATATTAATGCTCTACATCAATTTTCGACCAGAACTTCACCATCAGATATGAAGGATTAAATTTATATTTACAAGTTAATCGTAATAATAAGTTATAAAAACATCATATTTATAAACAAACTAACAAAGGCAGCTGAAGCAATCGTTAGAATTATGTCCAGGTCTTCCGTTTCTTTAATTAAATAATTCGAACGCTATAATTAATAAACACATAATACCCACTTATAATTTAGCAATCTACAAAAGAATTATAGAATTGTAATATAATATCGCTACGTATTATAAAACAATGTCCCCTGCCACGTCTGCCTGTCTGTCTGTTCGCGTTAGTGTATGTAAAAATTATAAATAATTGTCATAAAGATACGAGAAATAATATTGGCTGATGTACTTTTTATTTTACAATTACGTACTTATAAAAAATGAGTATACATATTTGAATAAACCCTTTAATATTTTCTGACCATTTTTATTTAGTATAAGTTATTATAAATTTATTTTATTACACATATATAATATCAAAATAAAATATGAGGATGTGCATATTTATAAGTAAAATAACACAATTATTAACTGTACAAATGTGTCTATTAAATACACGACAATAAAAAACCTTATAAAAACAACTTGATACGTTTGACAATTCATTAAATACTTTTTTAATCCTTCAACATACTAATTAATATCTGCAAGGAATCTGGAAATATATAGTTGTGGTTACGATTAAATATTTGATATATGGTAAAATAAGATGATTAGGTATATAAAACTTTCTTCTTCCTATAGTTTTCATATATAATAGGTATGTTAGTAGTTAGAATGTAGACAGAAACTAAAGACCGTGGTTACTGGTTAGAGTTCGTCGTAACTGAACAGAATTAATTCATTTATAGCGTACGCACAGTCTGTGATGGTCGTATATTTAAAAACAAAGTTTTAATAAATTACGTATATTTATATATAACAACTTATTGCTAATCAACTATAAGTGATTATAGTTTTGTACTTTCCTAATCAAGTTTCATCATAATAAAAAAAATTGACTTTTGACAAATTAAATGTCACTTTTTCAAAATGGCGTTGAAGGTGCAATGCGGTGTTTCCGCGGAAACCCGAATCGAAGAATTATGATTTAAATACAGACAGAAACATTTTTTAAAATGATAGTGAATGTGTCTTGGTAGTGCTCGTGCTATATAAATATTCTTTATCCTTAAAATTTGATCATTCGTTTATAAGTTGTTTTTTTACCGTGATGTTGCGACGAGTTAATTTTTATTCAATATGTTTCGCCTTTGGTCTCAGTGTACTTCTGATTCTTGCTGGAAGTCGATATACAGATAACACAAATTATCATCCGTCCCCGGAGAGCCGCAGGAATGTAAGGAACTTTTTGAAAATTGAAGACGGAGAGGATACATTGTTCCAGCCGATACCGACAAATTCTTACGATGGCTCACCGAATATTGAAAAGTTATTAGACAGAACTCGTATGAAAATTAGATCTGAACTTTGGAATTACAATTTTACTTTTTCTGGCGTTGGTAAAATAGAGGATTTACTCATAGAGTCTGGAGGTCGGCCTATTAGGAGTTTAATAATATCAACTTGGAGATCGGGAACTACATTTCTTGGTGAAATATTAAACGCGATTCCAGTTAATTTCTATCACTACGAACCCCTTTTAAAATACGAGATAATACAAATAAGAGGTCCTCCTCATGCAGACGAAGCTTTGAGCACTATCAAGAATATGTTCCGATGTATTTATGATGGCATGGAAGATTACTTTGAGTATGGAAGAAGTCATTTACAGCAATTCAGTCACAACACAAGATTATGGGACCACTGTAAATATAAGAAAGATCTGTGTTTTGATGCTAATTTCACATCAAGATTTTGTAAGCTATTCCCCTTTCAAAGTATGAAGGTTGTGAGAGTCAGATTACGCCTCATTCAAGAAATATTAGATGACAAAATGTAAGTAAATGCACAGTTTATTTTTTTTAAAGTGCTATACAAAATACTGATATCACAGTATAAAAAAATATATTATATTATGAACTAGCGGGCCTGGCAGACATTGTCCCGCCCTGATTACAAAAAAATCCTTAACAAATTATATACCAAAACGTTCCTCATGAATCACTTTACCCACTGGTGAAAACTGCTTGAAAATTCGTTCAGTAGTTTTTGAGTTTATCGCGAACAGACAGACAGACAGATGCGGTAGGGGACTTTGTTTTATACTATGTAATGATTATAAAGAGAAAGTAGGTTACGTCTAAATGCATTCTCAAATCAATTCTGATGTATGCTACTTTTTTTATTAGCTATTTACTAGATCAGTGCATTATTAGCATTCCACATAGTTATTATTGTGTTTCTTATTAGAGTACAGTTTTGGCTACAAAATTATTAGATTATAAAGGGTTACTAAAATGTTTCATGTGGGACATTATGCGAAGAGTTTGTACCATAATAACCTTTTTATAGAAATTTATATTTTTTTAAATAAGTCAATAAGCAATTAGTCCTGGTTTTAAGTAATAACCATGGTCTGTGAACACTTGTGATACCAGAAACAATAAATTATTAATTATGACTAACTTGAATGTACAAATTGCTAACTAAATTCTTCAACGTTTGTACATTAAAAAGTTTTATAAACAAATTGACAGTTGCTAAATTATAGTTTGTTATATAATTTTTTTTATTTGGAGTATCCAATAAAAATTATTTCTCCAAACCTTTTATAAATATGTTGTTTTTTTTTTTATAAGAAAAGTTAAATCATCACAAAATTAATTATTCTTGATGATAAAAAAACTGAGAAAACTACTACTTGTAAACTCTTTGCTGGTTGCTATCAGTTTATAATTGTAATAGAATAGTTTTGAACAACCATGAGTCATAACATAACAGAAATTATCTTATCAATATATTTTTAACAAAAAATGTATCCTTAATATTTAAAACAGATTCGATATTACTCTAAAAGGCCGATATAATTGATATCCTATATTTTACCAGTTGTTGGAGTGAAATATTCCAACCTTAAACAGTTGTCTTATTTTCAACTAGCAGGCCCGGCAGATGTTGTCCCGCACTGATTATAAAAAAATCCTGGACAAATTATATACCAAAACGTTCTTCGTGAATCACTTTATCCACTGGTGAAAACCGCATAAAGATCTGTTCTGTCGTTTTTGAGTTTATCGCGAACAGACAGACACGGTAGGGGACTTTGTTTTATAGTATGTAATGATATATCGCTATAAACTGGAATAGTTTATGTATGCTTAATAAGACTAATGTAAAAACAGTCTTAGGAATCTTTTCAATATTTGCAGTCTATACTCTATTTACTTATATAATAATAATATTCACTAAAATATTTGGCCATCACTATTATGCTCTTTGTTCTTATAGTACATTAAGTAAGCTGTGTAAATAATTGTCTCTTGAAGGGCAAAGTTTAGTGAAAGCTAGAGCTGACTTTTAGCTATAATGTAGCTTCTTGAAAAAAAATGGTATTGATATGAATTGTACTGTTTTAAGTAAATCATTCAACAAAAAACTTCACCCAAAAATTTGATTCATTTATGCCCGGTTTCCGAGATACTCGGTTAAACTACCAATAGTTATTGACTCAACAAAGTTATTCATAAGATAAACTGTCAAATGGTCCTTTGAGTTGGTAGTCCGGCGAAGCTGTAAAGACCTTGTCAGGTCAATAGCGTAGTCAGTTCGAGAAAAAAAAAGCCCTTTCAGTTTTACTGACATTTATCGTATGATTGTGTGTTCAGAAACACAGTTTGACAATTTATCAAACCAATAAAGCTATTGAACAGATAAACTACAATTAAAATACCTAAGAAACTGGGCATTAGTATTTTAACTACATATTGAAGTGGTATGAATCTTAATTTTCTAATCATGGATCTAACTGGAAGAGATTGATAATATTCTTAGAAGTCATTTAATTTCTATTGAAAAGTTATGAGTTCAAATTAGTTTCCCTACTTTCATCAATTAAATTTGTTTTGCAATTTTAAAACTATAAATGTCTTTTGATGGTTGACCTCAAACTGCTTCCTCAAGTCAATTTGACTAATGACATTTTTATTAGATAACAAGTTAATAAATAATGTGAATTAATTTTTCAAATTTCAATTTATTTCAAATTAATTTCACAGAAATTAGTGAAGAACGTTTAGAAGGTTTACGATTTTGTAGAAACATTTTTATGTAGAAATCTGGGGGCACAGCAGTGCCCCGCCAAGTCGAGCAAAAAAACAGAACAGCTGTACTATCCCTTTCTCGAAGCAATTCAGGCCATTTTCGAACACCTATAATTTCATCATGGATAAAACTAGCAACCTGAAATTTTCAGTAACCAAGCAGGCATTGTATAAACACAGTCGGTATTATTACAAAAAAGTTAAATACGTATTGAATCCTGGCTTTAAAAAGGTCTCGTATTAAATGCACCGCGGTCGCCATCTTGTTCTTTTGTCTCGCTTTGGTTACGTAAAAGGATAACGCGAAATTGCCTCGGGCGAGCGCGGTGCATTTATTAGGAAACTTTTTTAAACCAAGTATTTAATACGTATTTAACTTTTTTGTAATAACACGGAATGTGTTTAAATATATTTGAAATAAAAACAGGAAAAATATATAGTTCTAAGGGTAAGATTTCATTTGTAATTATCCAGTTTTCCGTTGGTTTGCAATGCAAAGTACTTTTTTAGATAGTGGTATAGATAGTGAATTCTATCTTCTTTATCAGTTTCAGGATACAATTAGGAACTTCTTATGAATAATTTTGTTTTTACAGACTTAATATTAAAGTTGTGCTGTTGATGCGTGACCCTCGTGGAATAATGCAATCGAGACAGCATCGCAGCTTCTGTCGGCCTTCACCGGACTGCTGGCAACCGGAACTTTTGTGTGCGGATATGATCAGTGACTATGTCGCTGCCAGTCGTCTGTTGAAGAAGTATCCGGATAAGCTGATGTGAGTTCTTTTTCAAATATACGTATTCTTACAACTTTATATCATATATGGATAACAATGATGTTTACAGTTTCGACAATTTGTAGTGTAACTGGTACTTACGTTTTAACGCCACCGCAGTGCCTTTGTTTCGCAAGTCTACACATAGAGATGATTTTCGAAAGATTTTCAACTCGAGGGTGGTCGTTAGCCAGCCGAGCTTACAAAAAGCCCTCTCATGTTATTGTTTCATCATGATATTTTCCTTCACCGAAAACTCCCAACTGATTCTCAAGGATACGAACCCACGTTGAACGACGTTGTGTCCAAATGGACTAGCTACTGAGACATTATCGCTTCATAATTCTTATTAAAGTAATTTGTTATATAGAACCCGGAAACCAGTAGTGTGTAGTTATCATGAGTGGTATTGTAATCGCACTTTCGGGGGCGGCTAAAAAAATGATAAGGAAAAATATATATTTGCCTTCTTTGTACGACCTTAGTATCTATTGTATGAGTAACGAATAAATTGTCGTATGTAAATTGTATGTATGAAACAAAGACTGAATGGAATGTACCAACAGTATCAGATTTTGGTTAGTTTTGTATATTTAGAATTTGAGAAAGAAAGTTTTTGTTTTTTTTTTTTTTGATTATACTATGCACAGTACAGTCACTTTGCCGAGCTACAATAAAAAAAAAAAAAGTACGATTTAAGGATGTAGGGTATTTGTGTGTTATTAAGTTGAGACGACTATACACACGCTAAAAATCCTGGTTAAGTGGTTCTTCGTGTTCTGTGATTTATCTGTTACAATGACCATCTTATGAGTGGTGATCTACACACACCATCGTCTACTTTTTGGCCTTCTCATAGGAACGCTTGTAAAATAGCATGACGGCACTATTATTATTTCATTGTATACTATCGAGTAAAGCGTAGTCATTTTGTTGAGTTACGGTAATAAATAATTACTTAACCTTAATTCTTGATCTTACTTAACCTACCTATACCCGCGCGTCGGTCTGTTGAAACCGATTTACGTCGTGCATAGATACATGTAATGTATGCACGAACGTCCACTCTATACTAATTTCAAGTTGGTCATAAACCATACAGCTACTGAGAATCCTAAATCGCCAGCGTTTTACATTAAAAAAATCGAGTTGAACGTATGTCATCGGTCTCATAGACCAACGCGCAGTTGTATGAGGGTTAACCGTACAAATGTCCAGGTGAGAGTTTTTGGCGTTTTTGGCATAATTTTGTGTTCTTCGTTCTCTATGTTTAGTAATATTGGTGGTGTTTTACGTAATATAGTTCGGTTACTGTGCATAAGTTAAGTGGACGGGAATAATACCACGGAGCATGAATTTCGAGATAATGAATCCACCATCTTGTTAGAACATTGAAATTATCGCAAGTAACTTGTAATATTATTACCAGTACCAGACAGTAAAAATCTGGAACATTGGTTGCAAAAAAAAGTTGAAAAAATGCTCAGATTTCTAAGTCAGCCATACATTTATTATAAAGTTGGCAAAATTGTGAACGATTACAACTTCATACGTTGCTCACGCTGCGATATAAAAATTGCTACCAAACGACGGCTTTATAGCATTTGCTATAAACAAACGGAAGATCTACTCAAGATAATATATTAGCTTTTTTATTCAAACTGACTATGTCATTGCCCTGACTTGCCGGGCTTTCACAGCTTCACCGGACTAAGGATAATAGCAACCTGTTCAAGGATTGCACATCTCTGCCACACGGGCACATACACGCATGCACAGTCACTCACTTTCAAGCACACACACTAATCATACCCATACATAAATACACTCTTTTATACTCTTATTTACGTATACCGATGTTTTTCTTAATTTTAATTATTTCTTTTTTAAATTTAGATCATAGTTAAGTCTAATATTTGTAAAACATTTTAGAAAATAAAAATATTTGGTACTTACGTATTAAAGCCACCGCTGTGAGCTTGCCGACCGCTTCCGCGGCCGATTCGCGCTGTCTATTTCGTACGTCTAGCCTGGCTTATGCTTTTTCATTTAACAAATTAATTAATATTACAGGGTGCTTCGGTTTGAGGAACTAGCTTTGAATACAAGTATCACAACACAAAAATTAATGAAGTTTCTAAGGATAAATTCTACACAGTCGATAGATGAATTCTTACACTCTCATACGAACACCGAAGTGGGTGGCGTCAGTTCTACATACAGGGTGTCCCGCGACGTGCCTTTCCGATGGAAGAATGCTCTTAACTTTAATTACGTTGATGAAATTCAGGTATGTTTATTGTCGACTTATGATGAAGGTGGCAGATGTGTCACGTCTGGACTGATATTGAAACTTGACTGTTTTCGTATAGTGTAATGGTATATCTTATAATATATATATTTCTTGTGTGCGTGTGTATGTGACTGAACTCCTCCTAAACGACTGGACCGATTTTGATGAAATTTTGTGTGCGTGTTCCAGTGGATCCGAGAATGGTTTAGATTCACAATTGGACACGGTAGGTGGCGCTGCGGTTGAATTTTAAATTTTTTTATTTTTTTAATATCAAGGCAGGACAACGTCCGCCGGGAACGCTACTTTATTTATATATATTATAATGATATATTTTTTATATCATTACATATTATAAAACAAAGTCGTCTGCCACGACTGTTTGTCTGTCTGTTCGCGATAAAATTATCTTGCGGTTTTCACCAGTTAGTTGATAAAATGATTTATAAGGACGGTTTAGGTATATAATTTGTCAAGGTTTTTTTTATTATCAGGGAGGGAGAAAGTCCGCCGCACCCGATATTAAAAATAGATTTTAAAAAATCAGTTGAGAAGGAATATATTCTTAATATCACCTCTGCCCATTGATATAAACAGTTTAACAACGTACCAAAACATGCAAAAGCCACTGCGAAACGTTCTCGTAGTCTACTTTGAATCCGTAGATATTTATAGAATGCACCTTGTTTTCGTTTATCAGCGCTCGACTTAATTTTACACGCGCTTCGTAAAAGTTTTATGAATAGCAATTTCAGTTTCCATTTGGATAAATATACATATATCAACCTGGTTATTACAATTGTATCTATATTTACATATAGTATCTGGTTATTTTAACGGTATATATAACGATGTATTTTGCACAAGGCCATTATGTTTGTGTTGAGTGTCATGATGTAAATTATCAGTACGTAACTACAATACATGCGATAGCTCAGTAAATAGTTCACGTAATTATTCTCAGCCTTAATGCTATATGTTTTTCGTTACAGATTAATAAGCTATAGCTTCTAATTATCTAACAAACTACACCTTGTCATTCTTAAAGCAACGTCAAACGAAACATTATTTATTGAAAGATCTTGAAGGATTTGCAATCGTTATGTAATCAGCATTACAAATAGTAGGCTTATATTGGTTACTAAACAATAACGGTGTTATTTATACACATTCACAGGCATATACCAGGTGACTGCTTAGACAGTAGCAATATATCTGGAGGACACTCTGTACTCGATTCTCGTTCTAAATCAATTAAAAAAAAATAGGTGCTTAGTATTTGACCGAATTGTCTAGAAAACTACAGAAATTATAAATAATCCTCTACGCGTTTATATTAAAGCACATTCTGTCACTTTCGGATGCCTTCACTTTCATTTGAAAGGTAAGGTGGGAACGTTAGCAACAAAACAAAAGGCTTTATTGCCCGTTTTACAATCGAAAGTTATTAACTCCGGGTCGCCCTTTGTAGCTTTAGCACCGGTCATTACACTTAGGTTTGTTATTTTATTTACACGTTATACTTTTGAAAGAATAAACTTTAACTTAGGTTTCTTGGTTGTTTGTGTTTTTTATATCATAGATGGCAAACGAACGGGCGGGTCACGTGATGTTAAGTAATCACCGCCGTCTATAGACACTTGCAACACCAGGAGAGTTGCGTGCGTTGCCAAGCTGTGTTTGGGGGGAAGGGGTAAGGGGAGTGGGGAGGGGAGGTGGGTCTCCAGCGCTCTTACTGACCGAACGAAACGCAACAATGTAAGCACTGTTAATTCACTTCGGTTTTCTGTGAGAGGGTGGTACTACACCGGGCGAGCCGACCCATTCATGCTGAAATCAGTAATGGCTTCAATGTGGCTCTACCACCTATTTTTTATTTATTTAGTATTTCTTTTGATATTGTTATTTCATATGTTAAATGTGACCATGAAGTGTCCATACCCTAGAATACTGCGAGTGTCGAAACAGTCACCTGGTATGTTGAAATTACATTTTCAAGACTTTTTTTATAGACTAGCTGTGCCCGTGACTCCTGCCGCATAAAAAACGAATGTAAAAAAAAATCAGTGACTAATAAAAACATTTATTTTTTAAAAAAAATGTGATTGATTGATTGACAAAATTAAAAATATTTTATTTCAATCGCGTGACGGTTACACGCACAATTTTTTTTTAAGAGTTGGTGTTGAAAGCGGTTATCTGGTTCGAATAAGTCCCAAATTTAGATACGGTTTTCGTTTAAATTGTATTTCGAATAATACACACATAATTACTAGTTACAATTCTTTATCCAGTCTACATGGAAAATCGGTGCACATAACGTTTGATATGGAATATTATCAAATTACATACCGCGGTTTGTTGATAATAGAAACTATTTCGCTTTTAGAATGTAAATTTTATTCTACTCGAATTTATAAAACTTTAATCACAGAGAACTGCCCATAAATTACGTCACACGACTTTCAATACTTTTGAAAAGTACAGAACTTGTCGCAGGTAGTCATTTGTGTAATTTTCTCCTTCGGTGGTCGTTACATGTATTACCGATTAAATTAAAAAAGTTACATTAAAACAGTAACATAACAGTTTGTAATATGTTATCACATTTGAAATACATGTCTGAGTTCACGAAGCACACACACAGGTGGGTCTAACTAACTCATATATGTATGACTAGTTTAACTAGTTTAGCTTAGGCATATTCGTGATGCATTCAAGGCAATAGCTCAACAAGCCAAGGACTGGCCAATTTGGCGCCCTTGAGATTGTTGCCCTACGTCGGAGTGCCTTAAACGCTTGCCCAAAAAAGTTAGGTGAAACCATGAATGTCCTTCAGGCCAATAGCGTTTAGTCAGTTAGGAAAACAACAGGTATGTCGTAAAGACACACTAGAAGTAAAAGTATAGTATTACAGAGAAACATTTCATTACATAGTATAAAACAAAGTCTCCAACCGCGTCTGTCTGTTCGCGATAAAGTCAAAAACTACTAAACAGATTTTGAAGCGGTTTTCACCAGTGGATAAAGTCATTAATGAGGAACGTTTTGGTATATAATTTGTCAAGGATTTTTTTTATAATTAGGGCGGGACAACGTCTGCAGGTCCCGCTAGTTAATTAAAAAAATATATCAATAAGCCAAGGCCACGGCGGTGTTCCCAGACGGTCACCCATATAAGTACTGCCCACGATCGACGTTGCTCAACTTCTGTAATCGGTTGAGGACCGGTGTTTTCAAGACTGTCCGACACAGTGTGTACCCACACAACTTTTGTCATAAAAAAAGGTTGCCGATCAGAATTTCAAAGACTTTCAATAACAAATTTCAATTTTAAAAATTGTATTATTTTAATGAATTTCTTTAAACTTCATGTTTAGAATTGTAATAGTTTAAATTTATATATATGGCATCGCAAAACCTTACTCATTAACTCGTCCTAGGCCTCCTCTTTGGTCATATTACGTCACACTTGATCCCTTCCTTCCCAATAACATTTGCCGTGATTTATGAATGACCCCAAAATCTGTATACTAAAATTTTGTTTTAAAGTTGTTTTTTGACGTGAAACTTCTTTTCGGACGGTACGACTTGGATTTTATAAAATGAAGATGTGTAACGAAAAAAAGATAGCTATAAATGTATATATAGGTTTTGGGTCGTGTGAGAATGAAATATTATATTCTTAGTAAGTAATAATAGGTAATAGGTAATAATATAGGATAATAGGTCTACCTATGAAATTGCCGTTCTGTAGTACTGGCCATTTCAAATCAAAATAATTTTTGTTTGGCTAAGAATTCTAATTTCAAATTAATTTTATTTTAAAAACATGGAATTCTTTTTCCAAAAGTAGTCATTTGTTTATTGATTAGTGTTACATTTTCATCGCATTTCAATCTTTTTTGTCATCATGGATACGTTAATAATTCGAGTAATTATGGAATATGAGTACCGTCGTGGCAGCAACGCGGCACAAGCGGCACGCAACATCAACGTTTACGGAGCTAACACTATAAACCAACGCACCATCTGTTATTGGTTTGCTCGCTTCCGTTCTGGGAATTTCAACCTGAAAAATGAACCTCGCGGTCGTCCGAAGACTTTGGTCGACAATGACGAATTAAAGGCGATTATGGAAGCTGATGATACACAATCTACGGCTGAATTAGCAGCAGCTTTCGACGTTAGCGTCAAAACGATATTGGTCCATTTGCGTCAAATTGGCAAGGTAAAAAAGGTTGACAAATGGGTGCCCCACGAACTCAATGATCGCCAGCGCGAAGTACGCGTCGAGACGTGCCTTGCACTGCTCAACAGACTCACAAATGAAGGAATTTTGAACCGCATTGTTACCTGCGATGAAAAATGGATTCTGTTTGATAACCGCAAGCGCTCAGCAAGTTGGTTGGATCCTGGTTCAGCACCTAAACAATGCCCTAAACGAAAACTTACCCCTAGAAAAGTGATGGTCACTGTTTGGTGGTCTAGCGCCGGTGTGATTCATCACAGCTTCTTACCAAACGGGGTGAGCATTACTGCAGATGTGTACTGTGAAGAACTGAACACAATGATGGAGAAGCTGGCACATCTCCAACCAGCATTGGTCAATCGCTCGTCTCCACTGCTCCTGCACGACAACGCGCGACCTCATACTGCACAGCAGACGGTCTCTAAGTTGCAAGAACTGGGGTTGGAAGTTGTCCGTCATCCGCCCTACTCACCAGACCTTGCGCCTACAGACTACTACTTTTTCCAGAATTTGGATAACTCCTTGGCGGGAAAAAAATTCAATATCCGAGAGGCAGTACAAAATGCCTTTGAAGAATTTGTTGCCTCCCGTCCAGCTGATTTCTTTAAGAAGGGCATCAATAAAGTGCCACTGCGTTGGCAAAGATGCATTGATTGCATGGGTTTTTTTTTTTTTTTTTTTTTTTTTTTTTTTTTTTTTTTTTTCGAACTGACTACGCTATTGACCAAGCAAGGTCTTAACAGCTTCACCGGACTACTAAGGCGAGCGCTTAAGGCACTCAGCCGATTTTATTTTGACAACTAGCTCAAGGATGCGCGGCACACCTCGGCTTTGGCTGTTGCCTGATACATGCAATTCGCGACCTATCTGAGCTAAGCTAAGCTAACTATTCATACATATATGAGTTGTTGAAACATATATGTGTACCAAGCATACATACCTCAACAACTCTTATATATATTTCGTATCGGATAATATTCTAAACTATTTCAGTTTGATAAGGGAAAAAAATAAAACCCTTCCACTTGCATGTGTAAGCGTGTATGCGTGCACGTGCGTGGAGGTGATATGTGTAATGTTGTCGCAGTGATGTAAGATTTTGTGTCACTGTATCGCGCGAGCAGCGTACTCAAGGGCTCCACGCCGAGGGATCGGACCTAGGCTTGAGCCGCTGCCGAGGGGGGCCTAGTCTGGTGTGCGGGAGCGAAATTTACCCCCAGACCACGGCGGCGTGATCTGTGGTTACGCGGGCGTGGGCGTGAGCACGCTCTGTTTGGAGAGACAGGCTGGTACTGATCGTTCACTGCCGTTATTTCATCGGGAGGGTCGGTAAAAATATGTCGCGGACGTCTTTTACAGCGCGCAGCGTTTGGTACGGGTTCGTATTTTGTGGCGGATACCACTAACGGACTGGGATGATTCGCGGCTTTTTCAAAATAACTAATCGTAAGTGATTTTACGTATGCCCAGATAGAAGGCATCTCTAGGTCCCTATGTAGATCAACTCTCCGGACGTACCACGAAGCACCGGTTACTTTACGTAAAACGCGGTTTTGAAGAACCTGCAACTTATGAAAATTATCTTTCGACATATGCGCAAAAACGGGACTGCTATATGTCATCACGGGACGGATACACGTCTTATACAAAGTGAGCTTGTGTCTGAGGGACATCTTACTCCTATGACAAAGCAACGGATGGAGGCGACCCAAGACCATAGCGGCTTTGTTTCGCACTCTATCTATATGTGACTCGAAATTTAAATGTTTATCTAATGTAACACCGAGATATTTGACCTCGTCGGCCCAAGGTATATCGGTTCCGTATAGCCTGATGGGCTCGAGGTTATTACTACGTCGTAAAGCATCGAAGAGTATCGCGGCGCTCTTATCAGGATTAACTTCTATGCGCCATCGACGAAACCATTCACCGAGTGTGCAAACGGCCTTTTCGATGCGCTTCCTAAGAAAATCCGACCGCAAGCTGGAAGTGTAAATAACTGTATCGTCAGCATAGCAACCTACCTCGACCCGTTTAGACCGAGGTAGGTCACTGATGAACAGATTGAAGAGCGAGGGCGCGAGTATGGAGCCTTGTGGCACACCTGAGCGTATCGGGTGGGGCAGGGATAGTTCCCCATCCACTCTAAAGCGGAAAGTCCTATCAGTGAGATAATCGTGGATAATATGAATTAACTTATCGGGTACGTGAGATTTATATAATTTATGGATGAGCCCTCCGTGCCAGACCTTATCGAAGGCTTTGGCGACATCGAAAAAGACTGCAATTGTGCGTTTCGGTTTACGTTTCGGGTCGGCATTAAAATTAGAGAAAATGTACTCCGTGAGGCGGTGTACTTGATTCGTGCAAGAGTGTTCGGCACGAAATCCGAACTGCTCAGGTGGTATTAATTTTAAATCTGTAATCGAGACCTGGAGACGGTTCAGAAGGAGCCGCTCGTATAATTTACCTAATGTATCTAACAGGCTAATCGGGCGATAGCTATCGGGAAGCGTAGCTTTTTTGCCGGGCTTGTGTATGCCTATCACTACGGCCTTCTTCCAGGCGGCTGGAAAGTGGCCCTGGGACATGGCCGCATTGAAGATGCAGACCAATAGAGCTATGATGTGATCGGGAAGGAGTCTCAGTACCTCGTTCCTGATCCCATCGGGACCTGGGGACTTCCTAAGCTTGAGACGCTGGATGGCGGTCGAAACTTCATCGAAAGTTATTGAGGTTAGGGTATCCACGGGAGGGGACGCTAGTGCATGCTCTACCGACAATTCGATCGACCCAATATGGATAGGGTCAGTGTTATCAGTGTTCGGTGAACACTGTGTTTCTAAACTCGCGGCAAGACATTCCGCTTTATCTATGCTATCGAACGCAGGAGGCAATCCGGAACCTCTATCGAGAGGAGGCATCGGAGTAGTGAGATCCGACTTTAACGTTCGCGAGAGTTTCCAGTACGACAGGTGGGACGGCCGGAGATCCTCCAGAAGTCTGTCCCACCTGTCGCCCCGAATTTCAGAGATACGAGATTTGACTATTTTACGTAACAAGCGTAAACGGTCGCGATTTTCTGTAGACGGGTAAGCGTCGTGAGCTCGAGTCGCGGCGTTCTTTTCCGTAATCAACGCTCTCACGTCGTCAGGGAGTATAAAACGGCGATCATTCGCCGCTTGTACCTCTTTCGAGGTCTCTCTGACGGCGGTCTGGAGATAGTCGACCAGGGAATCGATAGCCGAATCCGCGTCGGCTTTAGACACCAACACGTCCGGAACCCTGTCTAAATTGCTAGAC
Organism: Antheraea yamamai; assembly: GCA_036509395.1. Classification (NCBI taxonomy): domain Eukaryota; kingdom Metazoa; phylum Arthropoda; class Insecta; order Lepidoptera; family Saturniidae; genus Antheraea; species Antheraea yamamai. The sequence goes on along the minus strand of AP028438.1, from coordinate 7,219,594 downwards.
GAAGGATTTTCTTTAAAATAACGAGCGAGTTTCGCGTAATCAGCCACCCTAACCGACGGAGGGGTGAAGTCTGAGTTAAAACCTAACTGTAATACGACCGGGCGATGGTCCGAGTCAAGTTCGTGTACGACTTGTATGAGTCGTACCCGAAGCGTGATATTTTTTAACAAAGCTATGTCTAAAACTGACGGACGGCAGTTATCCTGATAATGGGTGGGTTCCGGAGGGGCTATGACGTCAAACGCGAGAACCCTACCTAGTTCGTCGAGTATCCTCCCGTTACGAGAGGTTCTCGGACTATTCCAGATAACGTTCCCGCTGTTGAGGTCCCCCGCTATAATGACTGAGTCTCCTAAATTAAGCAACGCTTGCAAATCGGTTTTTGATTGCATGGGTGATTACTTCGATTAATACGAATAAAAAATACATTAAAAAAATCGTTTAAATTTTTTCATACAAAACGACAATTTCATAGGTAAAGACGTAATATATATATACAAAGTAATGCTTAGTAATATATACAAAGAGAGGGGAGAGAGAGAAACGTTGAAATCTATAGCACATTATTTTCTATTGGATCGTAGTGACTATCGCGCACTTTTAGAAAATTATTCAGTTTTATCTATTACTAACATTAATAACACTAATATACTGGGTGGCTGGTTAATTGTTAGCAATATTTTTACAGGATACTCAGTACTTGATACTCGTTGTAAATCAATTTAAGAAATAGGTACTTAATATTTGACCTAATCATCTAGAAAATACAAAAATTATAGTCAATCTTCTATCCTATGTTAAAGCACAGTGTCAATAACCGTCGGGTGTAATAAAAGTGAAGTGAAAGTGAAACCAACCAACTAACAAAGGATAATTTTACGAAGTTTGAACAAACAAAAGGGTTTATTGTCCGTTTTATTATCGAAGGTTATAAACTCCGAGATGCCGCTCGCAGGTTTTGTCACCGGTCATTCAACCTAGGTTTATTTAAATTTGTACTCATACTTTTGGGAGTCTTAGAACAAACTTTAGCTTAGGTTCTCTTTGTTGTTTATTACTATTTATTTGATATTATTATTTCATATGTTCAATGTACCATGAACTATCACACGATTGAAGGTTGGCACGACACGACATATATTTAAATTATGCCAAAAATTAATGATGACACTCGATTTGTTTAGAATATTTTTTTGTCTTCTTTAGAATAATTTGTTATGTTGTTTTTATTCCAGGTGGCATGTAAAGAGGCTATGGATTTATGGGGATATCGTATTGCTCACAACGAATCTCACATGACAAGTAAAGATTTTTTCCCATTAGAACCTTATGTTATTGAGCAGTGATTGTAAAGCAGTTCTGTACGATCGGACATGGTTATATTGGTATAGCCGAAAGAACAATTTACATTTGTAAGTATTTACGTTTTAATTTACGTTTGATTTACGTGATTTATATCTTAAAAGTATTCAAATTTATATAAAGGTATATAATGCAATAAATAATATCATAAAAAAATTTAATATGTTATATGAAGAAATTGGATTTAGCTCATTTTAAAATGTAATGACGTATATAGAGATATGTAAAAAAGATAGTTCGTTTAGCAATTTTGCAATAACTGATGGACTTTATGCTTAAAGAAGTTACACAAAAAAATACTTGATAAATAATGATTAAACTACTTAATAAATAATACTTACCAAATTAGTACAGTCCTCGTCAATCTTTTTGACCGCTCTGAACATGGTTGCGGAGAACACAAATTTAAATATAAATGCGTATTATACTAACGGGCCCGGCGGGCGTTGTAATACCTTAATAATAAAAAAAGATCTAAAAAGTCAACCGCAGCGCCACATTTTTTTTCACTAACGCGTGGTCATCCCTTATGGATACACCACTCTCCCGGAGGGAGGGTGGGTTATGTCCGACTCGCACGGACTAAAACCCCACGGTGTACCGACAGACTGTAATTGTTGGGGCGGCACGGGACCGTACAATGCTAATCAACCTTGTAGAGCCGTCCCATATAGAGAGGCAGACTGGGTACACACCAGCTACCTCCCCTCGTCCGCCGGACCTGTGCAATGAGGAGATAGGCAACCGTAGCGCCAACTACCAGGTCCAATTGTGAATCCACCTGAACACACACAAAAAATTTCATAATAATCTCTCCAGTCGCTTGAGTTGAGTCACAGATACATGGACAGAAAAATTATATATAAAGATGTGGAACATCGAAACAACTTAAGGAAAACACGCCAATTTTAGATCTCTATAATAATATTTAAACTTTGTTTTGTGTTAAACACTTGAACTTACACGTAAACCCGAACTATATTCAGAGCGGTCAAAAAGATTGACGAGGACTTTATATGTACCTATATACCTATAACACAAGAAATGTAATGTTTTCTTTTTGTTTCAGTACATAAAAGTTCTATGGGCGATTTTATTAGCCGTTTCCTAATATATACCAAATACGTTTCCACTGTAACAAGTAAATATAATCTGTAGGTAAGAGCGAATTATTAACAACTAAGTGACAATCAGTAATTTAGACGATTTTGACGACCTAATAAAATAATTTCGGCTTAAAAAGTAACCACATACTTGGAACTTAATCTTGAAACATATCATTTACTAATATCACATATCAGTTCTGCTGTTAAAGGATGACATTTGGCGGACTTTTATAACAATAGATAATAAAAAATATTATTAAAATATTGCATTTAGCTAAAACGGACGATAACTAAGATTTAGGTAGTTTAAAATAAAACTTTATACTTCCAAAAGGCCATTACTGTTCTTAATAGTACTTGCGTTTAGTAAATTATGGAATTTTACATAAAGAGCGTTTATTTTGGCTTTTAGTCAAACTTTACTGTGAGTATAATGTCCCATATACTCTGATCATTTTTATATTCCTGACAAAAAATATATATTACTAGCGGGCCCGGCAGACGTTGTCCCGCCCTGATTATAAAAAAAATCCTTGACAAATTATATACTAAAACGTTCCTCATGAATCACTTTATCCTCTGGTGAAAACCGTTTGAAAATCCGTTAATTAGTTTTTGAGTTTATCGCGAACAGACAGACAGACAGACGCGGTAGGGGACTTTGTTTTATACTATGTAACGATTACTATACATTTAATTATAGTATCCTTAGAACAAATGTATTAAATAAGTTACTTGTCATTATTATATTGGTATTATTTGAATTTCAATACTTTTAAAATATATAGAGTGTGTGATTTTTTATTTTGTAATTTTTAAGACTGAGAGCATTTCCATTGCCCTGTATCGTTCCTTAAGACAGACTAAAAATCTTTTACGTAATCCAACGAATATGAATAAATATTATGTGTTCCAAATGAGAAGGTGATCGCGCCCGCACCAACTTCACTCAATACATATCAAAATTATACTGCTAGCCATATAACAATATAGTATAAAAAATGTTTTTATTTGCAATAAAAATACGAAATTAATCATTTATATCGCCACAAATGAAAAATGGATGTATTTAGGTATTTATAAAGTCAATTAAATATGTTTAAATACTTTATTTTAGCTTATTGATAACTTTATTAACAAGCAGCAGATATTTTATTTCAGTTATACAACAAGTTAGCCACTAGCTTCTAAGTTTTGTAGTCCGGTGAAGCTGTATGCTTCTAGACCTTGAAGCTTATAAGAAATAGCGTAGTCAGTTCGAAAAAAAAACTTCTAGTGATTGTATTTTAATAATGATTTGACGTTTAACCTCTGCCTGTCTAAAACCATAAGAGTTTAGGCTCCATAAAAAACAAATGTTGACCTTATACATTACAGGTTAATAGACTGTTGGCAGCGGATGTTTAAAAAACCCATATGTATTACCAAATTTGAAAAACTTGAACAGTAGTAAAATGTATACATTATAATTTTAAAAAATTGGCTAGATATTTAAGAACATGATCCGCCATTTTGAGATCTAGATTTTAAAATATCAGCCGAGGGGTTAATAAGTTACGTAACATACATAATAATTTGCAAATACTATTATTTTGTCTACCGTACATATGTTAGTGAAAATTCATATTAAAGATGGCGGTTTGACAATTATCTTCTTATTTGAAACGCATGGTACTTTTATCTATATAGTCTCCATTAAGAACGATTATTTATTAACAGTGATATACTCTTTATAAACGCACAGACCTGTAAAAAATAGCACAGATAAAATAATGTTTTACATTTTTTTCGGGACTATAGATAAGAATCGACGTATCTCTTCTATATAGCACTATGAATATAGGTTTTGTATAAAGTTGTGGGCTTGAATCATTATATCAACAGGTAAAAGTAGGACCATATGATAACGAAATGGCAAATGTGCTTGAATTTTTTTATAAAAACTGCTATACGATTGGTTGTTGATTGTTAAAGAAATTATTACCTGTTGTGTTAATTAGGTTAGTCGTAATACTCAAGGAATTGACCGATTGTTGATACTTCCAGCGAATACGATTAGTTTAAATGTGAATTATTCTTGTAATTATAGGTCTTTGGTATTATAATAAGAGATCTGCTTACACGAAAAATCATATAAAACGATAATATTGCTATTATTATTGATTATTCTATATTATAGGTAGGCATAAATAGTAGGGGTCTCAGATAGAAAGATAAATGGGGAAAAAATCTTATGTATACAATATCTGCGTCCCTCTTGACATTTTATATCAGAGATGAATTACTCGATGTATTTCGAATTTCTTTAATATACCACAGAAAAACGTATTCGTATTTATTCGTTTCAACCCTTAGTTATTATTTATAATACGCAATTTTTTTTAATTAGTTAATTTCTACCGATTTGAGGATATTTGTCCCTGTATTTACGAGGCCAAATGGTCGTACTAGCATTTTTGTTTGGATACTAAATTTTCTTAACTTTTCGATCTCGAACTTTTCCGACAAAATTTAGAAGAATATTTTTCATAATGAAGTCGTCCAAATTAAAACGATATATGATGCACGACGATCCCCAAGGATTTGATTATTTCATATTTACTCAGTAAAAGTTACTATAGCATGTGGGTATAATCAATGTAACTGCATAATACGACTAGGGTTGCCACACATATAATAAAAAATGTATATTATTTCGGGTCATTATAGTTTATACGAACAGTAAATTTAGTATGTAAAATACCCTTTCAGTTTTATTTTTATTTTTCTATGGTGCATTTTACGTATATCATTAAAATATCTAATCAATGTCCTCCTTGTATCGGTACAATATCATTTTCCCAGCTTTGACCACCGTTATACTCTGTTTACTCAGATAAAAATTGGCAACATTATATACGATATATTGAGGCCTTATTCTTGTCCGTGTAGTGATCGCTGTATAATCCATAACGAGGACATTTCTCCTGTTATAAATTGTCCATTTTGCTCTATATTAATATAGTAAACAGTATATTATTTTATATATATAGTTAGTATTAATGTAATATTGAGTATTATGGCCTAAATCGTAAAGATTTTTAATTGATATAAACACCAATTTACAAGAAACATATCGCAATGGTATTATTATACGAAACGAATAAACTTAGATTGTATTGAATATACGTTCCATATCAAATCCTATAGTATATATTAATTCAATAAGTTTTTCGTTGGAATGAGTACGTAATCTCCGTCCATGAGATAAAATACAATCGTCTATATTGAGTGACGTACGTTTCCACTAAATCGTACACGTAAAGTACACAAAAAATAATAATACCGCTTTTGTAATAATGCATAAATTAACTAGTCCTAAGACCGTTACGTGTAGGATTAGTTCTCCTGACATTTGAGTTTTAAATTAATTATTTGAAGGAATCCCAATTTCAACTTTTTTATAATGGCGTCTCGTAAATACGAATTCGCCAGTGACAATTCATTCATGTGATGGTGGGATCTCAATTGGAATTTACATTTTAATTGGCACTTAGCAATTTTGAATACGTTTCATTGATGTATTCTGGTGGAAAATTTTAAGAAGTCTCGTGATATTTGAGGATATTTGAGGCCTCGAAAATTAACAGTATCATATCAACAAGACCGAAAACGCCTAAATACATATACGTCAATATAATATATGCTATATAATCACTCGTAGTTATTGCGCGCAACAGATAATTACGACTCATCCGCCTTGTTTGAGAATGTTCTCTCGTGACGAAGCTATTTCAGTTTACGAATTACGTGTATGTTTGAAAAAATTATAAGAGTTTTGTAAAATCAAAGATGACATAGTATTAAGGTGATAGATGTGTGTAAATCTGTAATTATCTGTGTGATTGTCTGTGGATTATCTGTGGACAATTAAAATGTATCATCAATTCTTATGTCGATTGTTCGTTTTTGAGTATATATACGGATCAATTATTTAAGAATATTGATATGTTATTGAAAGACAGTAATAACACAAGTATGCAATAAAAATGTATTACGTAAATTATTGAATTTCCATTAGGGAAATCGAAATATTTATTTGAGAGCTGCGTTATTGTAGACGTCAATCAGGAGACGTGCCGTCATCGTTTATGAAATAAACTTTTACAGTACGTTATTTTCTAAAAAGTCTTTGTAAGCGTCCTGATAGCAAATGGCACAACCCTACATTAAATCACTGAAAGTATTTCCTAATTTTAGGGGCCGTTCAAGTATTGCGTAAGCCGAGTTTTTTTGCAATTTCGGACCGCCCCCTCCCCCTGGTCAGCAGCAAAAGCGAGCAATGCTCTTCCCCCCCGCGTACGGAAACATTTATATAAGTACTTTTAAATCTGTTCTGATTAAATAAACAAATATTGCTGACGTGATCAATCGCCCCTCCCTCCCATCCCCTATGTCATCAAAAATAAGCAAATCAAGGACCCCCTATGAGTGTTTACGTAATACTTGAAAGGCCCCTTAGTTGCTCGACGATGACGTTCGTCACACGTGGTAACTTGAGTTTGATACTTTATTTTTGTGGTGTGTTTATAGATTATCTGGAAAAATGTATTTTTATAGCATTTAAAATTGCAGTATTGAGTAAACATTAATTCACGGGTATTATTTTGTGTTTAAAATAATTTCTCGAAAATTCCGTGCTTCCAGACTGTTCATTTTGATGAAATATTTTTGTGATAAAAAATTATGGTAACTTTACTTAAGTTATTAAGATATTTACCGGTGGGGTTTCCCTAATGATGTAAAGCATGTGACGATTCATAAAAAATAAGTAGGTGTAAATTTGATTAAGTTTATTAAAAAAAATCGAATATTGTATCAAAGTCATCTAGTCAACAATATTAATATGCAACAACGAATAACGAAAGAATTTCTCGTATTATTTTTAATAACATATATATATATATGTACTGTATAATATAATAATGTATAAATTTACGAAATTGGCAATAATTTTTTTTGTATTGATTTTTACTGTATAAGCAATAATATTTTAAAATGTAAACCCAATATGAATTATGTGAATACGTATTTTGCAATAGTTTTTTTCCTATTTAATTAAGAAATGCAAATGACATTCATATTACATCTATGTAATTATCTACTCACATTAACTTATCAGTTAACTAATCAGATATCGGATATTTTTTAAGCCGGTAAATAGTTTATTCTTTTAGTTCTTAAATATTAATATATCTTCCGAATACGTCATGGATGTACGGATAATTAATAAGTTGTGCTAAAAAATCGGTATTTTTGCGACGAATGTTTCGAAACTTTGGTGAAAATTACCCTAATTATTACAAAAGATAGCTCAAAATTAAATAAAGAATATATTATATTTCAGTTATTCTGTGCTGTTATAATTATTATTGTTATTATCAGTGGCGGTTAATGACCCAATTTCGTATAACTCGCTTTTTTTTATTTTCCCTATCAGATCTTTTATTATCACTGCATAACCAATAGAAAAAACATCGGATATCCGGTCGAGAGACTTATTAAAAAAAAACATACCACAGATATGGACAAATGAAAGTTGCCTTCATCAACGTGCGCTTTTATATATTTTTACAATTAACAAAAATATATTTACAATTACTTTGATTACCTGTAAAAAGTAATAATAATGGTATAACATACCTTAATACTGATCTTTTATGGTTGAATGTGACCTTTTTCCCAACATTTTTATAGACAAACATTGCATTATACTACCCGCAGTACATGATATTAAGAACTCGTATCGTAGGAAATTCAGAATATCCTATTTTTTGTATATTATATGTTATATAAAAATATCGATTTTTTAACGCATTTGAATTACATGATATAATAGGCTTGCAAAACTATACTCGTATATATTGCTATATATAGCAAGTAAATTTAGATCTTCTTCATGACAATTTTATAGTTTATTACGTTTTTAAGTTATGAAGTAATTCGATTTTATTGTAATGCCGTATGATATATTTTTTTTATTTCTTGTACTATACATTAACGGAAATGTTAATAGACTTATTTTTATATTTTGACATTGATCTAACAAGTATACCAGGTGACTGTTTAGACACTCGCAGTATTCTAGGATATGACACTTCATGGTCACATTTAAGATATGAAATAATATTATTAAAACAAATACTAATAAACAACCAAGAAAACCTAAGTTAAAGTTTGTTCTAAATCTTTCTAAAGTATAGTTATAAACGTGTAATAATAATAACCTAAGTGCAATGACCGGTGCCAAAAACTACAATGGGCGACCCGGAGTTAATAACTTTCGATGGTAAAACGGGTAATAAACTCTATTGTTTTGTTCCTGACGTTCCCACGTTCCCTTTCAAATGAAAATGAAATCACCCGACGGTCATTGACACTGTGCTTTAACATAGACGCAGATAATTAGGTTAAGTATTAAGCACCTTTTTTTTAAATTGATTTAGAACGAGAATCAAGTGCAGAGTGCCCCCCAGAAATATTGCTACTGTCTATACAGTCACCTGGTATATGTAATGCTTACACCATATAGCAGTCAGTAATTATATAAAAAAAAAAACACAAAACTTTGTGTTCTAGTTTTAATACGAAATAACAGACCATGACTTATTATATTCTCATATAGTAAAATATTTATTTGTAATGAATATAGCTCACAGATGATACGCTAAGCGTTTTGATAAGAGTGAATGTGCTAAGTATTTACTATTACAGTGCAGTATAGTTATTGTAAGCGGGGTTCACTAGGGCCTAAATAGATAAGGTGCGTGTTACGTGTAGTTAGTGTGAAAATATATTATATACCCTTATACTTGGTGTTCAGGGTCATTTTTCAGAGTCGAAAGTAAATTGATAAACATTTATGATATACATATTCGCTCATTTCGAGATTTTACATACAAAGACATCTATGTGTGCACTAGACAAGCAATTTGAAAATGAAACCAATACTGAAAGTACGCGTCACAAATATTACGAACTAAATAACTTGCGCCTTGGAGATTAAAATTGTCTGGACTAAAGGAAAATTAGGATGATGAATATAACTCACATTTACTAAGTACAATTTCTTGATTGTTGTGTTGTTAACATAGTGACGTCATAACATAGTACTGTACCACTCCTTTTGCGTGTATATGGCTGAGTTTAAATATTACTATATCTATTACCTACTTACTCGTATTACCGACTATTTCACCATGTCTAGTGTACATAGAAGTCATTGGTTTATAATAATACAATGCGCGAATACACAAGCTTATTTGAAGTTAAAGACGATCCATCAATTACTACTAATTAAGTAAAAATGCTTCCTAATAGATCTGACAATACAATAATATTCATTCATGCCTTAACGGAATAATGGTAGTGATATAGATAAGGTGCATTGAACTGCATGTAGATTATATTCTAGATACGTTCATAATAATTATACATATAGCGGGTTTGGTGGCTGGCTGGGTTTAATGTAGATTTTCTTATCATATCATAAGGTACCTTCTATACATTATTACAATTTTTGTATTCATTTAATCATTGTTTAAAATAATTATTAATATCTACATTTAGCGTATCTCGTCAATCTTTTTGGCCGATCTGAATATAGCTGTAAGTTAATTACAGATAATATAGTCAAGAATTTAATACAAAGTCAAACTTTTATTATAGGTATATAGATTATACGTATAATATAATACGTTTTTATACCATTTATATATAAGAACCTAAGATGCACAGTCTCGAATAAACGTAACGCTCAAAAACCGTCTCCAAAAACTCACCGATATACCTAAGTAGTTATAGTTATACTATAGACTTATGTTTTTGGAAATTCAACCTTACGCAAATTGATTAAAGTTGTTTTTACAAAGCAGTGTACATAAAGTCCAAAACGGCGAGTGACAACGAGTCTATTTGAAATGATTTTATGCGGACGGTTTTGAGAAGTTAACTATGCATCTTAGTTTTTTATATATAAATGATTTATACTTAAATTTGAGTTCTGCGCATCTACTTATACTCAGAGCGGTCCAAAAGTTTGGTGTGGACTGTAACAAATTTAGTTTTATTTTATGTTTTATATATATTTACTTATATTTTTGTAACAGATATTCGGTTGTTGTTGGGTGTAACTATTTATAGTAAATTTATTAGAATAATATAATTTTAATATAGTTATTTTTTATTACATATAAATAGAATTATGTTTGTTAATTTCTCATGATCGTGCATTATTAAAATTACAAGCAATAAAGTAGTAAGTAACTGCATGAAGATTAATATGTATGAAAGATTTTCTTTGAAAAGTGAGAGCTGTAGAATTTAAGGGTAAGCCTTATTAGGTTAAGAGTTACGATTGAATGAATCAAAATGACGAAGTTTTCCTACGTAGATTGTAATAAAAAATAGCACGGCCGGCGTTATTATTGCAAAAAAATTGTATCAGTCTTCTTATTTGAAGTTATTAAAGTTACATAAATGAATTTGTTCTGTTTCATTTTCTAACTAAACCCTACGCTCTTATTCTTACCTCCTTCCATCAATTCGTATTTTATATCTCTTGCACGTTGGCTCATCTCGATCTACACTATTGACGTCAGGTCTAACTATCCACCATTAGCATACTTTCGGCACAATTTAGATTTGCAAGCAGATACGATTGTCTTACTTAACAAGTATATCTACAGCATGACTGGTTAAATAGTTGCAATACTCTCACAGATTAATCATTACTTGCTTCTCGTTCTAAATCAAAGAATAGGTGCTTAATATTTGAACTAATTATCTCGAGAAAAGCATCACGATACCATAAATTATTTATTTTCAAAACTATTTAAAATTATAATGACAAGATATTCAACAAAATATATTCGCGTAGACTGCTGTGGTCCGCTATGCCTCCAGATGTGTTACGATAATTTGCAATGTAGTCGTTAATTATAGCCACAGTGTCTGATTCGGTTAATATTATTCCTGAAATTATGTATAAATTTTTATACATCTTGTACCATCACGTCGATGTCCGCATGTTCGAATCCAGGCATGTACCAAATAATTTTTCGGAATTCGCCTACATGTACTCATTGAAATTAATAACATTATCGTCTGGCGATGAAGGAAAACATTGTAAGGAAACCTGAGAAAATGTTTTAAGAGTTACGCCATCTGTGGGAAAATATAGATCTGCATTTCTCAGAGTTTACGTCGTAGGCTGACGTGATTATGCCTATACCTTCCTTCGAGAAAAAGCCTGTGAACTTGCAGTAGGTAGGTTTCTTAAAAAGTTAATGTGATAATGTAACGTAAATCAAATGTGCTTGCGACTCCATAGTAGTCCGGTGAAGCTGTTAAGACGTTGCTAGGTCAATAACGTAGTTCGAAAAAAAATAGGCGACTCCACGCTCTTTTCTATTACAATTAGAATATGAATATATATTTTGCTATTTCCAAAAGTATTAATGATAATTTTAATAGCTTATCAATTGCCCAATGATATCGTCTAGTGTGAAGAATTTCATGAAAATTGGCCCAGAATAAAAAATCTTTCTATCTTTACAATTCCTAAAAGTACACACATCAAAAAAGTCTAAGCAACATGCGTGATATTACAAATTTTACCATTTATATTAATTAATTTCTAAGTATTCAAACAAAGTGCGTAGGTAAGTAAACTTTTTTGCTATTGATGACATACTGGCTGGTTGTAAAAAAAAATTTGAATATGTTTTGTTTTTTCATAAAATTCAAATGACTGCGAATTTGTTTGAATTTAAGTGCGTTTTAATTGCTACGTTTAGTCTTGATTTTATAATTTTACCAACCATTTAAATAAAGTTAGCGACAAAATTGAATTGTTAGATATTCTTTACGTCATGAAGCGACGTCATTTGATGGCAGATGAAATGCAAAGAGCTGTAGGGATGTTGCAAGCGGGAAGTGATCAATCTCAGGTATCTCGACATTTTGGCATTCATAGAAGTGTTCTTGTCGTCTTTGGCAGCGCTACAATAATACAGGAGAACCCGCTGAACAGCATCCAGGCCGTAAAAGGAGTACAACCACTCGGCAAGACCGGTACATACAACTGAATGCAAGACGCCAGCCGATGTTAACCGCTCGAGAGATAAGTTTGAGGCTACAAATGTCAAGTGGTGTTGATGTAAGTCCTCAAACTGTGCGAAATCGACTGCATGAGTACGGCCTACGAGCTCGACGCCCAATCAGGTGCCCACCGATACGTCACGTGAATCGCGCTCGTCGATATGAATGGTGTAGAGAACGCATAACATGGACCCAGGAACAATGGGATAAACTTATGTTTTCCGATGAGTCGCGATTCGGGTTTAAGCCTGATACAAGAAGGGTGCGAGTGTATCGTCGGCCCGGAAATACTGAAAGGCTCAGGTGCGTTCAGGAAGTTCATCCATACAGCGGCTCAACAGTTATGTTATGGGCGGGTATTATGAAGACCAAGCGAACTGAGCTCGTTTTTGTAAATGGAAACATGAATGCTGAAAATTACATTGAGGATATTCTCAGACCTTATGCCTACCCATTTGCATAAACCTTTGGCTCCGATTTTAGGTTAATGCATGACAATGCGCGTTCACATACAGCTCGGCGAACCAGGCGAATACTTTGCAACGGAGAACATCCGGGTATTGCCAGATCTCAACCCCATCGAGCATGCATGGGACATGCTCCAGAGACGTGTTTTGAAGGACTTGGACGGAGCGACAACAACCCAACAGCTGAAGGATTTGCTACAATTCCATTGGGAGCGAATACCGCAAGATGACATAAAGAGTCTCATTAATTCAATGAATAATCGTTGCCGACAAGTTCTGAATAGCAGAGGAGACCATACTTTGTATTAAATTGTTCTATTCTTTCACAATAAATACATTTTCTTTAGAAATTTCATTTTGTAAGAAAAAAGTTTAGTTTCTTATGTATCTTAGTTTCTACAGTATATTCTAATATTGTTCATTTCTGTTATTAAAAGAACTTATAAAGACAACAGCTGTTATTTTTACATCATAGAACCCTAAAGATATTATTTTACAAATAAAATACAACGTTATAATGTGAAGAACCATCCTAAAATTTAAATTAGTACATGTTGCTTAGACTTTTTTGATGAGTGTATTATTGACACTAACATAATTATACTTTATTAAGTGCAGTATAACATATACATATTTCGTATATGCATAATTTCATGGATTTCGGTTAAACCGTTTTTAAGCTTAATCCGGACACAGACAATATTTTAACAGCATATTCGTGATCAATAGTCCTTATTACCCGATATCGATTAGAAAATTTTGAAAAAATAAGAAATATACAAACAGAATGATCAATATAGATATGAACATACTACTTTATTTTATTTAATATAATAAATATGTAGCTCTGGATTTACACTAAGGGCACTGGAGACTAGTTCACAAGGACGGCAAAACTCGGTAAAATACTTCAACGCTTAGATTGTGAAGATATTTTTACATTGCCCGAGTGCTACGCTTGGGTTGAATCCGGTACTGATAACAAGACAAACCGCGCCGGTAATATTATAGATCTACGAAGCATAATTAACCCCTATAGAGAAATAACTTTCTAAAATTATTTCATAGTCCTTATCTACTATTTATAAGGAACTCATGGTTTTACCAGTGAATTCTTTTTCATTAATTAGATATTTTAAAGAAACTTACAGATGTTACGTATTATTAATATATAGATTAATATAATATTATAATGTATGATATGTCTATATAAATATAAATCGATTGCCGTATGTATGTAATCACAGCACTTAAGAACAGCTGCAGCTATTTGGCTAATTATTTTATTGTTGTGTGCGTAATTCTTAGGACAAGGTTTGTATGGTATATAATATTTGAAAAATCGTACAAAAAATTGAAAAAGGTACGTATATAATGCACCGCGCTCGCCGAGCGCTACTGCAGCCGGCTCGCGTTGTTTTTGTTTCGCAAGTCTAACCTAACCGAGTTATTTTTCACAATTTTGTAGTGGTCGGGCGCATCTGTCGGTTGGGCCTTCGGGGTTGCTCTTGATAAGACCGAAGCCCTATTATTTCACGGGCCTCGGCGAGGGCCACCACTTGGGGCCCATTAAATTATAAATGGCGCCCGTATCAGGATGGGGACCCAGATGAGGTATCTGGACCCACCCTGGACGGGCGTTGGCGGTTCGAGCCCCATCTCGCGGGGCTCGGACTGCAGATTGTAAGCGCGGAGGCGGCACTCAGTCGGTTGGTCCCCAACGTAGGAGGGCCGTGTGCCAGGCGCCGCCGACTCTAGATGGGAGTTGTGGGGGCGGTGGCTATCAACGGGGCCCGGTGAGGGCTGACGTCCTCGGTGCCGCGAATATGCAAGAACTGCGCGCTGTGCAGTGCATTCTGGCATTGAAGGCGATCAGGGGGTACCGCACCATAGCCACCGCCGCGGCCTTCGCGCTCGCCGGCTCCCTGGCCTGGGTGTAAGAGTTCACGGCGGAAAGAGAATTGGGGAACCTCTGGCTCCCAGAGAGATCGAGGGTAAGAGACGGGAGGACCGGGAGGAGGTATTAGGGCGTTACACAATCGACGCCGACCGGTCGGTCCTGCCGGAGTGGTGTAGCAGGAAGTGGGGCCCCATGTCGTTTCGACTGGTGCAGGTCCTCACCGGCAATGGCTGTTTCGGTTGGTACCTGCACCGGATCGCTCGAAGGGAGCCAACCGCCGTATGCTATGAATGCAGCGCGGAGAAGGATACTGCGCAACACACTCTGTCCGAGTGTACTGCGTAGAAGGGACAGCGCCGCATTCTGGCTGCGGCGATAGGAGGAGATTTTTCGCTGCCGGGTGTGGTTTCGGCCATGTTCAACAGCGAAGAGACGTGGTACGAGACGGCCTCCTTCTGCGAGGAGGGCCCATCTCAGTGCACAGGTCCGGCTGACGAGGGGAGGCAGCTGGTGTGTACCTATTCTGTCTCCCTATTAGGACAGAGCCTGGCGGTTACCCTTCGCCGAATGGACCGTGGGGCGGCTCTCCAAGGTGATTAGCATAGTACGATCCCTTGTCAGCCCAACAAACTGTCGATCGGTACACCGTGGGGTTTTAGTCCGTGCGATTCGGACATAACCCACGCTCTCCCCCGAAAAAAGATTAGATTTGTGTAACAAAGACAGTGCGAGCTGGTCGTGGCAGCGGTCGGCGAGCGCACTGCGGTGCCGTTTTGAGGTTATGTCACTGCTGAACAATCATTGATAATTTTGTATATTACCAATTTGATGATTTTTAAGTTAAACAAAACAGTTTCGTCTCGGTTTGGTTGGGTTAGGTAAGACTTGCGAAATAAGATAATGCGAGCAGGCTGCCGCAGCGGTTGGGTAGCGCGGTAAATTATGTACGTTAGTAGGTACCGGTAAAAAAATTTAGAATGAAAACCTCCATCCAAAAAAGTGAGTGAGACAGTAGTCAGCTATCCTTGCTATATCTTCAAAAATATTGACAGAATTGAACAGTTACCTAATGTTTCGTTCCCATTTTATTTAATTAGATTGAACATTCGGTCTCATTTTCTTTATTATCAGATGAAAATAAATTCTAATGGCATAGGTATTTATCCATATCAATACCAACAATTAATTGCTTTTTAATTACGTGTAAGTATATGAACGAATGGTATAGATGCCGTTCAAAGTGTATTTACTTACTTTGAGCCCACAGAATGAGAACAATTGTAGATCCGACACAACCCATTACACCTATTATATTTAAAGCCACTAATAAACATGTACGTTTATTTCGACTTTCACTGAAATATATAAAAAAGTGAAAATAATACTCATATTTCACCGTTCATTAGATAATCATTCCGTTACCTTGTCAATATGGCCTCCATTAACATACGCAAATAAGTAATTATAACTGATATATTTATGATATGTAGATATGTAAATGATTCAGTCTGTAATTTTAACTTATTTGAAGAATTAAATTATATCCTTTACACATATATTGAATGACTACTACGTTTTGTCATTGGATTTTTTTCGCGAATTTCCTGATTTTTCAAAATTGAAATATAAGAAGTAATAAAAGGTTGCATTCCTTTTTTGCGTCATACGTAATATAACTATACAGTTGTATTCGCGATTCTATATGAATAGATTCCAAGGTAGTGCGTTTTTGCAAATACAATAAAAGAAAATAAATGCTAGTGTATCATTTGTACCGTAATTATAGTCCGCGTCAAATTTTTTAACCGTTCTAAAGTAGATGCGCAGAACACAAAATTAAGTATCAGAGGGACGTAGTGAAGTAAAAGGGGAACAAGCTCGCCCGCGCGCGTACCTCGCCCCCTATTTCACCCACGTTGACACATGTGTCCTGTCATTATTATTTGCAGTACAGTTGCATTCAGAATTCAATTTAGTATTGTTGTTGGTAATTACACGTGATTGCTATTTTCGTTGTTTTCTTTTTCTTGTATATTTGTCTTTATTAGAACACCCATCCACTTCAAAAAATGATGTTTCTGTGGAAGGCGTTGTTTATTACAAATTATTTATTTATTATGAATATATTTTATTTACAATAACGGTATTGTAACACGCATATTACCTGCACAGTATATGCTACAAGATATATCCCATAGATAGAAACAAATACTGCATAAGGCGGATCATTCAATTACAGTACGCGATCACCCAAAACTCCTCAACCAGGTGATTAAATGTTATTTGGATATAATTATAACTGACAAATACATAATGTGGCGAACTGTTAATTTTTTAGCTTTGTCTATCGTTCACATACTATTGTCCATTTCTAGTTTTTACTGTTGTTTTATTATCCCAATAATGATTCAATTTTTATTATCTGTTTATTTTTATCTCAAATATTTTGCAAATATTCTGTATGTATGTAAAATAAAGAGGTTTCCGTAAATTAGCTGTCAAAGCGTTTACAAGATGACACAATCGAAGTCGAATCTTTATTCTACAAAATCTCTTGAAAGTTGTAATGTAGTCGATGTACTGCCACATTCTTATTACTTAATGTAACAGGCAAATATCTCCTTGAATCATAATTGATTAAAAATGTACTACTGTACGTATAATATCGTGACAAAGATGAATAAATATCAATGTTAATTTGTTATGGTAATATTTTGAATTTGTTTTGTACACTTTACTTCTTGACTGTACTATGCGCAAAGCTGAATTCAAAGCTACATTCAGAGCGGTCATATCATTTGACGAGAACTATACTTAAGTACCTCCGCACAAATACCTGTGGCCGTGTCTATAAAATTATATTTTCTTATGACAATCATTTAGTCTTGCAGACATTGACATTATGACATAAAATATTAGTGCTGTGATCAACACGAATATCCTCAATTATGTATCTATCTATCAGTCTATTAATAATCTATTCTAAATATTCGATATAAGCAGAGATGTAACTAGGTTTTACTTGTGGAGAGACTGTAACAAAAAGAAAACTGGATATACTTAAGATAACTTATTTTGTAATAAATCAAATAAATGTATTAATTAAAAAAAAATATCAACTCTAGGTACTGAGTAGGGCAAGTGTCCCTTCAGCTACAGTCTCGCTACGTTCATTGAATAAAATGTTTACCGACTTAATGTCGGCTTAATGAACAATTATGACAGATATTATATTCGGACGGCATTTTCATCGCGGATTTGCTATAGCTCGGTAGTTCTTATTGTATAGTTTTCGACAACCCTATATTTTTATTTATTTGAAGTCTCATGTAACTTACCTTATTAATGATGTTAAAGCGAGTTAAATTTTATTTGATATTTATCGCGTTCTGTGCCAGTTTCGTTTTGCTTACTTTTATAAATCAATATTCATATAACACGAACTGTTGCGCATCTCCAGAAAATCCCACTGTTATAAGGAATCTCAAATATTACGAAAAAGAAGAGGAAATCTTATTGCAGTCGGAACCGACGATATCTTATAGTAACTCTTCACACACGGAGAAGTTATTAGACAGAACTCGAAGAAAGATTAGACATGAACTTCGAAGTAATAATTATTCTGGTGCCAGTAAAATAAAAGATTTGATCATGGAAGCCGGCGGTCAACCTGTTAGAAGCTTAATAATATCTGCTTGGAGATCAGGAAGCACTTTTCTCGGCGAGTTATTAAATTCGATGCCTGGCAATTTCTATCATTACGAACCGTTTTCATACTATAAAATTATGACGATTAGAGGCCCCCCTGTCGGAAATAAAGCTGTGAATACTATCAAAAACATGTTTAAGTGTACGTATGAAGGGATGGAAGATTACTTCAACTATGGAAGAAGTTATTTGGACCAATTCAGACATAACGCAAGATTATGGGACCATTGTAAAAGTAACAATGAGTTGTGTTTTGATTCTAATTTTACGGGAAGAATGTGTAGACTTTTCCCCTTTCACAGTATGAAGGTTGTGAGATTCAGATTACGGCTCGTCAAAGAAATATTAGATGATAAACAGTTAAGTAAACACACATATCCATATTAAATGATATTTCTATATGATTTTTAATGATTTTTATATGCATATGCGGGGTCGAAAAAAAACCAAAACCCCCAGCCCCCTCGGCATTGTGATTAACCTTTCTGGTCCCAAAAACCACAAAATTTCATTAAATCGGTCCACCGTTTAGGAGGAGTTCAGTCACATACACACCACACAAGAAATATATATATTAAATAGGTAGACAGATTTTCTGTGAGCATGTTTAATGTGTACAATCCTAGTACATTATATTGACATTTGTCATAAGTTATTAACTAGTGTTTGCAATCCCGGGTAAAATATAATCATATAAAATTATATATAGTTAGATATACTCATATCATTACATAGTATAAAACAAAGTCCCCCACCGCGTCTGTCTGTCTGTCTGTTCGCGATAAACTCAAAAACTACTGAACGGATTTTCATGCTGTTTTCACCGGTAGATAGAGTGATAAATGAGGAACGTTTTAGTATATGTCAATTTTTTTGTTCATAATCAGGGCGGGACAACGTCTGCCGGGCCCGCTAGTATAATTATATATAGACGCTCCAGAAATTAATGTATCGTTATATCTAATTATATATAACTATATATAGTTAGATATACTCATATATAATTAAATATAGACGCTCGAGAAATTAATTTATCGTTATATATAATTAGATATAATTAACTTGGTAATTCCATATATAATCATATATAACTATATATAATTATATATAGTTTTTATGTAAGGGCGCGAAAACTTCTTACGACTGCTATAAAATATATTGATTTTTTTCTACTTTATGTAAATTTAATATACACGTATTATATATATAATCCTTCCGGAAATAATTATCTAAATGATAGAAAAAATCGTATCATAATCAGTTTCGTAGTTTCAAAGAAATCAGGTAACACATTTACAGAGACCAAAAGCGATTTCATGTTACAATATTTTTTGATAGATAATCGACCCACGATTAATGACATTTAAAATACACTTTATTATCATTCTTTAATGCGCATAAGAATTATGTTACCATAAACCTGCTCGGTAATGTAAAATTTATTGTATTCTGTCTAATTTCACTATGTTTATACAACGACACAACGAATCAATGAGTACTGATAGTAGGTAACTATTTAAATATTGGCAATAACGTTATTACTGAAATTTAAGATTACTATTACTAAGAAAAGAATAAAAAGACCCATAAATATAGTGGTAGCAAATTTAAACACTTTTTTTGTTTAAAAGGCTGATATTTAATGTGAGAATTATTATCGACGTCTGTAATTAATTATTAGTGTTACCCAAAATCTTTCTTGGTCTTGTTCTTCCATTTTCTCAAAACCGCCTAATTATAGCCACACCAAGACCTAGACTGGCACTTAAAAGATTGGAGCAAGAACAAGACTCCTACGGTTTCGCTGTTAATTCAAACGGAGCTAGGAATATTATTGTGTTTTTGAATCCAATATCTATATTGATATATGTTCTTTAGTATCACCATCCTATGGTTTCATCACAATATTTTTGTTCATCGAAAGCTCCAGCTCTTTCGCAACGATTCGAATCTTAGTCAGACGACCCCGTTTCTGAAAGTACCAACCACTCATTGTGTTATTCAGTCGTTTGAGGACAAAACTGCATCTATAGTTAAACAATTATATTTTAATTCTAATGTCCGGTTTCTGAGTCACATTTATCTGTTCAATAGCGATATCGGTTCGTTATCGTTCAATATCGGTTCGATAACTTGTCAATTTGGATTTCTGAACAATCATACGATAAACCTCCATTAAACTTAACTGGCCAATCTGGGCGTTTATCTATTAGATAGGTTTTATTTGACACTTCAAATAGTTTTTAATATCTTGACAATGACATGTCATTGACGAACAACTAACGAATTGAAAAGTTTTGTATCTAAAATAATTAAATTTATAAGTAAATAATTTTCAAATTAAATTGAACCATCTACTAATCTCCAAAGTATTTTTAACACTCTTTCTTAAAAAGAGCCATGTAGCGAACATCAAAGACCTAGTTATGGGATTCATATTTGTCATTATGTACTCAGAAACACATTGACAGTTTATCTTGTGGATAACTTTATTGAGGTTAAACTAATGATAGTTTAAACGAGTACCTCAGAAACCGGGCATAACCGAATCAAAGTAAACAGACGCTCGTTTCGGGGTTTCTAAGAACCTGAGATAAAATACTTAAGCATTATAGGAAGAGTTTACTGTAGTAATTTAATTTTAGACACTCAATATATAACTAACCTAACATCGTTTTAAGATCTAAACTAAAGCGTTCAATATACAGCAAAAGGCTAATAGGTAATTGCGGGACTTGTAAGACTTCTATAGCAAGACCCGAGACCGAGACCAAGACCAGGTGTATTAACGTAAGACCTAGCTAAGTCTTGTCTTAGTTTTGCATTTGAGCAACACTATTAATTATATAGTATATTATTGATACAGACTCAACGTGAAGGTCGTGTTGTTAATACGTGATCCACGTGCGGTGAAGCAGTCGCGACGGTATTGCAATTTCTGTCGGCCTGCACCAGACTGCTGGGAACCGAAGGTCATCTGTGCGGATATGATCAGCGATTATGTTGCTGCTGGTCGTCTAATGAAACAATATCCAGGCAAATTAATGTTAGTTTTATTAAAATTTTCTCTAAATTTATCAATCCTAAAAATTTCCTAATAATCCATTAAAATATTATGCTAAAAAAAGGAAAAGCTATGTATCTCGAGAAATGTTGATCTTAGAGATTTGATTTAAGACTTTTTTTGTAGAAGTGTCTTCGTAACATTTTAATAATAAAAAAAACAGAAAATTTCTATTAAATTGGACTTCAATGACCTGTACTGGCCAGTGTGAGTTATAATTAAGTCGCAATAGGCATTATTAGCGCGCAATCCCTAGTAGTTCCTGAGTTCGAACGATATAATAGTACAAAGTGCCGCCGAGTTACAAAAGTGAAAAAAACGTTTACCGGTATTTTAAATGTGAAATCTTCTCGTACTCTGGGAAAGTACTTAAAGTTAATATTAAGCGCTCAAAATTTTTAAACAATTTTTTTAATATTTTTCCAACCAAAATTTTGCGTCGGGACAGGAAAAATAATAATCGTTCAAAAAAGCACCCTAATCAAGGATTATTACCGTCTTTTATTAATGTGACACAATCTATCTCTGTAAATATATAAAAATCCAGTGTCATGATGTTGTTCCACGATGAACTCCTAAACTACTCAATCGATCTTCATGAAAATTGGCATTTATATATAATTTGGTTCAACTTGAGATAACGGATAATTTATATTTTTGATTAATGGCCTCAATATTTTTTTAATAACAAATTATATGGTTGTCAATGTAGATTATTGTTATTAATTGTAAGTTTCACACAGATGGCGCTTTAAATTAGTTTGTTGGCAGAAAACTGTAGGACCGATTGTTATAGATATGTCATGGATGGCGCCACGTTTTAATTTTGAATTTCTCTTTCAACTCCAGTTTACTTGATGGTGCACGTGTTCTGTTAATCTGATTACTACGTAACCTCGCTTTTTCTGTATCAAGTTTTTAGGCAGACTCATTACCCCATAATACCAAATAGTTGATCATAATTTTAATTCAAGATGTAGTAACTGAGCCACAGCAACGCGTTGCCGGCTCTGCTAGTATAAATATAAAATATTCTTCAAAATCATATGATGATAGAACTTTTTGTTACCCTGAAGTTATAATAAGTTGTAGTAAGTTAAGCATCTATAGATGTGTTCCGGCTGTGGCACTAGAGAGCCAGTTCCTCTAAGTTTAGCATATTTACCATTTTCGACCACACCCTTAATTAGCATCAGGTGAGATTGTTGTCAAAATTGTATACAAAAAACTTATAAAAGACATTTTTATCTACATTAAATCCCTATAGTGACGGACATATTTAACTAGATAAAGATTCATAATATATTTATCAAATCAGTATGGTAATTAAGCTTTTAGCTTTTTTTAATAATATAAAAAGAAATATAAACGTTTAGTCTGGTGTTAATTAAGACTACGTCCGGTACCGCTACTACACACCCGAGAGGCGAAACTACAATTTCACCGGAACGTTACTAGCGCCACATTACATTGTATACCGGGGGAGCCACTATTGACCTGCGATACGGCGCTATTGACTATATCGTGGGCGTTACTAATGACCTCAAATGCTATTGGTTATCAGCTGTTCATTATTGACTCTGGTGTGAAACGTCATTGGTTGGAGATCGGCATAAAAAGGGCAAGATGTTATTGATCGGCACGCACTCCTGTGTGGAAGTTATTGTAAGGCGAAGCTCTGCCTGGATAAATAGTCACAGTTCCTACAGAGTGTTATTAGCTTCTCTGACCGAACGGCTAACTATACGTATTTTGTAACACTGGGTTATCCTTAGGAGATATACTATCGTGTTCTTAACACATTGGTTGCTGGCATCACATCACCGGCTACTTGGATTGCTTTTTGTAACATAAAAACGCATCACTAGTTAGCGTACAAACACGAGTTAACTCATGACCGATCAACAATGCGCTATACTCGAACAAATTCATAGTATTTATTACACACTCTGTATAATCATTAGTTCTTTAATAATTATCTTTACATACGTATCACAGGGTGCTCCGTTACGAGGATTTAGCATTGGATTTAAGAAGCACAACAGGAAAATTAATGAAGTTCCTCGGATTAAGTACTACGAAGTCAGTCGATGACTTCTTAAATTCTCACACAAATGTAGAAGTAGCAGGCGTGACTTCTACTTATAGAGTAACAAGCGAAATACCATTCAAATGGAGGAGAGTTTTGGACTTTGCCTACGTAGACGAAATTCAGGTATGTTGTGTTCCATTTCTACTTAGTATACATATGTTATATATATCGATTATGTGTAGCTACTACTGATATAGTCAACAACATCTTGAATAATAAATACACCTTCTTTCCTTTAAATGAATCGTAATAAAACCGAAATCTTAATTATGAAATATGTCGGAAAATGTTTGCGTCAGGTGGATGTCCAAGAAGATTCTGGAATGTTCTCCCTATTACCACTAAAATTTCGCTTGCAGATACCCTTCTCCTCCCTATCTTCGACTATGCTGATACTTGCTATTTAGATATTTTTGAAGCTCAACTTGATAAACTGGGACGACTAGAAAATTTATGTATTAGGTTCATATTCGGTTTACGTAAGTTTGATCGCATATCAGAATTTCGAACTAAGCTAAAATGACTCCCTGTGAGTCTTCGTCGGAATGCTCGCACTCTCTTTCTCTTACATAGTACCCTAACCCTATCGCTCCTCTGTACTGTAATAGTTTCATGTTCCTGTGCGATACGCATACTCGAATTTTCAAATCATCAGGTTATATAACGTTAGAAGTCCCCGCTTGTGCCACTAATTTTTGCGCAAAGTTCTTCACAGCAGGCTGCCCAACTATGGAATGCTCTACCGATTTAACATTTCGCTTATGTGTATACTTCTATATGTACTACCATAAATTGTTTTTAATATTCATGTGGTCTATATATTATTTATATTTTATAATATGTTTTACATGTATGTATGTTACAGAGTACGTGTCGTTAATTCATGTGTTATTAATTAGTTTTTGTTTTACATGTACACCCTAAATACCCGCGATTGTACCCCATGGAACATATATATCCAAAAATTGCTTGAAAGAGATTGTTATTAGCAATAAGTTCTCCCTTTGTGCTAATACCATAATTTGAAATATTTAATTTTGTGAACAATGCAAGCACTGTTACTTCACGTCGATGTTTCTATGAGGGAGGTGGTAGTACCCCGGGTGAGCCGACCCATTTGCCCTATTGTATGCTACCCTTTGATAGGTTGTGTTATAGTTATCTTAATGCAAAATATATTTAGATATAGGTACAGTATCAGTAGTGTACAATGGGCATGTAAATCCTTAGTTAAACATCTATAGTATAGATTCTATACATATAATAAAAAGGAATTGTCTGTATGTTAAATATCAAAATGGAACTTTAACCGGCAGATAGCGGACATTTTGAAAAGTAATTTAGATTAGCTGTTAACCGTGGCCTCGCCCACGGTGCTATCTCCAAAACGGTTCGAACGATTTTCAGGAGAATTTCACTGGCAGATAGCTGACCTTATAAGAAATAATTTAGGTTATTCTATTTTAGATTAGGTGTTACGCGCGACTTCGTCCGCATGAAATTTAGCAAAAATATATTGTTCACTGTAAACATGTGCGTAAGACTTAAGACATCAAGAATAAATATAATTTAAATTCATATATGTGTATCTATGCATTCGTATTCTGAATTATATTGTCTTTTTGGTCATTTTGGCGGCCATTTTGTTTTATTTATCACGCTTTCGTTTACATCACTCAGTAACCATAATCACATATAAGAATATTTTATCGAGTTCAATGAGCACTTTTTAAATTGTTAAATATTAAAAACTTCTTAGACAGATCGAAAGTTTTATATCTTGATTTATATTTATGTAAGATTTCAATCAGTTCTTTCGTTGTTTAATATTCAACATTATAATTATTGATAGTAATTTTGAAGACAGAAGGGGTCTTTCTAATAAGATATTAGTCTATAAACGTATAACGTATTGACAATATGGGCATATTATATCATTATCTATCTTTAAGTCATTGTTTCATTAGTTCGTAATACAGTGTAAGAGAGCACTGAGGTAGTTATATGGTGGATTAAGGTTCTAAATATGTTGCTGATGATAAACCTATTTGATACACAATTAGTATTTATATATGTAATGTATATATTACATGTTACTGTAAATAGCGTGCGTGTCGCGTACATACAATTATGTTTAAAGACCATTTATATAATTTTACATGGACTCACAATTTTATATTTCTTTAATACAATTTAACTAAAAACGCGTGCGGAGCTGCGGGTACAGCTAGTTTGAAATAAATATGTACATACCAAAACTTTCTAATGTTCTGGTTAGTACTACGAATATCAGTAGGAATTATATTGAGGTAACAAATGTTATACAGATTTAAGATATAAAAACCAATCACAAGTCAAAACTATAAATAATAGGCTTTATATGTCATCACTACATATTATAAAACAAAGTCCTCTGCCACGTCTGTCTGTCTGTCTGTTCGCGATTAATTCAAAAACTACTGAGCGGATTTCGATACGTTTTGATTCGTGAGGTAGATTTAGGTGTATAATTAGTCACGGTTTTTTTATACTCAGGGCAGAATAACGTCCGCCGGGCCCGCTAATATTATATAAAGTATAGAATTTTAAAATAATAGTAAAACATTTTATTCTATCCTTACTTCCTTACTAATATTATAAATGTGAATATGAGTATGTTTGTTGGGTTCCATGCCGAAACTCAACCGATCATCGTGAAATTTCATCCACAAAAAGATACTTTTCCAGAGAGATACGTCAAATCGACAATAATGCGAGTCAATTCGCAGGTAAAAACTAACTATCATTATTTATGTTCTAGATGGCGTGCTATGAGGCCATGGATTTGTGGGGCTACCGCCTTGCTCACAACGCGTCGCATATGGCAAGCGTAGATTTTTTCCCGTTAGAATCTTACACACTCTAAACGTAATTAAGAACATGCAGGAAACGAAAAAAATAATTAAACATACACATGTGCTCCAACAAACTGGCAAAAAATGAGAAACTTAAGAAATATGGACAATGTAATGATAACGAGAATCTACAATAGAATACACGACGCCATACGATGGATTCGACACTGAGATAAACATTGTAAATACAACCTGGAAATAATACTATTTTAAAATATGTTTGTTCGAATGGTTTCGGATAATAGTCAGACAGGCAAGTATATGCTAATATACAGTGACAAAACGAATAAGTATCTCTTAGGCTTGATTCACACTATGAAGTCGTTCACGGTTCGATCTCGCTTCGGTAAAATATTCTTAAACAAGATATTAATCGGAGTATTCTCACTATCGTATGGCTCTATTTCTGATTCGATCTCGCTCCGGTACCGGTTGGTCGAAAAGAATATTTGCCTGGTGCGAGATCGGACCTGGCATGGCTTGTACCGACAGTGTGAATACGTTTTTGTTTCAACTCCAGTCTTCCCTCGGTCGTGCAGGGAGACGTTACATTTTTCTTCTAGTCATGGCTAGTAAGAAATCGATCCTTACTCCTTTGTTTCTGAACTGATTATGCTTTCTTCTTTTTTTTAGTAGATATTGGCGAGCTTTAGTGTTATCGAGAGTTTTTTGGATATAGTTCGTTTTCTCTACTTAACGTTGAAAAATGAAAATGAATGTCAGTTGAAGTTGAATTACAGCCACTCGTATTATTTTATTACTTATTATTGTTATTTTGAGACATTATAATTAACTTGATTTTTCTTTATTAAATATCATAATAGTCACGCAGGCCAAATGGGTAAATATTAATATAATTTGATAACACATGCCACACAACGCAGCTCACATTTGTTTTTTTTTAACATAATGTGTTTGTCAGCCTCAAACGGCATTGCAATCTAATTTGAGGTCTGTAATAATAATTTGGTACTAATACAACGCTAGGCGCTTCCGTTTTACAGTAGAAATAGTTTTATAACTATAATTTTCTTTTTGTCAATTAATCTTCCAGACTATTCGTACCATTATCGAGTATGTAACAATATTACAAGTGTCTTGTGATCATTTGAATATTCTATCAAGTTTTTTTTTATATCATTGGACGCAAACGAACAGGTGGTGCAACACCAAGGGAGTCGCAAGTGCGTTGCCAGCCTGTTTGGGAGAGGGGGAGTAGGGTATAGGGGAGGTATGGAGAGAGGAGGGTAGGGGGGAGGGTAGGTGGGTAACCGGCGCTGTCACTGACCAAACGAAACGCAACAATGCAAACACTGTTACTTCACGTCGGTTTTCTGTGAGAGAGTGGTACAACCCCGGGCGAGCCGACCCATACATGCTGAAACCAATAATAGCTTCAGCGTGGCTCTACCACCTACAAAAGATGGTGGCTCCCTTGGTAAAACTTTTCATGGAGTTTTTGTGGCATCTCAGAATTCCTGTTCCTTTGTATTATTTCCCGTCCGCTTGACTTGTGCAGAAATACCGATCTATACAATACCACCAATATTACAAAATATAGAGTCAAATAACGCAAGATTATGAGTAATATAAACTAAGATCCCGCCGAAAATTCCCAGAAATAGTTGTATTGGACTTAGTGATACTTCCAACTTCAATATGTACAGATTTCACTATTCTTCAAATTATTATATTACACATATGTATATTAGAATTTTGCGAATAATGACAATAACTTTATTTATTGAAAAAGTACAGTATATTACAGGATTATCTAATAGCATACAGTTTTGCTAAATATATATGTATTCTAACGCCTATAGGCCGAGCCTGTATCTTAGATACTAGGCTCTTCTCGTAACATATTACATCATATCTATATATATATATAAGAGATTCCCACCTATATATTGACTCATCACGATATCTCTGGAACCATAAGGCGTAGCGACTTGAAATATGGTAGGAATATTCCTTTCGCCGAGTAGAGGTCAGCTAAGAACGGATTTTACGAAATTCCACCCACAAGGGGGATTGCGGGGGGTAATCAGGGCGGGACAACGTCAGCCGGGCCCGCTAGTCCTAGATATAACTTATTTACATTAAATTAATTACTGTTTTCGTGTACACCGTTTCTTATACATGTAAACATATCATACTTTGAAATGAATTATGTTTAATCGCCGTATATTATAAGGCACGGTGGAAGGGCTTATTTAAGCCATTTTTCTAATAAATCAATATATTTGGTAAGATGATTTATTTTTTTATTTTGATTCCTTGTTTTATTTTCATTGAAAAAACATGATAGAAAAGGAGAAAAACAAAAATGTGCAAATTATAGAGAAGGAGAGTCGTATGTATGGAGCATAACGAACGCTCTTTCCTTACGTGACGATTTCTACCGGTCAACCCCCAACGAGGCGCTTCATTCCAAAAGTAGTACTCAATCAAGATTAGCAGTTGCATTTGAAAACCATCCCGTCTTGCCATACTGTACCATATCGGACTATATCGTACTATATATACATATCGTACTATAGACTGTTACCATATCGGATCATATTATTAATTACTATTAGGTGAGATTGTGTGATCACAATAAAAAGCTACAATAAATAATATAAAATCGATTACATTTAAAATTTATTAAATCGTACTCATCTAACGAACTATTGTTAATGAGTGAAAGAGTGGCAAGCATCCATCCATCCTCACAAATGTTTATGTTTATGGTATTCATAGGAGTAATATAGCTTCTAATACAGTTTGGGGTTAATATGAAGTATATTATAGTCCCGTGAAGCTGTTAAGACCTTGCTAGGTCAATAGCGTAACCATTACGAGAAAAAAAATGAAGTTTATTATTATCCTTAATTAAGTTTTGGTCAATGGACACCATTGTAAAGATTATGCCAAGCCTCGATTCAAATAAAATATCTACAAATATAATTCTTATCAAAGATGACCGTTATACGGTAGAGATAGGTATTACAAATAATTTATCAATATATACCAGGTAAAAAGTTTAGTACTCGCAGTATTCTAGGATATGATACTTCATGGTCACATTTAACATATAAAATAATAATATCAAAACAAATATTAATAAAGAACATAGAGAATCTAAATTAAAGTTTATTCTAAGACGTTCAAAAGTATAAACACAATCGTAATAAACTTAGGAGTAATGACTGTTGCCTAAAGCTGTAAGGGGCGACTCGGAGTTAATAACCTTCGATAATGAAACGGACAATATACCCTTTGGTTTGTTCATACCATTTCCACGTTCACTTTCAAGTGAAAGTGAAATCTCCCAACGCTCATTGACACTGTGCTTTAACATAGAAGCGTAGAGGATTGCGTATAATTTTTCTATTTTTCTATATAATTAGGTCAAATATTATGCACCTATTATTTAAATTTATTTAAGACGAGAATCGAGTGCATACTATCCTCTATAAATATTGCTACTGTCTAAACTTTCACCCTGTATATAAATAGATGTTGGTATATGCCGGAAATTGATATAGCATATGTTATGCTTTACGTTTGATCTATCACCATAAAATTCTGTATGTGTAGGAATTTTTCATGGAGAAAGAATTTATAATGATAATAATAATGTTAAAATGTTCATTTAATCATTTACACTTACATTATACGCTATGGAAACAGAGTTTTTGACCTACTAACCTCCAAAATAGGTTGCCCTGTGTCTTGGCAGTTTGTTTACCTCCGAACAAATATTACATAAGTAGGTCGTTTCCTTTATTATTACGATGAGGTAAGAGGAAATAAGATAAAATATAAATGAAGTGCTCCTTAAATATAAAAATTATTTGGAGAAAATTAATATATAAATTACTGACCGGTGCCTCAAGTGTGTGTATGTATGTTCTTGTGGCATTTTGTGTATGAGTGTGTATAATGTATGTGCCTGCATAAGTGTATAGGATATATATCGTTCATGTTACTATAACTCATCACTAGGTAGTATACAATAACTTCTGTGCAATATCCGGTATTTGATTGCAACGTCGGGTTGAAGAGCGAGACATCTGACTAAGATCGGCTTACTTCGGTTTTGTAAAGCATTCTTTCTATCGCACAGCGCAATGACTGCGGTAGATAAGGATAGTGCTATACGAAGCCAAATTTAGCGGACTATCTTGGTCTCGTCCTCGACGTGCCATATTGGTACTGGTACTGTTTCTTTTAACTGATCGTAGGAAAGTTAGTATTTGTATGTATTTAAGGATGGAAATTAATTACACAATATAGAATTCGATATAACCCAAGTATTTATTACAAAAAATATAATGAAAAGTCGGAGGCAAAGCTAGTATTTAGTATATTCTAGCGAGCAGTGCAAATGTTCCAACTATCAGTACACAAGCGAGTATCGTCATAACGGACATCGAAAACATATTCTGCATTATTCCTGAAAAGTCCGGGGCGGCATTCCTGTATTGATCAGCAATGAGATGTTGATGATCTGAAAGAATTAAAAGATTGAAATGATTAATAATTTAAACAAACACCTTGATAAATAACATTTTAAACTAAAATCTAATTAATTTCTACTTTGTTTCAACTCTGAGACGTAACTTCATGGAGATATAAAATGATTTCTATACTAGGTGGATAATCAAATTGTAAACAGAACACGACAGTTTTGTCCTTCTAAATCCAAACCAAAATACACCGGTGTATATTCATTTTTATAAAACGTTACGCGTCTATGGATCACAAGTTCCATGTCACTAGAAATTTTTACAAGTTCTTGTAAATTACGTATATCAAAAATACGAGTTAACAAACAAACAAACGACAAAATACCAGAACATTTTATACGAGTTTATGTGAATTACATTTATCTAATAGTTCCACAATTGTAGATTCTATAAACTAGAATTTTTAATTTACAATACCTATACTTGTTACATAAGTAGGGACTGTAATTAATTTCTATATTGTAAAAAATGTCGCTATTTTATTATATAAGTACTTTGATTTTGTGTATAAATAAATTAACTTATGCTTTAGAGTCAACGGAAGTTTTCCTAGTTATTTCTAACAAGTTATTATCTACATAGGCGTTTATCATAAACCAAGTCACAAGTATGAAAAAGTACATCGCTTGTACCTTGCATTGTTAACTTTATTGATAACTTTGATAAACACACTTTTATGGAAATGCATTAATTTACAAGAGACAACGATTGTAATGTAAGGTTTTTAACGTCTGATAAACAGGTCGTGATGACCTTGAACATGACAAACCCAACACAATGGTTTGAGTGTTCCGGGATGTTGACCGATCAAGGAATATACCTAGGAGAAGAGAGTTTTCAATCAGATCGCAGATATTTTTGGCCTGCTTGTTTTTGAGTGATCAGTTCTGTTTTCAAAATTGGGCATGTTGGAGTTACTTTATCGTGATATTATAAAAAAATATTTATTAAAGAGAATAAGATATAACACTCAACGCAGACTCCTTACGTATAGTTTGTCGAGTATATTTTTCGACGCTGTGTGACAAGTTCTGCCGTCGGGTTTTAAGTTAATAGACAGGTTTGAATGTTTACACGAAATTATCAAAACACGTCCACCGTTCGAACACGAAGTGAAAACATCATAATTTCTATTTGTCCAACTAATTATACGGTAAATTTCCGATTATGATATTTTGAATAACAGACAAATACTAGCTTTATGCGCAGTTCGTTACGTTGTATCTTTTTATCACGCTTTTTTATTAGCTTCACCTGTATGTATGTATGTAACCGACCCCTTTGAGCTCGATTTTGTCCTACTTTGAACGATCAGATTTAATTCAAACTTTGCACACCTGTCAAAGGTCGATGACAATGCAATAATCCGAAAAAAAAGTTAAAAAATTTTTTTAACTAAAAAATGAAAAATAAATAATAGTTTAAAAAAACACGCTTTCATATAAAATCCAACTAAAAAACAGAAAATAAAATTTAATAAATTTGGATTAAGAATAGTGTAAATTAGAAATAAATGTATATTTTTGTAAAAAGTGACAAAAAAAATGATAAAAATACTGATATCTGGAGGTGCTGATATTAACAGTGACGCATCGCATGTTATTATTTATTTATTTTAACCGTCATACCATTTGTTACGCTAGAGTTAATGACTTCAAGAATACCTATGTAACAATGAGGTCCTTATGATTTATAGGCAAGACAATGTCTTTGCACTCCTTCGTTTAATTACGTAAAAGTCTGGTGTCTAATATTATTCTTTTATTTTTGTTAGAGTCCAAGCACACGAAAAAGAGTCTATTAAAATTAATTTAAAATCGGTTTCGGTATTGCACACATATATTTTGTTATTATAATGCTATATAAATCCCGAAATAAGCAGAAAGATGTAGTATAATTTTTTCCTAACCTCGCAAACTTTTTTATTTCTATCAGATTCACTGAATATTTTCACATTGAAGATATTTTTACCTAGTATACCTATATGCTTAAGAGCTATATTAATTGCGCCTGCTTCTTTGGGAATAAAAAAAACAAAGGCTCAATCCAATCAATATAATTAGTAGTCTAGAAATATATACAAAAAATTCCGCACTGAATCGTCATAGTTCTATGCCAATATGTTCAGTAATTTCGACGTCATTATGCCTCAATTTATTTTATTGTATTTAAATATAAGGTGACATGAAATATATATATCCTACATACTGAAGTACTGAACCAACACAGCTACGAACATAACAAGTTTCGCGTCTATTTACAATTTCGAAACCAATGTTGTAGTCACACAGTTCGACATACGGCTTCGTAATTAATCAATGATTTTATATTACTAGGAACGATTTCTATTTCTAAATAGCTACGATCATTGCTCTGCTTATGCTAAATCCCTTTATAATCTCAAAAACAGACAGAAATGTTATTTGAACTTATCTTCAAAACCCACAAATCGAGCGCAACTGTAGTTTTATTTTTTCAATACACAAGACTTATGTGATCACAAATTGACGTAGTATATATTCATACTGAATGTTATTTTTGTTTCAATGACTGGCGGGCCCGGCGGACGTCGTCCTAACCTGATAATAAAAAAACCTTGACAAATTATATAACCTAAACCATCCTCATGAACCATTTTATCGACTGGTAAAAGCCGTACGAAAATCCGTTCAGTAGTTTTTGAGTTTATCGCGAACAGACAGACAGATAGACGTGACAGAGGACTTTGTTTTATAATATTTAATGATGATATAGTATCAAGTAAATAGGCGCAGATAAGAAGTTTAGTACTTTCATCTTCTTTGTTTTTCAACCGATTTTCTATTTCTTCGCTATTTTCTTTATTTGGACCGTTTATTTTGAAAGTGGTGTAAGTCCATTTGAGAAAAATGAGCTATCACGTAATTCATGCTTAATTTAATGTAAATTTTTTATATATAACTAGTCCATGTTTAATTTCTCAAAAAAATCCCATGTTTTGTACAACTTAAAATCGGTCGGTAAATGAAATTGCATAATCATCGATTATGAAAGTGGTGTAAGTCCAATTGACAGAGGTAGGTGGCATAGCAGATGGATACCGATCAGTGTTTTGTTATTTTTCATTTATTTTATACTAGCTGTGTCCCGCGGTTTCACCCGCGGACGATTTGCATTGTTTCCCCTCCGTGCTTCCACTACTCGTAAGTTAAAAGATAGATATTAAAAAATTAGAGAAATGTATTACAAAATGTACAGCGCATAACCTGTGAGAAGAAAATAAATACGACAAGGCTGTATGACTCCGTATCTTTGCCCGTATTTTGGCGAATTAAAAAAACAACAAAAACAACAGTAGTAAAATTATCAATTTATTACCTCTACGTCCTGGAAGACCGTTAAAATTTGAAAAAATCGCCCTGGAGCCTTTGTACCAAAATGCCAGACCTATTACGTACGAAAAATATAAAGACATGAAGCAGCTACTACCCTATATACTTCCGGTGCATCATGCATATTTTGAAACACTACCACATGCAGAGAATAAGTAAATTCTTGTAATCAGTATCTTGTAATGACAATGTAATTGCCGTCTAAAATAAAATTTTATGTGTTGTTATGCGTATTTGTAAACGAAATTATATTAAAATGAAGTATATTTTAAGCGATATTTGATTTTTCAAAATTGGAATTAAACGATTTTTACAATTGTCTAATTTTGAAAGTGGTGCAAGTCCATTTACAGCACATAAATATGTGTTATCGTAGTCTAATTAGCCAAAAACAAATTTATATAAACAAATTAAATGTTGATAAAACAATAGAAACAATGCCAGACCTCATATGATTTGCCTGTATTTTTAAATCAACAAATATAGTAACCTTTAATTTTCTCGAAACAAAAGAAAATGGACTTACACCACTTTCAAAATAAACGGTCCATTTAATAGGCAATGATAACTTTATTTGCTGTCAATATAAAATAATTGGAAAAAGTTAGTTCCATTTCCTTACCACCAAGGAGTTCTAGCATTCAATCTCTATTTATCATACTTCACGATCTTTCCTCCTTACTTCTTGAAAAGAGTCTAGGAATAGTGCAATATTTCCAAACTCTTTTGTAAAAACTTAACAAAAAATTGAAAAATATAGAAATAATAAATTATCGTCGAATTTCGACGACTAGTCTACTATAGTGTACTATATAGTACACTAATAGTATATATAGTAAATTAATAGAGTATACTAATAGTAGACTATTCCACACATTAATGTGCGAAGAAAACATTTTGTAGATCTTATTAAGGATATTACGCGTACAGAAAGAAGTATGTTAATTTTGGCATTCTTGAAATATATGGATCCTCCTCCACAAAAATAAAAAAGTATGCATAATATATGCTAAACTAAATTAAATATTCACACTAAATATCAAACTAATACAACTCAAGCAGATATTAGTTTGTTGTTATTCGCTTTGAACTGAGATTATACCTATAATAATTGTCTGACTGCATGACATATCTCTGCACAGCCCAAACTACCGGGGTTTTTGGAAATACAACCCTAAGGTAGTGAAAAAAGAAATGATAGTATGTATGAACATTCGTCATTTTTCCCGTCAGTTAGTTATTCCGCTATACCAGGTGAGTACCGAGTTTAGAGAGTAGCATATTTATGGGGAACACTCTGCACTCGATTCTTGTTCTAAATCAGTAAAAAAATAGGTTGTTAATATTTGACGTAATTATCTAGAAACATACAAAAATTATTCTCAATCTTCTGCGTCTATGTTAAAGCAGTGTCAATGACCGTCGGGTGAAGTGAAAGTAAAGTCAACCAACTAGCAAAGGATAATTTTTCGAAGTTTGAAGAAACAAAAAGGTTTATTGTCCGTTTTATTATCGAAAGGTATTAACTCCGGGTTGCTGCTCGTAGGTCTTATCACCGGTCATTCAACCTACGTTTATTTCGGTTATTATCTATACTTGTGAAATTCCTAGAACAACCATTAACAAAGGTTCTCTTTGTTGTCTATTAGTATATGTTTTGATATTATTATTTTATGGGTTAAATATGACCATGAAGTGTCATATTCTAGAATACTGCGAGTGTCTAACCTTTCACCTGGTATATACAGGTATAAATAAAGTATCAAAAATAATTACTGCATAACATAACGTGCGTAGCCGCGAGAAATTGATAGTATATCAAATGCATTCCAATAAATCAAAAATTGATACCTGTAGTATTTGTAGACGACCGCATTTCACGTAACAAAAGTAAATTTTCAAAAAAAAGTATTAACCGACTTCAATATCAATCAAAAACCCATAAGGCACTAAAAAGCGGAAAATAAATAGTTTATCAAATTAAATAAAACATATAAATATGTGTGCTACTTAGAGATGTATTGGAAGTCGGTGCCAACCGAAATTTCAAATTTGTTCCAGGTAGAAATGTATTACAGAGACGACTTAAACTTTGTACCTATGTAGATGATATGATTTTCGGTTCGCACCGACTTCCAATACATCTCTAGGTAGCACACATATTCATATGTTTTATTTAATTTGGTTAATTTGATAAACTATTTAAATTCCACTTTTTAGTGCCTTATGGGTTTTTGATTGATATTGGTGTCGGTTAATACTTTTATTTGAAAATTTATTTTATTTTTCCATCTTTAGTGTACATAAATATATTTTACTAGCAGTGCCCGCGAACTCCGTTCCGCCTTAAGTATATTAAAATATGCGCATTTTTGCGGTATGGTATGCGATATGGTTTCAATTGGTTGTACAATAAGTAACGTTTGGTACGAACGCAACCTTATCAATAATCCGCGATAGTTTCTACCACCAACTCGGCTACCATCGCTTCACACATAATACACCTTAAGTAATGTAATTACAATGCTTGCGTCATGTTGCAACACAGCAACGAACATAAGCACAATAGGCTCCTAAGAATTGAAGAGTTTTTTTTATAATATTGGTGGCAAACGAACGTACGGGTCACCTGATGATAAGTGATCACGGCCGCCCATGGACACCTGCGACACGAGAGGAAACACAGATGCGTTGCCGGCCCTTAAGAAAGGAGTAGGCTCGTTTCTTGAAATTTTCTTACTTTGTCACGGATCCCATAATCAGAACCTAACCAAACTCTCATCAAACTACCCTTGAAGTACGGTTCTTTCCAATAAAAAATGAATCATCTAAAATCGGTTAGCGTGATATTCAGTTATTCGTCTATTTGTCGTGTACATACTTAACGCAAATTTAAAACTTATACGGTTTTGCATTTTCTTACTTTGTCACGGATCCCATAATCAGAACCTAACCAAACTCTCATCAAACTACCTTTGAAGTACGTCCATTCCAATAAAAAATGAATCATCGAAATCGGTTAGCGTGATATTGAGTTATTCGTCTATTTGTCGTGTACATACCTAATGCAAATTTAAAACTTATACGGTTTTGCACTGGATGCCGTTGTCGGAACTGGACCAAATTAAAATGGGACCACACGGGAAGTACCAACTTTCATATAAAAAAAGAATAATCAAAATCGGTTCACCCAGTCCAAAGTTATGAGGTAACAAACATAAAAAAAAAATACAGTCGAATTGATAACCTCCTCCTTTTTTTGAAGTCGGTTAAAAAGGAGATTTGTTAAAAAAAAGCTATGATTATAGACATACACTCTTTGACCAAGTAACCTCAATAGCGATCAAACTTTAAAAAAATAATGAATTACGGTCGGTATGTTTATTTTTATTTATATAAATTGTCATATTGTTTATACTATAAATAGATTATAATTTTTGGTATTCATACTAAGAAGTAGGTTTTTTTTTCAACCCTAACTTAAATGGTTATCTGTAAAAGTAGCTCGTAGCATTAAGTTTGTATCGGTAAATATATAACCGAAACGAGCAATAAAGAATTTTTAATGCATTCAATACCAGTTTTATAGTTTAATATATTTTTATAGCTCGCATTAATAAACTGTAATGATATTCAAGATTTTCTAAACCAGTTATAATATTTCGTAAACTTTAGCGCTTGTTTCAAGAAATGGAATACTAGTTGGAATATTAGATCCTAGAATTTTAAAAGAAAATAGAATTCAAACGGTGTCAAGTATGAAAATGCTAATTTAGTTAATCATTCTTAGGATTAAATAACTGATTTAGCGGAATTAATTAATAACAACTCTGTAATTAGACAAAATTACCATTGAATAAAACGAATTAATCAGACTTTTAAATAATTCTTACCT
Organism: Antheraea yamamai; assembly: GCA_036509395.1. Classification (NCBI taxonomy): domain Eukaryota; kingdom Metazoa; phylum Arthropoda; class Insecta; order Lepidoptera; family Saturniidae; genus Antheraea; species Antheraea yamamai. The sequence goes on along the minus strand of AP028438.1, from coordinate 7,181,078 downwards.
TCATTCATGATTGCTAATACAAAAAGCGCTCCATGGACCGTTTCCATTATTTATGAATTCCCATGAAATCCTCCGAAGCGTCCTACTAAAAGTGATGCAAATTGACAGGCTTTGTCATGAATTTTGTTATCTTAATATTATTTATTATGGCGCTTGTTGAATTCTTATCAGCCGAAATTATTTAACTATGGCCCGCCTAATACTCCTATTTACAGAGTGTCACGTCTGTACATTTTTTCTTCAGAACAAGTAGACCTCCACTTGTTTCGTGGTTCAATTGTCAATATTTTATTCATTCCTTATTTATCTTGTTCCTCACTTTCCAATCTGGCATGACATTGTGGCATTAACACAGACTGGCATGGCGTGAGAAATGAATTTTAATTAGACGAAATTATTAGACATTTATCGGTACGTACTCTTTGTTATAAATGCATTGGGAAAAGAAGTGTTTTTATTTCTCAGAACTAAACAGTAATTTTTACGATCCTCGAATAACGATACAGTCTTTTTGGATTTGTTTAAATAAAAAATATCTCATATCAAATCGGCAACAAACATTTCAATGTCACAGGTACATAGTATAAAACAAAGTCCCCTACCGCGTCTGTCTGTCTGTCTGTTTGCGATAAACTCAAAAACTACTGAACGGATTTTCAAGCGGTTTTCACCAGTGGATAAAGTGATTCATGAGGAACGTTTTCGTGTATAATTTGTCAACGATTTTTTTATAATCAGAGCGGGACAACGTCTGCCGGGCCCGCTAGTATAAGTATAAATCAATCCACTAAAATATTTTTCTGAAGAGATATATAGAAACATATGATTCGTGAATTATCATACGCTACATATACCAAATTAATAATCTTCATTAACTTTGTTATTGTTGTGAAATCTCTCCAACAATATCTTACTACAGTAATATTCTGTTTTGTCGTTAAATAATAACCAGTAAGAGAAACCTTCTTCATTCCTATAAGAATAAAGAAGTTTGAGAATACAATTTAATGTGTGACGTAATCTTGTACAATAAAATTTAAAGGCTTAAAAAAGGTTACAGGCAAATCCGAGTGATATCATGCGTTACATACAAAGATAAACTTGTGATAAGAGTTTATGCGGTGCCGGTCGAATCAATACTCAAACACTGACATGAGTTGTTTCGTCTTTACTCTGAGTACCAAGTGATTATTATTCTGTATCATCACCAGATGATTCGCGCCCAATTGGACATTCAAAAAAAAATCGATGGGTCGTTAGAAATCCAAAAAATAAGTAGTTTTAGATATACTTGCTGACTCACTTTTTAGCACCTTGTCGTTGACAGTGAATCAGAACTAAAGAAAATCTATTTAATTTCAAAATCTACATTAAAGCGAGCAAAAGCTTGTATAGTATCTCATAAAGCATTACTCTAAAATAATCAAAGTCATACGGTGTTATTACAAAAAAGTTAAATACGTATTGAATACTTGCTTTAAAAAGGTTTCGTATTAAATGCACCGCGCTCGCCCGAGGCAAGTTCGTGTTATCCTTTTTCGCAAGTCTAACGTAACCTAAACAAAGCGAGACAAAAGAGCAAAACGGCGAACATTCAGCGACTGCGGTGCATTTAATACGAAACCCTTTTAAAGCAAGTATTCTGTACGTATTTAACTTATTTGAAATAACACCGATAAAGTTTAGCCAGCCAGCGTTAGCAATGTAAGTGCCTAAAAAATGTTTACTACAGGTTGATCACAGCACATCAACTTTTCTTTATTTTCTAGTGTAACTCATTACTCACTCATTAAGTCATCCAGTGAAATACCTCTGTTGATTTTATTCAACTCCTCCGTTGAAAACGACGCGGAACTTGCAAACCTCCAAATAATTAAACAATTGATATGAAACATCCAACCTGACTTGTCGTATACAAACGTCTGTCATGTAATTAAGCTTGCGATCGTCTTAGTTCAATAGAGCAGGGATGCCCAAACTGGGTCCGCGGAAGCTGGCCAGGCGGGCTTAAAAATAGCCCTATCACCATTGCTTCATCACGACTTCTTTCACGCAAAACTCCTACCTACTTCGATCGATACGGTGTCCGAACACGCTAACCACTGCACCATCACTGGTTGGCCCCTTATAAATAAATTTAATAGCTGCGCTCCAGATAATGAGATGTGTTTCTGGCCTGCACCTCATTTATCGAGTACAGAGTATGCAGCTATTAAATTTATTTATAAGGGGCCAACCAATCACCGTTACAATTACTAATTAATACGACCGAGATTTTTTTACTAGTCTGTTATGAATAATTATATTCCTGGTATAATTAATTAGCAATAAACTTCCTAATTAATTAGTTAATCTAATCTAATAGAATAATCCAAATTGATCTCTAATTAAATAAAATTCATCTGCGATGTTTTGAGTTTTATAATGCCTCGTCATATATCAGCCTTCGTAACGAACCTAACCAGAGGCAAAACCTTCCATAGACATATTAACAGACACTCAAATGATTTTTGATGAGCAGTTTTTGACACCGCGATCTGAGACTGTCATATGGTGCCTTGTATATATTAATAGCTCTAGCGTTAGTTTAGATTTAGTTTATCCCTCGGGAAATTTTAATTTTTTCCAGGTGAAACGAGCCATGCCTTTTTCTGTGCCCCTGACAACTTATGCGCAAAATTTCTTGACGATCCCTTGAGCAGTTCAGGTGTGAAGCGTAACAAACTCACATTCGCTTTTATAACGAGCTAATACCCGCGACTTAGACTGTGTCGTATGTTTTTTAACAATATATTTTATGTACAAATGAAAAAAAAACATAAACTCCACGCCGCTTGAAGCACTTCTCTATGGTAAGAAAACACACATGGCTGAACGTGTGGTACTTATAACGTAGTTTCTTAAAACTTTAATAACTCCATATTTAATTAAGCTACTGTGATAATTTTTATAAAGATCGTGACAAGCTCGAAGTATCTGAGAAGAAGCAGTTTTGCACGGATGCGCGTACAAGTGCAGACTTCTGTCATTTTATTTATATACAACTTCATTACATAGTATAAAAGTCCCCTACCGCGTCTGTCCGTCTGTCTGTTCGCGATAAACTCAAAAACTACTGAACGGATCATCATGCGCTTTTCACCAGTGGATAAAGCAATTCATGAGGAACGTTTTGGTATATAATTTGTCAAGGGTTTTTTTTTATTATCAGGGCGACACATCGTCCGCCGGGCCCGCTAGTAAGACTTAAAACTAACTTAACGTTGATGGCTACTTGCGTACTATAATTTATTATTCCGTGTCAATAAAGTTTATTACAAATAAAAACACGGGACACGAATATTCAGATGTCACAAAGAGCTTAAAATATTCCAAAAACATGATCATTTTAAGACATGTTTAATATGTAAATATCGACTTGATTATGTCAGGAATAATAAATACATATCTAATAATGAAAATTATCTGCCCAAGTAGGAAGACAACGTCACAATCTGCTTATATTATGCCGAGGGTAAGTTTTAAATAGGACCGGAGGTGATTTTTCTATTTAAATATTTGTATTCTACAGATTGTATGAACTAAATATTTTGATTTATTTTGAAAAGAACTGATTGATTAATTTAATAACTGTATAATTAGGTTTATATGAAGTCTAGAATTTCACGGTCACTTCAGTCGGTATACAAAAACGGATAACAAAAAGATGCAATGATGATTTAAGCTGCAGGAGGATATAATTTACTTTTTCTATTTGTTCAGGTTTGCTTCTTTTACTATATGACTAATAACTAAGATTTCTTAAGATACATTCGTGAATTATAACTAACTAGCCGCTACTCGCTACTTCGTTTGCGTGAAATAGTTACTTTGGGCTAACGCTAACAAGCAGCGGAAGCTGTCATAAGGAAAAAAACCCCGATTTTGAAACATTCTTCATTGGTGCTCTGCTCCTATTTGTCTTGGCGTGATATATAGCCTATAGCATTCCTCGATAAATGAGCTATCTAACTCTAAAAGAATTGTTCAATTCAGACCAGTAGATCCAGATATTACCACCTACAACCTCACAAACTTTTTACCTCTTTATAATATTAGTATAGATACATTAAACTAAAATAGCATGCTAAAATAACTTAAGATATGTAAACATCTTATATCTATATATATAGATATATGTTAGCTAAAATAGCATTAGCCTGCAACAAACGAAATCACCAGGGAAAGGGGCAAACTGTATCATATTTCCTGTAAAATTTCTGACAGATATAGATTATACATAGAATATAATATATTTAGAGGTAAAACTTATGTATAGTTTGACTGTAGGAACATTACTCTTACACCACCAACAAATACATCCAATAAAGCGAGAGTACTCGAGGTGCTTTGTTCCGGTTCGAAAGATGTCTTTATTGGCACGTGCCGATATATGAGGTGTTTCAACTTAGTTTCCGGGTGTGGTAGTCTATTATGACAGGTCTCGAGGTTGCGGTCCTTCTAAGACTATTTGTAGATAATTGTAGTTGTTGTAAAACAAAACAATTTGAATGTTTGTGTATGAATCATTTTTTAATAGTTGGACTAGTTTTTTGTTTCCTATATTTCCATGTTCGACCACAACCCCGCTTGATGTTAAATCATGATTATTATGAATATGGTAACAGCATTGGTTCTAAGCATTTAGAAAACTGGCTATCGAGCGCGTTTGTCGGAACACACCTACTCCACTACGAATTTTCGAGCTAGTACCGTGGGCATTCAAAAATACATTACCAGCAAGCTATATTCCATCAAGATGTTTTCATTCCCCGACTACTTATAAAACGTACACTAATTTTACTCACTAACATGTGAAACGAGGAAGACGGAAAGAAAACAGTCTTGTTATATTTAATGCATAGTCCCTTTAATAATACAATAACCTATATGAAATATAAGACCAGCACAATAAATACTAACGCAATAGGTTCACACATCAGTATCACTAAAGAATTACTGCTTTATTTATTATCTAATCATATGGTTAAATAGAGTATCCATCGTTTATTATCGTCGATTGATTGGTTACTCTATTTATCGCCGCGAGGTTCAATTTATATGCAGCGACCAAAAATTTGTTACTCTTTAGCACAAACAGCACATGCTTGGGAGTTGGGAATGAGAGGTACATTTCCATTAGACGCGAGTAACACCAGCCCCCCAGAATTACTCCCCATGAGAATTACTGTTAAATCAACAATACTTGTAACAATAATTACAAACACTTCATTAAAAAAATTCTTTAAAAAAATATATCACATTGATAAACACAACGCAGCACCTTTATTGAACAATATAAAGTATCTGATTTTATGTCAAATAAAATGTCAGAGAGTAATAAATATAACTTTTAAAAATATTAAATGACTGGATAGTATATAAAAACAAACTTATTATCGACTAGCCGACCCGTGCCCACTTCGCTGGGCGGTAATAAGCATTATCAAGCTACTACTTTTCTCTAGAACTCAATCATATATCTCTCATAGTTAAGGCAGCGTTCGTAAGAAAGGTTTTCGTTCGACCATTTTTCTCCGACTCCCCAGATATTACCCCCTACAACCTCACAAACTTTACCTCTTTATAATATTATTATAGATAATATAATTAGTTAATAGCTTCTGCCCGCGACTTCATACGCGTGGAATAGTTATTTTGGGTTAAGACGCAGCGGAAGCTCTCAAAAGGAAAAAATACTCCGATTTTAAAACATGTTTTATTGTTGTTCCGCTCTTATTGGTCTTAGCGTGATAATATGTAGCCTATGACACTCACAAATAACGCGGCTTTATATTGGTAAAAGAATTTTCAAAATCGGTTCAGTAGTTCCTGAGATTACCCTCTACAACGTCATAACGTCACAAACTCACAAACTTTACTTTTTTATAATATTAGTATAGATTAGGGTGGTTTTTTTTTGCGACTATTTTTTTTTCTTTACTCCATTGACGGAATATCGTTCGAACTATTAAATAAAAAATTCTCACCAAAGGACGGCTCTTAATTCCAATTTTAAGTACTCGCTAAATGAATTTAAAGTTTTCTCATTTAATTAACACGTAAAAATAATGTTTTTTGCTTAAAATATTTATAGCTTGGAGACATTTCATCAAAATTCTTTGACCATAGAAAGAAATTGTAGAGGGATCCTTCTTCTTCAAAAGCCCTAGTAGCAAATATTTAATCTTTGATGTATCTGGTCAGTAAAAAATTTTATAGTCGATTTTCACTCAAAAATTGTGGTTTTTCGACTTTTTCTCCAAATCTATTGACTTGACGCCAAAAATAAAATCCAATACAAAAATAAAAATTGCAATAAAATAGATTAATTCGGTGTTTTCTTAACTTTAATCAAATCTTTTTCAAAGACAATTTATTTTTCGAGCTTGGCTGTCATCTTATCTTGTAGGAAATTAAATTCTCTTCAAAAGAGGTCCTTTGCAATTTTGGCGTCAAGTCAATAGATTTGGAGAAAAAGTCGAAAAACCACAATTTTTGAGTGAAAATCGACTATAAAATTTTTTACTGACCAGATACATCAAAGATTAAATATTTGCTACTAGGGCTTTTGAAGAAGAAGGATCCCTCTACAATTTCTTTCTATGGTCAAAGAATTTTGATGAAATGTCTCCAAGCTATAAATATTTTAAGCAAAAAACATTATTTTTACGTGTTAATTAAATGAGAAAACTTTAAATTCATTTAGCGAGTACTTAAAATTGGAATTAAGAGCCGTCCTTTGGTGGGAATTTTTTATTTAATAGTTCGAACGATATTCCGTCAATGGAGTAAAGAAAAAAAAATAGTCGCAAAAAAAAAACCACCCTAGTAGTATAGATATATAAATAGGCACAGACAAAACAGTCAAATATATCGTCCTCGTCTGTTTCACAACCGATTCACTTTATTTGTTTTTGTTTAGAAGAACAGCTTTAGTGTTATTAATAAAAAAAATTAAAATATTTCGTTTTTTACCTTAAATAATGAGACTTTCAAAATCAATGAATCATTGTGGAATTTCAACTACTAAGCGACCACTAGCAGTGAAGTAACAATGCTTCATATCAATGCGTGATATAATGCACGTATGTTGTATTTATTCTCCTCACAAAAAGAAATTAGGCTTTTTTAAAATCCGTGTACATTAATTACACATTTCATTATTAATGTTCACTTTCACCACAAAAGAGTTACATGTTAAGAGCAGTTTAAATGTGTTCTCAAATGCATAGAGCATGCATGCATGCTAGTGTTCAATCTGATATCTGATGAATTAAAAGATGGATCTGATCAATATATATTTAAGTTTACACAGACTCATCGCAGAACGAAACGCATTGAAGCGAATTATTATGTGAACCCTTGCGTGTTGTGTATACGTATATGTGTGTCGCGCATGCATGTGTATGCGTGTATGTGTGTACGTGCCTGCATGCCCGTGTGGATGTATGAACGTGTAATGATAGGCGTTTTCCTCGGTCATATTTCAGCAGCTAAATATTATTAGGTCACTACTTAATCACCTAATTTTCCAAATACATGACGTGTCCATTATGACTTACAACGTAACTCATCGCTATAGTCATAATTTTGGAAATATGACGTTTTTAATGGTGGCTAGGCTTGCTTACAGTATTTTCCTTCCCTGTGCGTTACGTCAATTTTTTATTTAATATTACAAATTAAAGGTTACTGTTGAGTATTTGTAATTTCTCTAATTAGTACAATTTTCTTAATATCGTACTTTTTTAGGTATAGACGTGTGAGCGACTGTGTCGTCTATGTAATTATTATCTTTATAAGTAAATAAAAATATAACTAAAGAATAATACTCACAATAATTTAATTGTATATAGTTGCTTGGTAGAAAGTTAGTCAGCCAATATGGAATAATATTAGGTCTTTACCTGTGAAATTGCCGTTTTGTATGAAAAAATTTAAACGAATTTTTTTCATGTATTTTTTATTTGTATTAATCGAAGTAATCACCCATGCAATCAATGCATCTTTGCCAACGCAGTGGCAGTTTATTGATGCCCTTCTTAAAGAAATCAGCTGGACGGGAGGCAACAAATTCTTCAAAGGCATTTTGTACTGCCTCTCGGGTATTGAATTTTTTTCCCGCCAAGGAGTTATCCAAATTCTGGAAAAAGTAGTAGTCTGTAGGCGCAAGGTCTGGTGAGTAGCGCGGATGACGGAGAACTTCCAACCCTAGTTCTTGCAACTTGAAGACCGTCTACTGTGCGGTATAAGGTCGCGCGTTGTCGTGCAGGAGCAGCGGAGACGAGCGATTGACCAATGCTGGTTGGAGATGTGTCAGCTTCTCCATCATTGTGTTCAGTTCTTCACAGTACACATCTGCAGTAATGCTCACCCCGTTTGGTAAGAAGCTGTGATGAATCACACCGGCGCTATACCACCAAACAGTGACCATCACTTTTCTAGGGGTAAGTTTTCGTTTAGGGCATTGTTTAGGTGTTGAACCAGGATCCAACCAACTTGCTGAGCGCTTGCGGTTATTAAACAGAATCCATTTTTCATCGCAGGTAAAAATGCGGTTCAAAATTCCTTCATTTGTGCGTCTGTTGAGCAGTGCAAGGCACGTCTCGACGCGTACTTCGCGCTGGCGATCATTGAGTTCGTGGGGCACCCATTTGTCAAGCTTCTTTACCCTGCCAATTTGACGCAAATGGATCAATATTGTATTGATGCTAACGTCGAAAGCTGCTGCTAATTCAGCCGTAGATTGTGTATCATCAGCTTCCACAATCGCCTTTAATTCATCATTGTCGACCAAAGTCTTCGGACGACTGCGAGGTTCATTTTTCAGGTCGAAATTCCCAGAACGGAAGCGAGCAAACTAATAACAGGTGGTGCGTTGTTTTGTAGTGTTATCTCCGTAAACGTCGTTTATGTTGCGTGCCGCTTGTGCCGCGTTGCTGCCACGACGGTACTCATATTCCATAATTACTCGAATTTTTAACGTATCCATGATGACAAAAAAGATTGAAATGCGATGAAAATGTAACACTAATCAATAAACAAATGACTACTTTTGGAAAAAGAATTCCATGTTTTTAAAATAAAATTAATTTGAAATTAGAATTCTTAGCCAAATAAAAATTATTTTGATTTGAAATGGCCAGTACTACAGAACGGCAATTTCATAGGTAAAGACCTATTATATACAAACGTGGAATGAAGTAGAAGTAATTTTAATCTGTGAACATTAATGTGGTAAACATGGTATAGTGCTCACAAATTGACCTGATTGGAGATGGCACTATGTTCAATAAAAGACATTTTTGATGGAATGTGTCATGACTGTAATTTCATTTCTGCCATAACTTTTTGACGGTTAATTCTTATAAGAATGTTGTACGATTTTGTACCATATTCCTTTGTTTCTAGAGCTTATATCAAATTATTTCTTTTAATGGGAACAGTAGTCAGTTTTCAACACACGATATACAACCAAATCGGTTGATAATAATGTCATTGGTGCATCGTCGCACAGAAGGTCCTTTTTTATCTAAAATATTTACTCTTTCTTTCCCAGCTATATTATGTTTAGTTGATTACATTTAATTTTTTTGTTTTCAGACCAAGTTTTGGTTTTAAAATACTATGTTCATATACGATTAGCGAAAACACTTACTATACAATTATTTAAGATAAGCCTCTCCTATCGATCGTCAAGTGAGCGGTCTTCCGCTGCTCAGATCCACCAGTCCCGCAATTTTCACCAGGTAACTCCAACTTGTACATATATTAATCCTACTAAAATAAATTCACATACTATTTCGTACATGATTCATCAAAATTCATCTCATTTCGTAATTTATAGGCTATGTCAAGGTAGCACTAAAACTTCGTTTGCACTATCCGTCGGGAAGTTTTGCATTCCCAATCTCCCAACTGCCATGTATATGGAAAGTTTGATGATGTGCATCACTTGATGATAGAGTGTGTCACGAACAGCATCGTAAAATAATTGTTGATGAGTAGTATCAATGTTAGTTATCAAAACACAGGTATTTGTTATAGCATTTTGGCATAATCCTGTTCGGATGAAGCCAAGATGTATTGTACCTGGTAACTGATATCTCATCAGCGACTCTCCTGACTTGGACCTACTAAGAATAGGAACAATGGGGCCGATATGTTTGTTGCAATAAAAGCCTCTAATATATAACTAAGTATAGTATAATATATACTAAGAATAGTATATCTAAGTATAACGTTTAAAAAAAAGTTAAACAATCACACATTAAAAACAAACAAGCCATTTTATTATATCGTATTTCTCTCACAGTTTATTACTTATAAATTTTCATAAATCAACATTTTATCTTAGTATTATATATAGTCGTTATATTGACCATGACTCGGGTTATAATGCGCAGTTAGTTTATAGTAAGCAATGATCAGCGACTAAAATACATTGTAACTTTATTCTGTGTTAAACAAAATTGCAATTAAGTAAGAATTTATAGGATTTCTTATAATAAATTATTGTTAATATTGGTTTATTACATACGTTATTATAGCATGAAGTAAATAAATATAGATAATACGTTTCACGTAGAGACATGACAGTAGTCGGACGTACCACCTATCACTTAGTTACAGACTCGGTTGACTCGCGGTTGTGGTATATTGTGGTGAATGTTTCTTCGCTAGTCGGCACCAGCGCATGCGGCGTTCGGCGCGCAAGTTATGTATTGTTTACAAACAAAATCTTTAAGTATTTTATTCATCGAGTTCATTATAGGAAGTCGTGTTTGAAGGTAAGTTTTTTCTTTCTTTAATAACGATTTTGATGTATAATTTTAAATAATGTTAACGCTTACATTTCATTTTGTTTAAACAGTTCATTTGAAAAGTATATTCTACAAACACGTTTCATCGAAATACGCTATTTAAGAAACTGAATAATGTTATAATTAAATATCACTAATATTTAAAGATGTATATTACACGTTTACTGTAGCCTCTTAAAGTACAACATGTTCAAATTCAATTAATTATTTATGGTGTTGCATAAATCAATTTATAAATGCAGTCCGAAGCACCTGGTTAACATAAGGAATCTCAGTCCACTTTAATTATCACATATTTATTCAATTGTATTAATTACGCGAATTGTGGATTGCTTAGTAGAAAAAATTACACTAATTTCAATATCGTATATTTCATAAATAAAACAAACTGATGAGGCTTTAAAAATAAACATTAGGAGGAAATTTTATGGCTATTTCAATGTATAGATTTTATTAATAAGTGGAAAATTGATGAATTTTGAACATTTATAACATACTTTTGTAAAACCTTAGAACATAATGCCTTACCTACATAACAGTGAATTTCACGATACACAACACCGAAATCGTATAGTAGGGCTTTATTCTTAAATTGCCTTATTACCGTACAATGGATCTGTAGAAAGAACAAAAGTTATAATTGTGATTTTCCCTACGGCATTTGTACTGCTCGAAAAAAAACTATACGTAGAAAGTCTTAGAGTTAAAAACAATAAAGTTTTAACAAAAAATAAAACCGACTTCAAAAAACTCATAAGAATATACTTGAACTTGATCGTTACTACTTAGTCTTTGATTATCATAATCATACCAGTATCTCAATCATTATGAAATTCCTATTCGATTTTAAGATGTTTCCTGGTTTATTTTTGTAATTGAAGGTCTAATATTAATGAAATTCAAATGTGACCTTGTTGTAAATATACCTTATTCAATACAAATAATTCTAAATCAGTTTATAAATAACGAAATGAGTGTTTTTGGAGGGATTTTGGTCTGTCATGTAGTGGATTTTATATTTTATTAATAATCTTGTGTTACTTGACTCTATGTTGTGTAAAATTGGTGGTGTTTTATGTAATATAGTTTGTTTATTGTGCATAAGTGAAGTGAATGGAAAATAATACCACGGACCATGAATTCTGAGATGCCACAAAAACTCCATGGAAAGTTCTAACAAGATGGCCACCATCTTGTTAGTTCATTGTAATTATATCAAGAAACTTGTAATATCGATACTCGCTTGACAATGGCAGTAATAGTCTACTAGAAGAGTGGTTGCCAAAAATGAAATAGAAGAAGAACTTGTAATACTATTAACTACTCGACAATGGCAGTAATAATCTAAAAGATTGGTTGCCAAAAATAAAGATAAAAAATAAATAACGAAATGATTGAATGATCTTGGTCTGTCCTGTAGTGGATTTTATATTTTATTTATTTATATAATCTTGTGTTAGATGATTCTATATTTTATAATATTTATGGTGTTTTACGTAATATAGTTCAATTATTGAGCTTAAGTGAAGTGAATGGAAAATATTACCACGGAGCATGAATTCTGAGATACCACAAAAACTCCCTGGAAAGTAACAAGGGGGCCACCATCTTGTCAGAAAATGAAAATTATCACAATCCACTTATAATATAATTACCTACTCGACAATGGCAGTAGTATTTTAGAAGATTGGTAGCCAAAAATACAACTAAAAAAAATAACGAAGTTCTGAGGTACAAACATATAAAAGAAAATACAACCGAATTTAGAATCTCCACCGTTATGAAATCGGTTAAAAACTTCGGCATTATCTTACGTCACGTTACGCTTCTCAATTCGATAAATCATAGCGATAATAATTTTAATTAAATAAGTCACAAAATAAACAATCTGCTAATAAATTAATAAGCGAATAGTAAGAACGTGGAAAACTCGTTCGGTGCCGCTGTAAGAGTATACAAGGTCAATAGTTTGTTACTTTAAGAATGATAATGCCGTTTACTAAATACATAATTAAGTTTTGATAAATACTTTTACAGTGAATTGTAGTATTCGAATATGTGTTGTGTAATAACATGCCTAATTACATTCAACGTTAACATTACTGCTTCTTTCTTTTATTATCTCAGCAATAACCTTCGCGATAGTGAGCTATTGACATTGTATGCTCTTGTTTCTTCTTGGGTTTATATAAAAATTACTAATTAATGAAGAAAAATCCGACTTATATCTGTTTACAAGTAACCTTATTACCTTTGTTGGAATGTTTACTTATATTAAAATTATTCATAGTTGACACACGCTATGTTTTCTCGTCGACATCTTAACGCCCTCGCATGATGATAAACAAACGAATATATAAATATTCTCAGATATGATTTTAAAATGCAGCGTACATCAACGTGAATATAATAAAGAATATTAATTATGTTATATTAAATTTATTAATAATTCCTATATATTGAAAGTACGTATATTTCTTGAATGTGTATACATTAAATCAAACCCACCTACGTACACAAAAATGATAATTGTCCATGCAATTTATATTTACGATATATCAAACACGTGCGAATATATTTTTACATACATTATTGATTATTTAACTGCACATTAGTAATTCTATATGATAAAATCTTAGGGTTAATTTCTTTTAATTTCTACGATGACTCCGCCTCAGCCCACAAGTGCGCCCAATGCGGCTGAGGATTACGACGACAATGACGAAAATGCGATCCCCGAGGTGACCTGGGAAGAGACGAGGGCGGCGGTGCAACGCCTACGGACCAAACGCACCGCCCCAGGACCCGACGGCATACCTGGCTGTGCATGGGTCCTGGCTTACGAGGCGCTCGAACCCCAACTAGCGAGGATTTTCACGGCGTCGCTACAGCAGGGCCAGTTTCCACGTTTGTGGAAAACCGGACGCTTGGTCCTGCTAAAGAAGCGGGGGCGCCCAGCGGACAGTCCATCCGGGTACCGGCCCATTGTGTTGCTGGACGAGGTGGCAAAACTGTGCGAACGTATAATCGCAGGCCGCCTCGTCCAGCATCTAACACGAGTCGGGCCGGATCTGGTGGATAACCAGTTCGGTTTCCGCCAGGGGCGCTCCACCATAGATGCAGTGATGAGAGTGAAGATTCAGGCGGAGGAAGCAGTTGCCCGGGGTGAGGTGGTGTTGGCGGTGTCCCTTGACATCGCCAACGCGTTTAACACATTGCCTTGGGCTAGCATCAAAGAGGCACTTCGGTATCATGGAGTGCCTCACTACCTCCGCCGCATAGTTGGGGCGTACCTCTCGGAGAGGTACGTAACCTTCCCAGATCAGAGTGGGGGGAAAGTCGACGAGACGTCGTGTCCGGTGTTCAGCAGGGGTCTGTCCTGGGCCCTCTCTTGTGGAACATCGGATACGACTGGGTGTTGCGTGGTGCGCTCCCCCGCGGCGCCAGCGTGGTCTGTTACGCGGATGACACGCTGGTGATCGCTCGTGGGAGGACGCACACCGAGGCCGCGACGATCGCTACAGCGGGGGTCACTCAGGTTGTCGACAGGATCCGGCGTCTGGGATTGGAGGTGGCTTCGTGCAAATCCGAGGCCGTGTGGTTTCACGGCCCTCGGAAAGCGCCACCTCTAAGAACTCAGATTCTTGTAGGAGGCGAGTCCATCGACGTCGGGTCGAGTATGAGGTATCTCGGCCTCCTCCTCGACAGTCGATGGACGTTCAAGGAACACTTCCGGCAGCTGGCCTCTCGCCTAATGGGCACAGCGGGCGCCCTCGCCCGTTTGTTACCCAACCTCGGGGGGCCGAACTCTGCCTGCCGGAAGCTGTACCTAGGGGTCGTGCGGTCGATGGCCCTTTACGGGGCCCCCGCGTGGGCGCCTAAACTGACGGCCTATAACATCGCTCGCCTGTGGAGACCGCAGCGGGCGATGGCCGTCAGAGCCATACGCGGGTACCGTACGATCTCCTTCGAGGCGGCCTCTCTACTTGCCGGATCCCCACCCTGGGATCTGGAAGCGAGAGCCCACGCGTCTTTGTATCATCGACGCGTGGAGGCGCTGGAGAGGGGTCAACTCCACCAGGTCCTAGTGGTGGAAGAGTGGTCTCGACGACTTGAGCGACCTAGCTGGGGCGTGGTAACCATCGAGGCTGTTCGACCAGTCATGGTCGAATGGCTCACCAGGCGGCATGGCACCCTAAGCTTCCGGCTGACACAGGTGCTTTCGGGGCATGGCTGCTTCGGGCGCTACCTGTGTCGCATTGGCCGGGAGCCAACTCCAGGGTGCCATCACTGTGGCTGCGTGGATGATTCCGCGCAGCACACGATGAGTGAATGTACCGCCTGGGATGTGCCACGCTACGAGCTGGTCGCGGCCATCGGCCCGGATCTCTCGCTCCCGATCGTCGTTAATAAGATGGTCGAGAGCGAGGCCGGGTGGCTCTCCGTCGCCTGCTATTGCGAGACAGTCATGCTTGCAAAGGAGGCGGCGGAGAGGGAGAGGGAGTGGACCACTAGACTCCCCTCCCGCGGTCGACGAACCACACGGCGGCGATGGGTAGGTGATGACCTCCGGCCGCCGTAGATGGGGCCTGGGGGCGATGGACACGGGCATGTCCGTCGCCCTGGCAGTTTAAACTGCACAGGCCCATGTGGTGGAGGTGCATTGTGCCGATGCGACTCCCACAGTTCGTCAGGGGGGAGGGGGTCTAACACTCACTCCCCCTTCGAGGGGTCTAACATCTTTGACCCCTCAGACCGCAGTCAGGACCTCTTGAAGGGCTTACACCTATCGGGGGAGCAGACGCAGTGCCAGCCGGCAGTCCCTGCTCCCCCACCCAAAAAGGTATATGAAGGCACCATGGGGTTTTAGTCCGTGCAAATCGGACATAACCCATCCTCAGCTGCCCGACGGGATGGGCATCTGTAAGGGATCTCCCCATGTATAAAAAAAAAAAAAAGGGTTAATTTCTTCGTACTTTGTACGTGACACATTATTTTTTTTATAATTTTCTGGACCAGTTTTATTATAATTAATGCAAACTCCATGGTAAGGTACTACGAACGGAAGGTAATAGTTTGTCTGTATATAGTTTTTTTTTCATTAATTCATCTACTTAGTAGTTCTTACGCAAGAGAAATATTCAGTTTACGAGGCTGTACAAGGAATATCATTTTTATCTTTTCCAATTGTAATAAGAAAATAAAAGTCTGATTGAAACTTACAGAGACTTGTTTAAAATAGTCACGATATACATACTAAATTGTAAAACCAGTCATACCGCTTATGCCTTTTGAATATTGAATTCTATAACAACTGTGCCCTTGAAAGTGACGTCAGCAACACAATAAAAACATAATCAACGCACAATCTGTATCATGTTTTTTTCAATAGGTACCGATGTTTATTTTTAGTACGTTTCTCTGAGATATGTAGAAATAAATTATGCTGGAATAGTATGTCACTTTCGACATTTTTGTGTGCCATATGGATAAGGTTATTCTTGTTTATTTTATTTCTTAATTAGATATAACTTCTACCATTAAAAATGTATCGCCGAACATTACGCAGTCAATTTTAAAAGCATCTACCTATATTTGGAGGTGTGAGACAATAAATGTGCGCAAAAGACCATAAGGTATTCAACAGGTTTCGAAACTGAGATAAGCATATTATTATCAGTAATAAATACTTTTTACAACATAGTTTATTTTGGTATCCTAATCATTACATAGTATAAAACAAAGTCCCCTACCGCATCTGTCTGTCTGTCTGTTCGCGATAAACTCAAAAACTACCGAACGGATTTTCATGCGGTTTTCACCGGTGGATAGAGTGATTGATGAGGAACGTTTTCAAGGATTTTTTCATAATCAGGGCGGAATAACGTCTATATGATATGACTCTTTTTCTAAACTAATTGAATTAAGTTATAAAAGATTTGACGTGAATTTAATCGATTATGTATATAGTTTTTATTGTATACATAGATATTGTATATTCATGGATATACTTTATTTTATCATTTTTTTTTCTATAATGCTACTCCCATATCTGCGAAACGAAGCTTCGACTACTTGTCGATTAACACACTACACTGTACTGTACACTTGTACAATTGACAACAAAAAACATTCCGATAAAGGCGCAGATTATACGTTGCCACATCTGTGTCTTTCCAATGACTTTGATGTGTGTAAAAACCGCCAGCCCAGTTACAGTGCTAAGTCTGTCGTCACGCAGCCCGATAGTCCGCAACGCATGACTATAATGTCTTCCCACATCTGCATTTAGTGTGACCATAGACAAAACTTCGTGAAGACATACGCAGGTATGGGAGTATACCATTATAGATATTGTTGCGCAATATGGCACGGCCTATTCTCGCAAACGAGTGACTTTTATGCGATGAGCATATTTATCAATTCCTTGTTTGGGTATTAATATCTACATACATGAATATATCAGATGCTTAATTTACATAGTACGACCTGTGTTTAGTTCTAAATTAAAGGGCCGTTCGTGAAACTATCATACATTTATTATTAACGCTAGATATTGCTTTTCTTATTGTGTACAAGTAGTCTGTTAAATGTAAAACAAGCCTTTTTTAATTTTTTAAGTGCAATTTCTTATGGGTGAGTTTTTAAATTCTGATCGGCAATATTTTTGTGTGACGAAAATTGGTGGGGGTAAACACTGTGCCGGGTAGAGTGTTGTAACACTGATTCTCGTCTAATCGCCGAAGTTGAACTATATCGGGTGCGGTCGTTGACTTTTTGTTGTATTTTTTAAGTAAAATGTTTCCTTGTAATACATATGTTTCACTTCTATCGTGTGTCTTTTTGATATACCCTAGCTTTCTTTAGTTTATAGTTGTTATCATTTACAATTCAATGTATATTAGTAGAGTGGCCATCGTGTAGCTAAAACTTGATTAGATTAAGACGTTGCTTGTATATCTAATGTACAAAACGTTTAAAATGCAAATAATAAAATATGAAAAAGTGGTAGATGCTCTTCGACTTCTGAGAGAATAGAAAAAAATCTAAAATATCAAAAGTATTCTATATACAGTAGAACCTTAATAAGTTAAAATCCAAGGGAAACACAATTTATTTAAAATTATACCGTGTTATTACAAAAAAGTTAAATACGTATTAAATACTTGGTTTAAAAAAGTTTCCTAATAAATGCACCGCGCTCGCCCGAGGCAAGTTCATGTTATTCTTTTTCACATGTCTAAACTAACGTAACCAAAGCGAGACAAAAGAACAAGATGACGACCGCGGTGCATTTAATATGAGACCTTTTTAAAGCCAGGGTTCAATACGAATTTAACTTTTTTGTAATAACACCGATAGAGTTTTTAACTTATCAAGGGTTTATGTTACACTTGCACTTACGCCGCACATTTTCTTGAAGGCTCATGCCGTTTCCCGAAGTTTTCTAACCAGCCATTGCTAGCTATAAAATTTGGATTTTCAGCGAATTTGTGAACTCTTCAGCTTTTTCTTTCAATATGAGTCTGTAACACTGATATTTTGGTTTGGACACTGTTGACCACGTAAATAATCATTGCTTCAAAATAGAGAAATCAGCAACTTTTCGTCTTTTATATAAAAGACTATCTCCAGGTTCTCGTCTCTTCAAGAGTTCAGCTTATTTTTTAATTATAAGTGATAATGTACTTTCATGTATTCAAAACTGAGCCGCAACATCTTTCCTTTTTAATCCACTTTTGACCGCTTTTAATTTATCAGCGTATGTTAGTGTCACTAATTTTCGTTTTGAACTTATTTTAGTTAGGTGACTTTTATCACACAGCACAGTTTCCTGGAAAGTTATCAACAAGTAATCATCCAAGTAAACCGCTGTCCTAACCACCGCAAATACAACTCTTAGAGATTTCAAACGAACAATAGGTGATTGTATACTTATTGTTTGTGTTAATAAGTTTTTGTTTTGTACATTAATTCGTAATGACTCATTGGCAGACAGATTGTTTTACAGAACTCATCGAAAAATTTCTTTAAGCAAATAAAATTACTAGTTTAAGTTATAGAGGTTGCGTATTTTAAGTAATAGGTTTTAGGCTGTGAGGGAAAGGGAACCGATTATTTTTTGAAGTTATAGAGGTTGTCACCTTATCGAGGTTCTACTGTATTAATATATAACCAAATCCACAAATTCCAGACTAAAATATTTGATCAAAACTGAAACAAATAAACATATACCATCGTAGAGTATACGTTTGATAACTTCTATCCAACACAATAATGAATTCACAATTATTGCATATTTCAAATGTAGTCCATTTCCATTTTATAAATATTCAAATTGTTTCTAAATATTCCACATTCCTTTTCACCTGATATGGTTGCTATTATTCAAATTAAAAGTTTTATAGTTTTTAAAGTAGTTATGATAATTATAAAGAGAGGTATTAAAGTTGTTTATAAGTAAATATATACCAGGTGACTGTTTAAAGGTTAACTTCGATAGTGTGGTAGTTCATGGTCACATTTAACATATACAACAATAATATCAAAACAAATACTAATAAACAACAAAGAGAACCTTAGTTATAGTTTGTTTTAAAACTTTTGTAAGAAGTATGGGACCGATACTTTTAAATGTGAAAAGTCCCATCTAGCTTCAATGAACAAAATTCAAGGGGCGCTTTTCATGGTCAATTCTTTTTTTTTCGAACTGACTCCGCTATTGACCTAGCAAGGTTTTAACAACTTCACCGGACTACTAAGGCGAGCGCTTAAGACACTCAGCCGATTTTATTTGGGCAAATAGCTCCAGGGTGCACGGCACACCTCGGTTTGGGCTGTTGCCTGATGCAATTCGCGACCTATCTGAGCTAACCTAAGCTAAGATACATATTCATACTTATATGAGTTA
The DNA here is from genome assembly GCA_036509395.1 of Antheraea yamamai. Lineage (NCBI taxonomy): Eukaryota > Metazoa > Arthropoda > Insecta > Lepidoptera > Saturniidae > Antheraea > Antheraea yamamai. The sequence goes on along the minus strand of AP028438.1, from coordinate 7,161,302 downwards.
TTGAAACATATATGTGTACCAAGCATACATACCTCGACAACTCTTATATGTATTTTGTGTCGGATAATTTTTCTAAATTATCAAAAAACGTTAATTCTGACGTAACTGCTTATTGTGGGAACGCCGCTCTGTCAAACAAAGGGAAGCGGGGCGTGAGTCAAGGTGCGGGACGCGGTACGGAGTACGCGACAGGGCGTGATTCATTTATTACACTCGTTCGTTTTTGCGCAAATCACCTGATGTTGAGTGTATATCAGTTTTGTGTTTCTCGAGATAATTAGGTCAAATATTAAGTAGCTATGTTTTAAATTGATTTAGAACGAGAAGCAAGTAATGAGTAATCTGTGAGAATATTGCAACTATTTAACCAGTCATGCTGTATAAATAAAATTAAAGTATCTCTTGTTTTTCCGGGCTAATGTTCGAGAAGATTAAATTAATGTTGACGAGATATGTACAATGTGGTTTATAACATTTGGTATAACAAAGCTAATTTGATATCAATGCAAAGGTTGCACGGGTTGAGTTAAGCTAAATTACAATGAAAAACATAAAAACAGCCCATAATTAATCTAGATATTTTTCATTGAAATAATAAATAATTTATATTATTCTCTACGTTTTTAACTGTTAACTGTGTACACTAAATGAAGTGAATGTACGAAAATGTAAAAGAAAAATCAGTATGTAATTCAGATATGACAATAACTTATCAAGAAATTCCAAGGCAAGTTTTCTATGAGTATATCATGCTTGTAATAATCAAAATCAAAAATACTTTATTCAGTTTAGGCCCTGAGGAGGCGTTTATGAACGCCAAACCTACCACTACCAGTTCGGAAAAACAAGCCGGTCATACAGAAGAACCGTCAAGAAACTCGATCTGATTTATTATCTTTTCATAATAATTATTTTTACAAGCATAGGTATTTACATTCGTTTTTTTTTTGTGGATGCACAGAAAGGGGCGTCATTTCCATACGTCACCATCGTTCACACATCGGTCCACCCTATAATTAAACAACAAAAGTTAAAACCCGCTTGACATGGTGCTTGAACTCACTATCCTCTAAATCGGTAACGTGCTTTGGGACTTTGTTATAAAACCTAACACTATTACTTAAGAAATGTTACTGGTCTTAATCAGCCTGAAAGATGGAATGACCAATTTATTGTTGTTTCCATTATTTGATTTATGTCGGTTTTTTACTAATGACTAAGATTCAGATTGCCTCTTCCTAGATTTTATAGGCTAGTAATACCCATATAGATTAGAGTTGGAAAGAATTTGTCTATATCAACCACCTTATAAATACAATATCGATCACGAAAATAATATTTGTTTCTATTTACGTGTTTACTTACAACGGTCAGTAGTGTAATTCAAAATCAGATGAGAGGTAATGTTTCATTGTTCTTTTATTAGGACCTTTTCTTTCGAACTAACTACGTTATTAACCACATGGACCTTCACAGTTTCACCGGACAACATTTATTGGGATGTAAATTATTAGTCTTCTATATCTTGTTATATAAGAACTAGTTAGACGCACTTAAATTTTATAATGTTTATGTTGATAAATATATAATTTGTTTCCATACATTTTGAAGACGCACAATAATTCAAGTTCACCATACTGTAGTCTAACTTGTTATAATTAGGATTGTGATATAGGTAAGACCAAAACAAATAGCAGAGTTCCTTATATCATTGTTCATATATGATCATGTAATGAAATTAAAATATATGTAGGTCGTATCGAGGACACGCTGTAGTACTTCGCGTCTGGGATACACCCTCGGTCTAGTACAGGCACTGGGATACATAGATGTGTAGCAATACTGTTATGACATATCATAAGATAATCTTCTGTGTCATTGTTTAAATAAAGTTATTATTATAACATTTTTATTAAAATCAGAATATTTAAAAACTTTCGAGCATAAATATATATACGGCTATATAAACTGAAATGCGGTAAAATTAATGTTATACAGGTTATGAGAAGTCGAATGGACCGTAACATAAAACGTCGAGAGATTATGTCGTGTCGACACCCGCTGCCGTAATTCCGGTCTATAATATCTCCAACCGCAAGTAAGCAGATAGATAAACGCTGATTTCTCTTGGAACATGACGCATTGATACCAGTCATTATAGCGAGTTCTTACATGGAACATGTTTAAGGTACGGGACAGAAGACATAGTAGAGTACGCGAGTGCTTCACCAAGCAATTTAGGCATTCGGGTCTTTATTGTGTAACAAGCGACAGATTCATGATCCGGTTATCTCGATAAGTTATTTTACATAGCTTGAAACTTTTATACATAGAAAAAAAAAGTTTCAACTTATAACACTGAGGCGGTTTTTAAACAACACTCTTTTTTGTTCTGAAGGTTTACTTTTATAGGACTGAGAATTTGATTTTTGTACATAAATTATTTACAAATATTTTCTAAAATATAATAAACTAGCGGGCCCGGCAGACGTTGCTCCGCCCTAATTATAAAAAAAAATCCTTGACAAATTATATACCAAAACCTTCCTCATGAATCACTTTATCCACTGTCGAAAACCGCATAAAAATCCGTTCAGTAGTTTTCGAGTTTATTGCGAACAGACAGACAGACAGACGCGGTAGGGGACTTTGTTTTATACTATGTAATGAAATTACAACTATGTTCGGCTATAGAATAAACATCGGGGTCAAAAATCAAAGCGTCAGGTAGCGTTTGTGGACGGGATTCTAACACTTTATGACTATGTTTTAGTCATTATACTTATTTCCTAACTATACATATTAAGATATGTTTAACTAACTATCCGCCCCGGCTTTGCACGGGTATACCAAGAAAGCAAATGAGTCCAAATTTTTCCGTATCCCATCAATATTTTCAAAGATATCCTACCGTTTTTAGACTCGAGTCAGTGTCTTTTTGTGTTGAGATTTTTAATCAATTTTTTTTCATTGTTATTTCGTATATTTTATTCAGTTTCTTTCATACAAACACTGTCCTGACAATCTATACCAGGTAACTGTTTAGACCCTCGAAGTATTGTAGGATATGACACTTCATGATCACATTTTACATATAAAATAATAATATTAAAACAAATACTAATAAACAACCAAGAAAACCTAAGTTAAAGTTTGTTCTAAGAGTTTTAAAAGTATAGCTACAAACGTGTAAATAAAATAATAAACCTAAGTGTAATGACCGGTACCAAAAGCTACAATAGGCGATCCGGAGTTAATAACTTTCGATAGTAAAACGGACAATAAACCCTTTTGTTTTATTCTTGACGTTCCCACGTTCCCATTCAAATGAAAGTGAAATCACCTGACGTGACTGTGATTGACAGTGTGCTTTAATATAGACGCGTAGAGGATTGTGTATAATTTTTGTATTTTTCTAGATAATTAGGTTAAATATTAACAACATATTTTTTTAATTGATTTAGAACGAGAATCGAGTGCAGAGTGTCCTCCAGAACCATTGCTACTGTCTAAACAGTCACCTGGTATAAATAAAATGCCGTTATGCGCGCAACACACAAAAGCTTATGAATAGATATCGATCTATTATTGTTTTGCATCTTAGATATTTCATCTTTATCTATTATAGGTATAAAGTTACTCAAGTTTCAAGAAACTAAGGCTCAAGTAATATGCGTTCAATCATGAATTTCTTGCCGTGGAGAATTCTGCTTGCCTCACAAGTGGTGAGATGCTTATGTTTTTTTTGTCTCAGTACATAAAATATATTGTCAAGATAATAAACGAGGCAGACGAAGTGTGGGTATAAGCTAATTACAAATTCAACATAAAAAGAATTACCCAGATAGATGCAACCGTTCTAAAATTACGCGTTTACATATCTATATTTGGCAATTGATTTTTATTTTTACAGATATTATTATTGTATACTATATTTCTAATATATTTTTTTAATTTTTTAACAATTTAATTAAAACATTTATTTAATAATTTACATACGTCTTTACAGCTACACCTAAATAAATAGATACCGAATTCGATTATATGATAAATTTAAATAATATACTATTTCAAAACCGAAACATAATTGGAAGTAAGTATTGGAATAAGTTTAAAATTATAATTAAATAACATCCACAGGAGCCCAGTGAACGGACAATTTTGATCTCTGATATAAACTCGCACTATTTTATCCGATTTTACACAATTCCGCATTGTCACGCTAGCGATACCCGGATCAACTATTAAAACAACGACCAGTTGCTCTTCCCGCATACGTTACTTTATTCGTTCGATCCTCCTCTGTTCTATATAGATGACGGAACCCGCGAATTCAAGATTTTATTTCACCGATTATTTTGTATTCAGAAAAATTACCCGATACAAAATACATATAAGAGTTATTAAAGTATACATGCTTGGTACACGTGTATATTTCATTAACTCATATACGTATGAATATGTAGCTTAGCTTCGGTTAGCTCAGTTAGGTCGCGATTTGCATGAATTAGGCAACAACGTAAGCCGAGGTGTGCCGTACACCCTTGAGCTAGTTGTCAAAATAAAATCGGCTGAGTGCCTTAAGCGCTCGCCTTAGTAGTCCGGTGAAGTTGTTAACGCCTTGCTAGGCCAATAGCGTAGTCAGTTCGAAAAAGACTCAGGCACCATCTTAAGGCCATTCCTTCTAAACCTTCAAATGTCAATTGTTTCTTTTTGTTTTTTTCAACAAAACAAAATTTCATAAGTATACCAGATATATTAAATGCATAAACACATTTTTATCCGATATTACGTAAGCTAACTTACTACGTAAGCAAGGATAACATAGCCATATTAACAAAACTTAGTTGTTATCACAACTGACCCCAATAATATAGGGACATGTTTATCATAGTCACATATAGAAAATAATTAGACTTATATGCGAATCTCCGTGTATTTTGCCTTTGTCTATAATTGGAACCAATTCGCCTGTTTATTCAATGTAAATTTGGACAGATCCTTTAAGAGTTATATTTATTCCATTAGTCACCCCAAACATAATAACCCAAAAAATAACTTCTAGAGTTGCTGATTCTAATATACTATTTCTATACTTGTGGAGTTTTTATTTTAGTCTCTTCAATCAATTTTACGTGTTACGAAGTTATGTTAGAAAGAAGGTTGTCTTGATATATTAGCAGATGTTTATGAGGATGACATTGAAGTACTGGTTCTAAAGTCAGTTGGACAGGAAGCCAGAAATTGACATCCATCTAAAAAAATGTATAATCAGCCAATAAAGCCTGTATATATTTTTAAACTGGAACTTCTTATGGGAGGGCTTTGTAATTCTGATCAGCAACCTTTTTGGAACACTGTGTAAACTTAGGCTTAGAATGCAGAACTAAAATCACGTTTTCTTTTGTACATATTGAACGTACATAGTAGACGTGTTTATTATAAAAATCAGATTTTATAAACTCTGGTTAGAAATTATGACAATCAATTTTGACAGAATCGTTCTTTGTCTGTTTAATATTTTTTTATATTATAAATTCCCTCATCTCACGTTGACTTTATTTATGTATTAAATAGTAAATACGAATGCAAATTACTTGGTAGTAAATAATCATTGTAATATGTAGCAGTTATTTCTTTTATTTCATAGGAGGCAAACGAACAGGTGGGTCACCTGATCTTAAGTGATCACCGCTGTCCATAGACACTAGCAACACCAGGGGAGTCACAAGTGCGTTGCCAACCTGTGTTTGGGAGGGAAGGGGAAGGGGAGGTGGACCTCCGGCGCTCTCACTGACCGAACGAAACGCAACAATGCAAGCACTTATTACTTTACGTCGGTTTTCTGTGAGAGAATGATACAACCCCGGGCGAGCCGACCTATTCGTGCTGAAGCCAGTAATAGCTACAGCGTGGCTCTACCACCTAGTGAATATACAAAAACAAAAAATATAATTACCAATTCTAAGAAAGACTGGAGTCCTAACTAAGGCCAGTTGTTATAATAAATAGGTTATTACCATCAGATGCCCGTGTAACAAGACAGCAGACAACAGACAAACACAGGCTGGCAACGCACTCACCGCCGCATTCTGACTGCGGCGGTAGGGTTGGATTTGTCGCTGCCGAGTGTGGTTTCGGCCATGCTCGGCAGCGAAGAGGCATGGAATGCGATGGCTTCCTTCTGCGAGGACGTCATCTCGCAAAAGGAGGCGGCGGAGAGGGTATGCGAAGATAACCCTCTGAGTAGCCCTCTCCGCCAACGGAGGACCGGAGGGAGGAGGCGGCGATTTGCCCTTCTCCTCCCTCCACCGTAGCCGGACCTGAGGGGATGGACCGGGGGGCCCATCTCCACATTGCACAGGTCCAGTAGACGAGGGGAGGCAGCCGGTGTGTACCCAGTCTGTCTCCCTATTAGGACGGAGCCTGGCGGCCACCTTCCGCAGGGCGGACCGCTGGGGCGGCTATCTAAGGGGAATTGCGTAGATCGATCCCTTGCCGTCCCAACAATACGGTCGGATGGTACACCGTGGGGTTTTAGTCCGTGCGAGTCGGACATAACCCATCCTCTCCCCTGAGAGGGTGGCGTAGGCATAAGGGATTTCCCCACGTTAATAAAAAAAAAGGCAACGCACTCACAGGCTGGCAAAGCACTTTCAACTCCCCTGGTGTTGCTAGTGTCTATGGACGGCGGTGATCACTTACCACCAGGTGACCCGTCTGTTCGTTTGCCTCCTATAATATATAAAAAAAGACCTGTAACTAACCAAACTCTTCGAGTACTGTTCCTTTTATAAAAATAGCTATAACATTATTTGACGTTTCCAAGTTTTTGTTAATTAGTCGAGTGATCTGTTCGAGTTTCAGAACTACACCATTTTGAGCAGAGAATAATATAGATACGTGTATTTATTTCATCACATAATTAACATCAGTAGAAGAAAGTCTTACCACATTACTAGTTGTTCAAGTTAAGATTGTGGCCAATTAAAATTCCGGTTGAAACGAAAGGAATGACTATCAATAGTCACATTATGAACGAGTTACGTCGTATAATAAATACCTTGTACTTGTACGAAAACTCGTACACTGAAGTAAACACTTTAGTTTTTAAACACCGTAACATTATGTTTAATAATTACGTAAGTATTTACATACCTACGTATTATTCGGCTCATTTATGACATTATTTTAATATGTCCGCATGAATTATTCATTATAATAGACTTCAATTTAGTTATGATACCAAAAATAGTTGACATAATCATACTATTATATATTACAAATATATTCATGTTCTAAATCGTTTTTTAAAATACAGTCGTGAACGTATAGTTTCCGTTAAAAAATTATGTATGTCAAAACTATTCATAAATAAACGTGTTAATAAACCGAATAATTACGAAATACATGTACCTGTATGCGATAATTCGTTACAAAACACACCTATATCTGTTTTAATTTATTGCAATTGCCACATATACACTTGTTTAAAGGTATGCTGTTATTACATAACGAATAAGCACGTAACTTTGTTTCATTCTAATCAGAAACAATAATTATAGAGTATCATATAATTTATCTGAGTAATGTTATATCTAAGGTTATCGTAGTATCCATCGATTCTTAAATTTTTATTAACATGACTATAATAAGCTAAGTAAGTAACATTGCGAAATATATAATAAGTCGTGGTGATCTAGTGGTTTGACCGGTGGAATATCAATCCGATGTCCGCAGGTTCAAGTCCTGGCATGTACCACGGAATTTTTCGGAATTCGTGTACATTTACCAATTTTTTTTATATATATCATAGGAGGTAAAGAAACAGGCGGGTCACCTGATGTTAAGTGATCACCACCGTCCATGGACGTTAGCAAGACCAGAGGAGTCGTGTTTGGGGGAAGGGAGGGGAGAGGAGAGCAAAGGGAAGGGGATGTGGTCCTCCGGCACTCTCACTACCCGAACGAAACGCAACAATGCAAGCACTGTAACTTCACACCGGTTTTCTGTGAGAGGGTGGTACTACTCCCGGGCGAGCCGTCCCATTCATGCTGAAACCAGTAATAGATCCAACGTGGCTCTACCACCTTTAAAATTGGTAACACTATCGAAAACTGTTCTTCTAGTACTACTGTATGTGGGAAAACATAGAACTGTGGATTTCTCAGAGCTTGAAATCACCAATAATAACATCGTGGGCTGGCGTGGTGATTATGCCCATACCTTCCCTCGGGAAGAGGCTTTATGACCCTGCAGTGGTTCTCTTACAGGTTGATGATGTTGATATTATATGTTACTTTGAGATATATCAAAGTTTTATTACATCAGCCTGTTAATGAGGCGGCTATTTATCCGTTTTTCAGAATTGTGGTTTACGAATAACGGTTTTTATTTTCAAACTTACTTCTGCTCGCTGCTTCGCTCGTTTTAGTGTAGAAAGAAGCTTTAGTACCATTGGTTTATCTATTTATATCGAGTCAACAGACAACAAACAAATTTACGAAGGCGATAAAAAAAAAGAAAAATACTTTATCCAATTTAGGCCTTAAGAAGGCGCTTATAAACGTCATAACTACCACTGGTTCGTAGAAGAACTGGCAAGGAACTCGATCTGGTTTATCTGTTCATCATACATCTTTTTTATAAACATAGATAGTTACATTCGTTTTTGTCGGATGCACGGAGAGGTGCATCAGTTCCAGGCGTCACCATATTGATCCACCAATTAATAATAGCCTTTACACATTAAAATCCGCCGACATGATGCTTAAACTTACTATCTGGCAAATCGGTAATGTGTTTAGAGACTTTGTTATGAAACCTATTCGCTATCACACTAACGCAATCAACACCTACGACCCATATGATAATGATATACCAATAGAACAATCTAAGAATATACTATTCAGTCGGTAACTCAAGTAGGGTTGAGTTAAATACGGAATAGCAAATACTATTTTCCAACGAGATTGTTTAAATGACCAGGGAATAGGGTTGTCAGATCAAACAAACCGCAACGCAGACGTCGAGAGTGTAATTACAGTTCTATCTAGATGACATAAGGTATGTGAGTTTATTTGAAATGTATATGATTGTTTTATTTATATACTAGCTTATGCACGCGGCTTCATTCGCATTAATGTAGATTTCATATTTCCCAGGGGTACAGTACAATTTTGCTGTTTTACCTATGCCCTTTTCTGTATCCCTGACAACTGCTAATTCCACCATAATCGGTTGAGTAAGGCGTTAAAGCGTTACAAATAAACAAAATGGCATTCTCATTTATAATTTTAGTTACAATTTTGCTCTAATCGATCACTAGGTGACGCTGCAACAGCGTGTCAACTTCTATATCCAAGTTTTTGATAGGATCTCTCTGTCATGTAGTGGCTTTTACAGGTATATGTTATTCATATTCTTGTGTTATTTAACTCTGTATTTTGTAATATTGATAGCATTCTACGTAATATTGATCGGTTATTAGGCACAAGTAAAATGAATGGAAAATAATACTACGGGGCACGAATACTGAAATGCCACAAAAACTCCCTAGAAAGTTCTAACAAGAAGGCCACCATCCTGTTAGAACATTAAAATTATCACAAGAAACTTCTAATATCTACCTACTCGGTAATGAGAATGGTAGTAAGTGAACCGAAACAAATGTACCTCTCATTCTCCTGCACGTGCTTCCAGGGTGGCGCTAAAGAGTAACAAAATTTTGAACGCTGCACTGTTCTACATAAATTGAAACTCGCACCGATAAATAGAGTTCCCAATCAATCGACCATAATAAAAGATGGATACTCTATTTAGTCATATGGTTAAATAAATAAAACAGTAATAATCTAAAGATTAGTCGTCAAAAGTAAAAGTAAAAAAAAAACTTCTATACGCAGGCTATTAAATGTGCTTTTTGTAGATATTTATATTTAGACAATATTAATTTTACCACAACTCTACTGTTTATTACAACAAATGTTTAAAAAAACGAGCGATGAATCGCGGACATAATTAGTTACAAATAACTATTGTTTGCAATTTGTTCTTATTTCCTTATAGACCTGTATGTTTTATACAAAAAAGTCAATAATTTAAACCGTTACGTGGTCCTTGAAGTTCTTTATGTATTAATTAACTAAGCTAAACTTTAATAATGAAAGTATCCTTTTGATTGGTCAACTGAAGTATAGATTGAATAAATAAGGTATAATGGGATAGGTGTCAGAAGACAGCAAATACAATTAATGGACACGAGTGTTGGATTGACCCCGGCTGGTGGCACAGGATTACGACATCAAATAAACCGCACGGTAAACTTTCAGTAATTTGAGAGCAAAGATTACAAGATACCCAGATAGATACCTTATACAGAATATATTTAATAAAAACTTTAATTAACGTTAAACGTATCTATTTTAATTTGATATTCTGGTGACACATATTCTAGTTTGGGTTCATTAAATTATATATTCTACCGCCTTAAGGAAAAAGTGGGCATCTAACACTAAAGTAAATCGGAGAAAATTCAAAAAATTGGCAGAATGTGCCTTTTTAAATTATTATTTTTTAATTTTTGAAGTTATACTTCTTTTGGCGCGTTACGGAAAAATGATGAGAGTAAATTTTTACGATGCGTGCGCACACCGTCACGAAAAACCGACACCCTGAAGTTATTACGATGCGCGCACACACCGTCACGAAAAACCGACACCCTGAAGTTAGCTATAGTCAACATTTTGTTTCTTTGTATTTGTTGTTTGTATTTCTTTGTATTAAAACTTTCAATGTATTAAATACCTTTTTTATATTGTTAGTGTCGGTTTTTCTACAAACGTAGAATAAGGCGAAAGATAAAATTCTTGAAAAGATTTTTATCTTGTTACGCTCAAGAAGTATAACTTCTAACGCGTGTACATAAGTACACACACACTTTTTTTTTCTTTAATTACGTGTAATTTAGGAACAAAAGCTCATATATGAACAATACATACATAGAACATGGAAAAACAATACATTTTTTCCTGATTCTGAATATCTATATAAACAAAATCTTTGAAGTTTGTCGTTGTGCGCGCATCATATTATAACCACTGGAGAGAACCCGATCAATTTTTTTTAGTTTTACTGCTTAGGCACTTGGTCCTTATCTAAAAAAATGGCAATATCTTCGTTTAATATAGAGTTAATATCGTTTAAAGAAACTGCTATGTGTATTTTCTGGCTGCGAAGAAGTGGATCATGCGATGTGTTGCGCACACCCAGGAGAGATAGACAGAAATAAATTTTTGTTTTCAATTTCATTTTTATGTTTTTTCCTCAGTATATAAAATACAGTGTTAAAATAATAAACAAGCAGACGAATTCGCGGATCTCATCTAGTATAGATATATAATATACTAACGGGCCCGGCAGACGTTGTCTTGCCTTAATAATAAAAAAAAATCTAAAATTCAACCGCAGCGCCACCTACCGGATCCAATTGTGAATCTAAACCATTCTGGGATCCAGTGGAACACGCACACAAAATTTTATTAAAATCGGTCCAGCCGTTTAGGAGGAGTTCAGTGACATACACACGTACAGTAGAAAATTATATATAAAGATAAATAAATCTCAATACTGCAAAAAATGGCAAATGCGCCTTTGCTTCTGTGAACGACAGTATTAGTATTCAGGCGCCTATCGATCTCTTTTAACAGTTGAGCATAAATGAGCATCGAGTTGATCTATGCTACATTTTATTTTCTTTCACCACGAATAATGTTATGTTATTTCGTTCAAAGATTTGCATATTTATTATGGAAAACTACAATTTATCTATAAAGAAATTGGTATACAATGAAGAAAAAATACGGGAAAAGAAATTCAATATATTAACAAGATTTAGTGAAAGCAAATACTTATGTATTCTCAAGAATGGTTAAAACTGCTTTGACAAAATATTGGTTCTCTTTTCAAAACGATTTAAAAATTAAATATTCTTTATTCAAAAGTTACTATTTTCAAATCTCTATATGCAGAATTTCATCCCTAAAACGTAAACACGAAGACGCAAAAATATAATAAATTACTCTGTAATAATTTCCAATCAAGACTGCACGTTTTTAATTGAATTTTTCTTTAAAATTATTTAAGATAAATTGTTTCTTATGCCTAACTTCTATTCTAATAGAGCTGAAGAGTTTGTTTGTTTGGTTGAACGCTATGATCTCAGGAACTACCAGTCCGATTTGAGAAAATCCTTCGGTTTTAGATAGCTCATTTATCGAGGAAGGCTTTAGGCTATATGTCATCACACTAAGACATTAGAAGTAGAGCACCAATGAAAAATGTTTCAAAATCGGGCCCTTTTTTCCTGTCGAGAGATTTCGTTAGCGTTAATATTATATACGTTGCCATGGTAACGTGGTAAGTTTCTATCGCAAACATTTTCAAAGTTTATTTTGTTTTCCTATTCAAAAAGTTTATATTACTTTTATTTCCAATTTTTTTTTGTTCTTTATTACGTATTATAAAAATAAAGTTTGTGTATGTACAATTAAAATAACAACTTTTTGATGGATGGATATGGCTACAAATGACCAAAAAACAATGTTTTTATACTTTGTCTATATTTTTAGATTATTATATTTTGTCTGTTTGTTTGTTTTTTCCGGGTAATCTCCAAAACGGCTGGACCTATTTTAACGGGAATTTTACTTTTTACTGCCAGATAGCCGAAATTATAGCGGTTGACATATTCTATTTTATTTGTCCGCGGCTTTGTCCGCATTGCTATTGGTATTTCCAAAATGGTGGGACCGATTTTCACGGGGTATTCACTGGTAGATAGCAGACCTCATAAAAAGTCATTTAGGTTTTTATTCGCCTTCGGCCACAGTGGAATATCCGTAATGCTTGAACTGATTTTCACGGGACTTTCACTGGCAGATAACTCACCTTATAAGAAGTAACTTAGACTATTTTATTTTGTTACTCAAGACTTCGTCCGCAATATCCTACTATCTCCTAATTGGTTGGACCGACTTTCACGGGGCTTTTACGGGCAGATAACTAGCGGGCTCGGAAGACATTGTCCCGCCCCGATAATAAAGTGAAAACCTTGACAAATTATACCTAAACAATATGGGCATATTATATCTATATAATAAAAGATTTAAGATATATTGTTCGATAATGTATAGCTTATAATTTTCATTACTTTCTTATATAGTGTTAGTGAGCACTGAGTTTGGTATATAGTAGGTTGAAGTTCCAGTTATGTTGCTGATGATAAATCCCATCCCATTCGATATACTATTAGTATTCATATATCTAATGTACACGTTACATGTTACAGTAGATGGCGTTCGTATCGTAGTTACAAATGTTTTTGAAAAAGCGTTTCTGTAATGTATACACCCACTCACAATTTTACATTTCTTTAATACATTTTTAAAAAGCGCGTGCGGAGCCGCGGGTAACATCTAGTATGATAATATAATGAAAAATATACATTTTTATCTTTCAACACGGGTTGCAGGAGAATTATCAAAAATCGTTGGATATTAATTATTGGAAAGAAATGAATGTTTCGCTTCATAAAACTAGCTATAGAAAAAACAAGTTATTATAATTTAGAATTTTAGATATTTGCCCAGCTTAGTAGAGTTTGTAGAAAGGTCAAAAGAGGACGTTACGACAGATGTTTTGTTAAAAAAAAAATCTATTAAAAGCAACACGTGGCCCAAGACGATCCAAGTTCGTTTTTTAGTATATTATTTTATTTTACATGACAAATATTATTTTACCGGAATTTCATAAAACAAAAATAATACAATATAAGAACTACATATTTAATGAGAGATCTTCACCAAAACATAATTTACTGGAAAACTAACTTGACCGTCTTGCATGCACGTGTTGTTTTTTCTTCCTCGAGTATTTTCATCAAAAGGGAGCTTCTTGAGAGCGTCGGAAACGGAAAGTCACAGTGACTCTCATTCGCCTTGTCGTATTTATGCTTGCAAACCGGACTAACAGCAGCGACTATCGATGGATTGTAGATCTCTCGGGGGTCGCCGTTGTTTTACCCCATTGCACTGAACTTACCGTGCGTTACCGTTTATCACTTGCCGTGTTACTATAAACACATTAGACAAATTAGTAGATATTTGGACACAGCGAATATTTTCTTATTTATAACAAATATTATTCGCGGGTAATCCTTATTCCACAATTATACCTGATGTTGAATGGTGAAGATGAATAAATACGTAAGACAGGAAGAACTGGTCTCTAATGTAAACTACCTTAACACACCTACACATGCTTAGCGATGACGCATTTTTTAATAGAAATAAGTAGATATGGTTATCTACTGGTGGCGGACACTAGAACTTCGATGTTATTGTTGATCGAAGCATTGAATAAGCAGTGCCACCATGCTATGGTGTCGGCAATACGCTTTCCTTTTACGGTAAACACACACATTCACATTTTTAATATTAGCTAACATTTTCTGATAATTGAAGTGTATTTCCATCTTACTCAATTCCTTCTTATCTTGATATCTATATTTATTTAAGTTCAACAGTTGAAGATAAAAATGTGACATATCAACAATGACATCTTAGTAAAGATACAAATATATCTAAATACTAATACATCAGAATGATTTCTATATGCTAGCATAAATAACTGGAAGGTGCTTTACGGCCATTAATTATTATATGGGGCATAGATAAGATAAGAATGACGTCATTCGAAGAAACTGACATCTGTTAACGATGTTTCATTTGATAACTAATCATGATTGTAAACACTCAGTTATCGAACACTTGATACCGTAAGTTTTGTTTGTTTCTTGCGTTCATAAAAAATAAATAAATTGTAAAACCTTTGAATGGACTTAGTGAGAGTGTTCGTGAAAAAGGTCTGTAGAATTATACGTTTGAAGTATTTTAATTTAAAGAAATACAATAAACATAACGAGGTATTTATATACGTTTTAGAACATATGTTTTATTTTCAATCACGCGTTCAGTTACTCTTAAAATTATAGTGATTTTGTTTTTGATGTCATAACGGCCAAACGATCACGTGGGTCACCTCATGTTAAGTGATCACCACCGTCCATAGATACTAACAACACCAAGAGAGTCGAAAGTGCGTTGCCAGCCTCTGGTTGGGGGAAAGGGAGTGAGGGGGGGAGAGGGGAGAGAAGGGGAGGTGGGCCTCCGGCGCTCTCACTACTCGAACGAAACGCAGTAATACAAGCACTGTTACTTCACCGCGTCGATTTTCTATGAGATGGTGGTACTACCCCGAGCGACCACCTACATAATTTGTAAACCGTATCGTATAATATATATATATCTTCTTCTTATATATAAAATTCTAGTGTCACAATGCTAGTTACCGTACTCCTCTGAAATGGTTTGACCGATTTTTATGAAATTTTATATGCATATTCAGTACGTCTGAGAATCGGCTACTATCTATTTTTCATACCCCTAAGTGATAAGGGTTGTCCACCCCTAACATTTATTTTTTGGACAATTTTCTTTTATTTTATTTTGTTATAATGAGGCATTAAAAAATACGAACAACCCTAAATTTTCACCCTTCTAACACCAAACCCTAGTTTTTAATAGTCACTTTAGTAATTAATCATTTTTCATCCTACTCGATAACTGATCAATTATCACTTGGTAAGTTATCCCAGAGAAAGAGCTAATTAAAACCAAGTCGTCGTCTCTTTTGTGAATGTCTTTCACTCTATTTCGATTAAAATTTCCCTGAGCTTATGGCAAAGCTAAAGTTTTTGTACAAAAAAAAATCAGTTTTATTAAAGTATCAAAGCAGTTTATTCCTGCTATACTTAGTGCTAGATTTTTTAAATTTGCACGCTTTTTCTAGATCAACACTCATTTGCCAGAAATACCGGTGTCACGTCCCAGTAAACAACACGGAGTAGGGATGAGATCGAAGCCGGTTTTTTTTTTTCGAACTGGCTACGCTATTGACCAAGCAAGGTCTTAACAGCTTCACCGGACTACTAAGGCGAGCGCTTAAGGCACTCAGCCGATTTTATTTTAACAACTAGCTCAAGGGTGCGCGGCACACCTCGGCTTTGGCTGTTGCCTGATACATGCAATTCGCGACCTATCTGAACTAACCTAAGCTAAGCTAACTATTCATACCTATATGAGTTGTTGAAACATATATGTGTACCAAGCATACATACCTCAACAACTCTTATATATATTTCGTATCGGATAATATTCTAAACTATTTCAGTTTGATAAGGGAAAAAAATAAATAAAACCCTTCCACTTGCATGTGTAAGCGTGTATGCGTGCACGTGTGTGGAGGTGATATGTGTAATGTTGTCGCAGTAATGTAAGATTTTGTGTCACTGTATCGCGCGAGCAGCGTACTCAAGGGCTCCACGCCGAGGGAACGGACCTAGGCTTGAGCCGCTGCCGAGGATCGAAGCCGGTCTCCTGTTTTTCTTATACAATAAGCCTTCTCTCACTTCCTCCACAGTTTTGGGCCATTATTATTGTGTATGCATCAAGCGTAGTAGTAACGTTTACAATGATTATTTTACTATCTTAGTGTAACTCTCATATCATTACATAGTATAAAACAAAGTCCTCTACCGCGTCTGTCTGTCTGTTCGCGATTAACTCAAAAACTACTAAACGGATTTTCAATCGGTTTTCGCCAGTGGATACAGTGATTCATGAGGAACGTATTGGTATATAATTTGTCACGGATTTTTTTTATAATCAGGGCGGGACAACGTCTGCCGGGCCCGCTAGTATATATATATATATATATATATATTTACATATAGTGAATATTATTTTCTTACAATAATATTAGATGTACATATTACAATTTAAGCACAATCTTAATTATGACCAAAGAACGACCACATACTAAACAAAAAGATTAAGAACGTAACGATGGCAATATCGATATAATATTCTGTTAAAGCCATATTACCTGTCAATTAATTGGAAACTTTAAACATCTAAGCATATATGACAAGCAGTTTATTTTTTTATTCAATTCTTTCTGAGTAAATGTGAAAAAATCGTGAATCGTTACTACTTAATATAATATGCGAATTTGATGTTGTGTCTTTGTTACACTTTAACGCCTTAGCTACTCAATCGATCGTCATGAAATTTGGCATACACATCTTTAGAGGTACAGAAAAGAACATAGGATACATATCTTCTAGATTTTTTTTTGTGCGTTGTTCACACGCTGTATAATTGCTACATTAAAAAAGAATGCGAGAAGAGCATATGACTCACTGGTCTGCAATACCCGAAGGCAAGCGAGACATTGCTCCCACTCTACCCGACACAGTGTTTACCCCCACTACTTTTCCTTATACAAAAAGAATGTGGATCAGAATATCAAAGCCCTCCCATGAGAAGTTTAATTTCAAAAATGCTGTTCCCGAGGATAGCTCAAATATACAGGCTGAAAGTATAGACAGTAGCAATGTTTACTATATTTACAGTAATAATATTTATGCTGCACTCGATTCTCATTCTAAATCAATTAAAAAGAGAGGTGCTTAATATTTGACCAATTATCTAGAAAAACACAAAAATTATACGCAGTCCTCTACGCGTATATATTAAAGTACTGTGTCAATGACCGTTGGGTAAAGTGAAAGTGAAAGTGAGGCCCTCTCCACCGCCTCCTTCTGCGAGATGACCTCCTCGCCAAGCCTGTTCGCTGCCGAGCATGGCGGAAACCACGCTCGGCAGCGATAAATTCCTTCTAACCACCGCCGCCAGAATACCGCGCTAAGCCTCCCACGCAGCACACTCAGACAGAGTGTGCTGCGCGGTATCTTCATCAGCGCTGCACTCGTGTCATGTGGCGGCCGGCTCCTTGCGAGCGATATGGTGCAGGTACCACCCGAAGCAACCATGCCCGATGAGTACCTGCACCATTCTAAACGTCAGGGAGCCCCACTCCCAGTATATCCATTCTCGCAGGACCGCGCTACTACGGTATACCTCCCAGAGCGCGCGTCCGCCAGGTCCTACATCCACCTGCCAATCGCCTCCTCCCTCACTTCCCTTCTCTTCGCCTGTATCTCCCTGGAAGCCGGAGGCTCCCCACTACGTTTCCTCGCCGCTTTGGAAGTCTTAGAACAAACTTTAAGTTAGGATCTCTTTTTTGTTTATTAGTATTTGTTTTGATATTATTATTTTATATGTTAAATGTGATCATGGATTATCATTTCTTAAAATATTGTGACTAACCTAACACCTGGTATATTAAAGCGAGCGAAACCTCGGGCAAAAAATACCTAAATATGAATTCAAATATAACCGTGAATAATTTTAAAACCAGTAGATTTAAATAAAATCATAATAGAAACATAAAATATCCCAAATACATGTTACAGTTTCGTTTAGAGTATATTAGAACCTAACTACACATATAACATTGATTATATCTATTTCAGGATCAAAAGACTGTCGATATGTCATCATTAATTATGGAGACTAAGGATTTGGAAAGGGAATATTCGCCAAACATGTGGTCCGAAAGATATCCAACGCCTGATGACGTCTTGAAAAACCACATTCAGTTCTGTATAAAAGGTGAATATATTTTGTACACAAATTAACATATTCTCTATCTGATTTTAATAATAACCGCTGTATTCAAGCATCGGTGTGTTCCGGTAGCTGTGACTTGAAAAACCAGTATTTTCTAGAGTTAACATACTACCATCTTGGGCATCATCGTGACTTAAAATCATTTGAGGTCTGCTTAAAAGCAACTCATGCGCAAAAAAAAATAGACGGATCTTTGTTTTATTTGTAATTTATTCTAGAATTAAAAAAAATGAACGTTCATATTGAATATGATAATCAATTAATGGATCTACTAAGTTATATTTCTTTCATTGTGATATTACGTAATTATTGGCAAAATTTTAATTATTATTCAGTTTACTTTGAAATAAAGTGTGGTACAATGATTATAAATATAATTAATATTGTTTGCTTATTAATATTAAATATATTATAACACCTGTATGTGATTTTTCCATTACTAAGTAACTTATTATAAAAAATCACTAAAAATTTGCGAAAATTTTTAAAAAAAAGTTCGTACTCTTCTATAAATTCCTTCTTTTATAAGAAATATATATCGTCATCATCTTCTTACCTTTTTCTAAATATGATCATATCTAATCGTATCGTATCTATGTATGATGTATCGACATAACAAGTTATCCTCTTCCACTCTCCCTGTCATATTTCATCACACCTTTTATACACATATCGTTTTTCACACAATGTATCCAAGCCTTTTTCGGTCTTCCTCTACTCCTATATTCGTTCACCTTCATACCTAAAGCTTTTCTAGTTACATGATTTTCATCTTTCTTTATGATATGCCCATACCATGCTAACCTATTACTCCTCTCCTTCTCTGTCACTGGTGCTATTTTCAATGCTTCCTCTGATATATTTATTCTTAATCTTATCCATTCCAGTTTTTGTAGGTGGTAGAGCTACGCTGAAGCTATTACTGGTTTCGCTATGAATGGGTCGGCTCGCCCGGGGTAGTACCGCCCGACCCACAGAAAACCGACATGAAGTAACAGTGCTTGTATTGTTGCGTTTCGTTCGGTCAGTGAGAGCGCCGGAGGCCCACCTCCCCTCCTCTTCCCCCTTCCCTTACTCCCCCTCTCCCTCAAGACAGGTTGGCAACGCACTTGCGACTCCTCTGGTGTTGCAAGTGTCTGTGGACAGTGGTGATCACTTAACATCAGGTGACCCACCTGTCCGTTTGCCTCCTATAATATATAAAAAAAGTTACACCACAGATCTATTTTAACATTTGCATCTCTGTTACATGTAATCTTCTCTCATTCTCTTTCGTAGCACAGCACTCAGATTCATATAGCATGACTGGTCTTATAAAACTTTTATACACAATCCCCTTGGGTTTCAAGAGCGTTCGTCAGTTACAAGCTATCTGTTACTTACCTCCTATACCTACCAACAAGATATTGTATATTTTTCTTAAAAAAGGTTAATTATTTAAATTAACTACCCATTGTGCATATTACTATAAAATAGTTTAACTAAGCCAAAGCAATTCAAAATTTAAACACCATTATAATATTACAATAGCCAATGAAATCATTGTTATTTATTTTGGTCCTTATTGACTTTCAGAAAGTGAATTAACAACAAACAGTATACCGCATAAGTTGGAGATTGAATACGGACCAACACCAGGACAGAAATTGGACATCCTTGGGACAGACCTACCAGACAGTGAGTAGTAATCTATAACCTTGACTAATATCGTAAATGTGGATATGAGTTCTTTTGTTACACTCTTATGCCTTATTCTACTCAACCACTCAACAAAAAAATTTGCATACACCTCGGGGGTACAGACAGGAAATAATACCGATCTCGACGGATAGGTATAATCTACAATAAGGCGTACAAAACGGTCACCAAAAGCTACTCTTTGTAGTTATATTAAACCGCTCAAGAGCTTGCTTTTATCACGCTTTTATTAGCTTCACCTGTATGTTTGTATGTATGTTTGTTTGTAACCGACCCCTTTGAGCTCCATTTTGTCCTACTTTGAACGATCAGATTTAATTCAAACTTTGCACACCTGTCAAAGGTCGATGACAATGCAAAAATCAGAAAAAAAAAAGTGTAAAAAATTTTAACTAAAAAAAAAATTAAAAAAATTAAACTAAAAAATGAAAAATAAATAATAGTTACTTTTTACAAAAATATACATTTATTTCTAATTTACACTATTCTTAATCCAAATTTATTAAATTTTATTTTCTGTTTTTTAGTTGGATTTTTTATGAAAGCGTGTTTTTTTAGTTTTTTTAAACTATTATTTTTGGTTGTTTGTTTGAACGCGCTAGTTTCTGGAACAGAGATGCATTTGAATTTGAATGGGTCGGCTCGACCGGGGTAGTACCACCCGACCCACAGAAAACCGACGTGAAGTAACAGTGCTTGCATTGTTGCGTTTCGTTCGGTCAGTGAGAGCGCCGGGGACCCACCTCCCCTCTCCGCCTCCCTCCCCTCCTAACTCCTCCTCCTCCTCCCCAAACACAGGCTGGTAACGCACTTGCGACTTCCCTGGAGTTGCTAGTGTCTATGGATGGCGGTGATCACTTACCATCAAGTGACCCGCATGTTAAAAAAAATTACATCCAAAGATGAATTGAATATATACAAAAGGGTTGTACTTCATACCGAGCTGTTACAGATTCAATGCGAATAGTAAACTACAAATATTGCTTATTATAGGTTTAATAATTTCGTTATTATGTTGATTTCAAAATGAATTAATGTCGCATATCTATATGACAAGTTTGTTACGGTACGTTTCGTTTCTCACCTCACTGCACATCAAACAAATTCAAAACTGGATCTGAGTTACAAAATATGAGTTGAAGGATCAACATCTTGCGTAACTGATTAATATTAAATGTACATATATAAAGCCAGAAAGAGTATAGAAATTAATAGATTATAATACAAAACTGCACGTTTAATTTAATTTTAGACTTGATTACCAATTTTATTTAAACAGTGGTACAAGATTTGGTCAAAATATTTTAGCCTCGTGCTTTACTACAAAATCTCTTATCACCTCAGCAGGAGCCGTAATATAAATAGCCTGTGACGTGGTAAAATGTTTTACTAACCGATGAATTTGGAATTGCTCAGGGTACACCAAAAGTAGTAAAGCGTTGTCCGTCGCAAAAACGTTCATGTTCACTTGATAACGAGTTTGGACACCGTGTTCACTGAGGAAGATTCGAATCGTTGCAATGAGCAATAGTTTTCAGTGAAGGAAAATATCGTTACAACATTATAGTATAGCGGAACGGCTTATTCTAATATCATAAATGGAAAGTGAGTTTCTTTGGTTGTCACGTTTTCACACCTTAACAACTGAACCGATCAGAATGAGATTTTGCATACTCGTTGTCAAGAGTAGAGACAAGGACATAGGGTAGCTTTCATCTACCGTTTCTGTAGGATAGATCAAATCTTCATAGATCAAAGCCGCAAGGAAAAGCTACTTATCACCCAGAAATACCACGCGCCCATGGTGTCGTGTAAAATTAATTGAAAATTGTGTCATGAGGGGGTCCGATAATTTTTTTTTATTTTCGTAAAGTTATGTTTACTTAGTATTTAAGAGCCTTGCCACCTTATGTAACCGCCTGTTTTTTGTTTCAAATTTATAATTAATTTCAATTTTCATTTAGACATCGATCTTTTTAATGTTTATATAATTGAAAAAAGTGGCTAATAACTGAGTAGGCATGATAAAAGCCTTTGATTATAGAGGTTATAATACCCTTTGATAAAAGAACCCTAATAAAGTTCAAACTTTAAAAATTCAATGAACTATGGTCGAATGTCGACCACTGGGCGCCCACTAGTATATGAAAATGCTCCTCTCATGCAGTCTATTTATGAATATTATGAACACATAAACTCAACAAATGCCACGTTGTAAACACTATTATATGATAAAATCGTTTCCAATAAATGAATGAAAGGTGTATTTTATTGGATGATTTTCAAAATGGATGACATCAACATATTAAACTTAGATAATTTCTATGATTAATAAATCCAAATAGGCAGTTGTATTTTTTTAAAAGCAACATATAAGTCACTAGCAGGTACCCGCGGCTGCACACGCGCTTTTTTAAAATGTATTAAAAAATGTAAAATTATGAGTAGGTGTGTACATTACAGAAGTGCTTTTTCAAAAACATTTGTAAGTACGACACGCACGCCATTTACTGTAACATGTAACGTGTACATTAGATATGTGAATAATAACAGTGTACCAAAGGTGATGGGAGTTATCATCAGCCACAGACATGGAACTTTAACCTACAATATATCACCCTCAGTGCTCACTTAGACTATACAAGAAAGTAATTAAAATTTTAAGCTATACATTACATATACACAATATGTGTTTAATCTTTTATTATCTTAATATATATATTTCTTGTGTGCGTGTGTATGTGACTGAACTCCTCCTAAACGACTGGACCGATTTTGATGAAATTTTGTGTGCGTGTTCGAGTGGATCCGAGAATGGTTTAGATTCACAATTGGACCCGGTAGGTGGCGCTGCGGTCGACTTTTAGGATTTTTTTGTTTTCAAGGCAGGACAACGTCCGCCCGGTCCGCTAGTATAGATATAATACGCCCATATTATCGATATAATTAAGTTATTTTTATACGTTGCTATAATCACTGAGTTATGTAGACGCAAGCGCGGTAAATAAAACAAAATAGCCGCCAAATTGACCAAAAAGATAAATATAATTTAAATTACATACAAACATATGACTTACAATTATGTAAGTAATTTATTCTTCGGACGAATGCACGGGTAAAACAGTTCAACAAATAAAATAGAATATGTCACCCGCTATAATTTCGGATATCTGCCATTAAAATTTCCGTTAAAATAGGTCCAGCCGTTTTGGACATAGCCCGGAACAAACAAACAAACAGACAGGCAAAATATAATAATATAAAATAAAGACAAGATAAAAAAATTTTTGCTATTTTAAGCCATATCCATTCACCAAAAAGTTATTATTTTAATTTTACATACACACACTTTATTTTTATAATACGTAATAGATTACAAATAAAAAATTGGAAACAAAACATACGTAGAATAAATATTTTGAATAGAAACACGAAATAAACTTTAAAATGTTTATCAAATTTGTAAAACACTCATGGATACAGAACATTTCCTTTACTGTTAACATATTTATGATAAGAGTATAATCGAAACACACACAACTTTACATTCAAGGCTTTACGATGAACATGTTTGGGAGTTTATGCCTAATATATGGAACGTAACGTTTTGGGGTGTAAGGGGTGTCGAATAACATCTAAGACTTGAGACATCCAAGCCAACCTCACCGGCACGTGGTGCACCCTGCTGAATAACGAACGAGGCAATGGCGAAAGCGGGGTGGTAGGGTTTTACAGCCCGACTGGGTCGCAACCACCATGTATATGGCGAAAAAGCCCGTCATAGTGATTCGCATCTGCGGGTCGCGTTTCGGGATCAGCCTGTGCATATCCAGCTCTTCGTTGGCCGGCATGACAGCGGCGACCGGCGATGGATAGTGTGTCACTCGGTGGTCGCCATTGTTTTTGGATTGTACTGTGCTTACCATCAGGCACAGTGCAGTCATTTTGCCGTGCTATAATAAAAAATAAAAAAAAAACGTAAATTTGTTTTCGCAAAAACTGGTAACAAAAATAGAAAAGTATTCTTAGTAGGTTTTCTATATCTATTTAATTTCATAAAATTGAAGGGTCAATTTTTAATATCAAAATAATAACTTTTTACGAAATTAATATGAAAATATATAGGATGCTTATAACGAAATCAAAATTTTAAAATTGTTAATTTTCGAATCTGTTATACCGATTTTAACGGGATTTTCACTGACAGATAGCTGATGTCATAAGAAATAACTTAGGTTATATTTATCTCAGACTGTTACTAGAGATTATGAACGCGCGGAATTTAGCAAAAAAGCAAGCAAGGGTTGCACTCCGGTAGTGCCGGCAGAAGTGAAAACTTGAACATTAACGTTGTGCATTTTTGAATATTTAGAAATGGTTAGGGAATAATGTCGCACGAATCGTTTTATTTACCAGTATAAAAGTACTATCATTTATGTG
Organism: Antheraea yamamai; assembly: GCA_036509395.1. Lineage (NCBI taxonomy): Eukaryota > Metazoa > Arthropoda > Insecta > Lepidoptera > Saturniidae > Antheraea > Antheraea yamamai. Next base: position 7,136,511 of record AP028438.1, on the reverse strand, counting down.
GAAAAATACAATATTCATTTATTCATACAATATATATTTATTCCGCGTCGCAGGCGGTAGTACAAACACAGGCATACTCGAGCAAGCGTCGTGCACCACTTAAACGAAACAGCACGAGCGGGCATACGTTTTAGCCGCGCGATAGAAAGAGATGGGGATATTACTTTCCTACACCGCTCCTGCGGTCTACACTCTACTACGAATTTTCGATCAGGTCACGTGTCCTGACGCGAGTTTAACATTTTTTACCAATACCAAATAAAGTGCAAAACGCCGCTAAAGAAGTTCTCACTTAAATTTTTTTTTTTCAATCTAGGGCGCTTTTGTGTGCTCGGTTTCTGGGCACTGCTTGTTTAGCTTATTATATTTTCGCGGAACGCTCAATTTTTCTTCTAAACACATAAATAACATTCAATTGTTTGTTTTTTGATGACGCAATAACAGTTTTTTACTGAATAGATATGAAATTATACACGGTATTTATAATTTAAAAAAAAAACTTTTTTTCATTTTTGTCTTTCTGACTGTTTATTCGGACTAATTTCCGAAACGGTTTGAGTGATTTTGGCGGAACTTTCACTAGCAGATAGCTTATACAAGTACAGAAAAGAATATAAACATTTACTGTTCCTGAGGGATATATAAAATTTATATGCACGCGAGCGAAGCCGCGAACAAAAGCTAGTAGTAAATATTAACAAATAATAATAAATATGGAAGGAGACGCGAGCAGTTTTTTTTTTAGACAACAATTGTTTTATTGTTGTTTTGATCACTTCTATTATTAATGGTGCTAAAGTTTCAAGAGACTTTATATGAATCGATTAATTATTGATATTATTAAAGAAGCGTGCTAGTAACGTAACGTGGGAAATAGCCATGTGCCAGATGGCATTTCTCATTGGCAACATCTCATGAACTTCAACCTTCTACATAACTTCTTTAAGGTTTATTTTTAAATACTTCCGTAATTCTTACTTAAGTTATATAAATAACTCCTGTGAAATATTTTATACATTTAGACTTAATAGTTCAACTTTGCATTTCCTATTAGTTAATCTTAAGAATGATCAAGTATACTGGTTGTTTATATAACATTGAGTAAGCATATACAGCTATATAAATAAGTATCTATTATTATATTAAATACTAGCTGTTACCCGCCCGCCTCGTTGTACATTAAATAAACTTTTACATAAAAAGGAAAGGTTCAATGGAATCCATAAAATTAGTAGCCTGGAAAAATCTGAAAAATTCCGCATCGTGTACTCAGAGTCCTATGCCGATACGTTCAGTACTTTTCATGTGATTGAGTTTCAAAGGAAATGTATTTTCATTATATATGTCAATAGAAGGGAGATTACAAAAGTATTATGGAGCGTTAATTGCAAATAATATTGAAAGAAAACATTGTGATAAACCCAAAGCGTTTTAGTAAACAGATTAGAATGAACGTTTGATTAAATGCCATCTTAACTTATACTTCTGACATCAAGTACGTGTCAATCCCTTAATTACATATAAAACGGGGTGTTTTATAAAGACACGATAAAAGTGTAACTTTTGTATTAGAGGCAAACATTTTGATGAAAAAAATACAATAAAAAGTCAACGTCACCCGGTGTTCCCAGGTGGCCACCCATCCTAGTACTGACCACGCCCCACGTTGCTTAACTTCGGTGATCGGACGAGAACCGGTGTTTTCAACACTTTACCCGACACAGTGTTACCCCCACCAATTTTCGACAGACAAAACGGTTGCCGATTAGAATTCCAAAGCCCTTTTGCCTATGTATAAGTATTACTAAAATCGGTAAATACGTCTAACCTAACCGATTATTTCCTCAATTTTTTTTCGGTTCGGTTAGGTTAGGTTAGACTTGCGAAACATAGACAGCGCGAGCCGGCCGTGGCAGCAGTCGGCGTGCGCATTTCGATGGCGTTAATACGTACGTAACCTAAAATCTTGTTACAAGTGAGCCTATACGGAAGAATGTACAATTTAATTAATTTAATACTAGCTTTTACTCACGTCTTCACTCGCGTTAGTGTAGATTTGACCTATTCTTCAAGAACTGCTTTTTTCTAGATGAAAATTGCCCTATGTCAATCCCCTGACAACGTGTAAGCAATTTCATAATGGCGGGTTGAGTATTTAAGGTGCGAAACCCTAAAAAACGAACAAACAAACTCTCATTCGCATTTATAATATTAGAGAGGATTTTGCGATCCTGAAGCTAATATTCAGCAATTTCTTTATCGCTTTACTCTAACAAAGTATGTGATTACGTAGCGGAATATCTCTATGATTGCTTTTAGAAAACCTTTTTATGTTTAGTCGGTCGTTTTACCTAAAATATTTTAAACATTTTCTTATGTACTATTTTTATATTTATCTGAACATTATTCTCAGGTTCACCAATTCTCGTTTATGTCCACGGTGGCTTCTGGCAAGACTTATCGAGAGAAATATCACGGTACCCGGCGCTGCCACTATACCATTCTAAAATCAAGACTATCGTATTGGGATATGACCTCTGCCCAGCGGTAACCCTTGCAGAGATAATATTGCAGATACAACGGGCTGCGAGATTTGTATTCGAATATGCGGAGAAAATGGGATCAAGGTGATTAACATTTAACTAACTGGTACCTCTGCACGCATTTGTTTATTATTTGTTGCATAGTTCATTTATAACAAAATGAATATATGACAATACTGTCTATGCTTAAATATCATCACATACCAATTTTCATGAGGATCAGTTGCACGGTGCAAAAGTCGATGTACTGTCACGCAACCTAGTGACACTTTATAGTAAAATGCGTAATATCAATATTAAATAAAAATATAAATCTATACATATAATAAAAATGTGAATCTAACGTGTCTGTACTTTTTTGGACAAAAAATGTTGCAGGTGTCTAGGAATAAGTAATAAACTACATTTCAATAATTTTTAGAAATGTCTATCTGTCTTTCTGTTTGTATGAATACGCATCACTGCTAAAGTACTGGGTTCACAATAAATATTTATAAAGCATATCTTCGAGAATAACTTAGTCATTGTTTTATTAAAATTGGTCCACTCTATCAATAGTTATTGTAGTTTTAATGACGACGCGGCGTAAGTACGACAGCAAAGTAGATAAGTAAATGGACTTAATACATTCAGATGACTTTACTAATCACTGTTTTTTACATAACGTCCCACACGTACAAAGTCGCGGGCACAGCTAGTATTAAATAAAAGTCACGCAAGCTAATTAATTTATGGTGCATCATTTTAGAAGTTATACTTCTTTTGGCGCGTTAGGGAAAAATGATGAGAGTAAATTTTTAGGATGCGCGCGCACACCGTCACGAAAAACCGACACCCTGAAGTTAGCTATAGTCAACATTCTGTATCTTTGTATTTGTGCTTTGTATTTCTTTGTATTAAAACTTTCAATGTATTAAATACCTTTTTTCTATTGTTAGTATCGTTTTTTCTACAAATGTAGAATAAGGCGACAGATAAAATTTTGAAAAGATTTTTATCTTGTTACGCCAAAGAAGTATAACTTCTAACGCGTATACATAAGTACACACACACTTTTTTTTCTTATTTCGTGTTTTTCTTATCTAAAGAGTAAGGTTATTGTATTATTATCATTGTCCGTCCGGTATTCATCTAAACATTTTATATTCTATTGTACACAATTAGCCCATCCGGGAGATAACTTTCTCCTTGATTTTGATCCTATTCGTTATCTTTATGGACACATACAAATGACTGAACAGCTCTAATATAACAAACTCTTGGTGTACGGCCTGAGTGAATCTGCGTCCGGCGGGGCGTCCAGCGGGGCGTGCAGCATCCAAGAGCGACGCTCGCGCGCCTCTCAGGACACTCACGTATTAATGCATATGTTCGAAACGAAGGTCGGACGCGACGCCACGCTCGACGCTCGACTGTAGCGTCCACTCTGGTCGTACACTTAATGTGATCTCATCTGCTAACCGTAACTGTTAAATGTTTCCGATTATTTATAATCTATAAAATTATATTCTACACATATAAAAAGAATGTAAATGTAAAGTGTCTGTACTTTTTCGATTTTCGTGAAAAAAATTGTTAGATATCTAGGAATAAGTAATAGAATACATTCCAAGCATTTTTAGAAATGTCTGTCTGTCTGTTTGTATGTACACGCATCACTGCTAAAGTACAGGGTTCACAATAAAACTTCAACAAGAAAATCGCAAAGCATATCGTCGGGAGTAACTTAGTGTTTGTTTCATTAAAATCAGTCCACTCTATCAAAAGTTATTGCAGTTTTAATGACGACGCGGCGTAAGTACGACAGAAAAGTAGATAAGTAAATGGACTTAATACATTCAGATGTTTTTATTGATCATTATATTTGAACAAACTTCCAGGCAGACGAAATCGCGGGGACAGCTAGTTGTATAATATTAGTCACTAGCATTCCACTTCGCGTCTTCGTCTTCGCCTCGTTTCTATATTTATGAGGGATTATAATTGCGCAGAACCCTATTTTTTTTCTAAATTTTTTTCTTCCACTGAAAGTTCCGGCAAAATCGGTTTGAGAGATTTTCCCGATAAACAAACAGACCGACAAGGAAACCAACATTTTTAAAATTTGTTCATGGTAATAAATATGTACCATGTATACTTTCATATTCATTTACTAATAAATAATAGTTTAAAAAAACTAAAAAAACACGCTTTCATAAAAAATCCAACTAAAAAACAGAAAATAAAATTTAATAAATTTGGATTAAGAATAGTGTAAATCTATACTATAATAAAACTGTAGCAAGGTCAAATCTGTACATTAAATATTTTTTGAAAATTTTGATCGGGGTAGACTTTGTTATCGATATAGAAGCCAAAAATAATCTTTTTACAATTTTTGTCTGTCTGTCTGTCTGTCTTTCTGTCCCTGTGAACACGCATCACGCTGAAAGTACTGAACCGATTTTAACGAAACTTGACACAGTAATAACTAATATTCCAAGGTTACATTTAGGATACTTTTTGTCCCATAAAACGCAAGGGGCTCTCCAGGAAAACGAAAAACAAAAAATTGTAGTTAACGTAACTAGACTTTTTTGCGACACCTTAGTACAAGAGCCAGCAACGTTGGAAAAACGAGAATTTTAGAAAAGCTGGTTCTTTAATATGAAGATATATTATGCCCTTCCAAACAGGATTCAGGATACCTGGTAGCCGGTTAACGTTGTGTTTTTTAATGCGCATCACACCTTTACAGGTAAAAATTTTGATTTATAATTAATTTTAGGAAAAAAATTTCGGTTACATTTTAACGCTATTAAAAACATGAGTTTATCACTGCCAGACAATTTTGTTATTGAAAATAATGTGCCCGATGATATTCTTTATAAATAAAATAATTCATTTCAAACCATTTTATTTTGCAAGCAACATATTTAATTTTATTAACCATTATGATATTGAGATTTCACCGTAAACGAAAAACAACGATAAACGTAGACATGTGAATTGAGACTGACGTCATCTTGAATACATGCGTCTATAACAGGCGCTTCCACAATTATCGCTATCTTTATCATACATAAAATGGGGTAAACATATCAATGCAGTTGCAGTATCTAGCTCTAAGTTTCTAAACGTTTTCAAAGCATTAGCCGGTTTTAATTGGGGTGTTCATCCATAACATTTAGTTCGTTTATACTTCAATATTACACGCAGTCGAATTGACTATGCGAGTTTTCTTTATGATAGTAGTGCTCAGGTTAACCTCTATAAACTTGAAAAAGTGCAAAACCAGGCCATGAGAATTTTCGGGGGTTTCATTAAAAGTACTCCAATCTATGTTTATGGAAAGCGAATTGAGCATATGTCCGTTACATCTTAGGAGACAATATTTAGCTGGCAAAATTCTATTTAAATTTAACTCATTCGAAAAAAAACGAACTAACCAATATATCAAAAGAACTGTCCACCCATTTTCAATCACTCTATTGGTGTAAAAGAAAAAGACCATTATTAGTTTCTATTTTTTCTCAATATAAAAATACTCCAATTCAAATAAGTATAAAACATGAAATGTTCACTGTACACACCTGGGTCGATAACATTGATTTGCACAATATAATTAAAATAAATGTAGATGGTATTTGGAAGCCAAAGCGTCAATATGATGTTCTTAAAATAAAAGATATTTGTCTTCAATATATAAATAAATATTATCAAATTTTTGTTAAAATATACACTGACGGATCTAAAGCTGGGAATTATTTAGGAGCCGCATTTTTTGAGTCAAATTGCAAAACTTTTATGAAATTTCAAATTGATGAAAATATTTCAATTATGCAATTGCAGAGGCCTTCTCATCTGCGCAATCAAATGAGTCCATTAAGATTGTTATTTTATCCTATTCAAAAAGTGCTCTTCAACACGTAGCTCGATGTACCTCGACTTTTCGAGAAATACCGATAACCTACACTATTTTGAAGCAATTACTAGATTTCAAAGCAAAGAACAAAGTAATTGTTTTACAATGGATCCCTTCTCATATAAGTATAACTGGGAATAAAAGATCTGATCTTTTAGCAAGAAAAGGATCCTCCGAAGGTGCTCCTGTCAATATTTTACCAACTTACTTGGATGTATGCTCAGTATTTAAAAATAGCTGTTACTCGCATTGGAAGGAATACTTTGATGAGCGTTCTAAAACAAAAGGAATATGGTACAGAACCATTCAGCCACATCCCTTACGGTCACCATGGATTGATGACAGTACGATTTGCCGTCGGGAAGCAATCACAGGAATGAGATTACTCTCAGGACACATCCCATGTAAAAAGTTCGCCTACCTGATGCGTAAAGTACTATCACCACTCTGCCAGAGTTGTGAGCTCACCGATGATGTGCACCACATCCTGGCAGAATGTGTTCGAAGCGAAGATATTAAATATTGGCTTAATGCTTCTGGTTCGTTCCACACTGGTTTGTACAATTCGTTATTGTCTGACCCCATTTCGAAAGATGCTAAAGAATTGTACAAAATTAATATAAGCTATTGTTAAGTTTATTGTCATTCTTATTGTTATATAGTTGTATGTAATTTAGGCGATATAGTCGCGCAGGTGACTAAGCCTTCATTCAAAAAAATAAATAAATAATAATATTAAAATTACAGCTATCTTAACATGGTTAGAACATACTTATTTTATTTACAAAAAAATAGCATCGGGCAAATTATTGTTTATAACAAATGTCTGGCAATAATAATTTCATGTTTTAGTAGGGTTTCAAAGTAAAAAATAAAACATAAAAAAAATTTATAAAAATTAATATGTTTGCCAGTAAAGGTGCGATATGCAGTAATAAACGCAATGTTTACCGGCAGCCAGGTAGCCCGCACGCTGTTCGGAAGAACATAAAGATATATAAAAAACTGTCTTATAGAAAATTTGTCGAAAGCGTTACTAGCTCTTAGACAAATAGTTACAGGCAAATGACATTTGACGCGTCGTGCTCATATCTTTTTAATATTTATATTTTTCTTCAATACAATGGAGTGTGAAAAAGTTTTAATACAAGTTAAAAATAGTTATGATATCATTCAGTGTTTCATTTATTTTATGAATATATTTTATCGTTTAATTTACAATTTAACTCATCAACTTGATATTTTATAATGTAAACTCTACTGACTGTATAGTAAACGTCTACAAAAAAGGGAAAGGAACTTCTTTAGAAACTGGGGGTCCATAGACCTCTAAAGCTTTTTTTCACATTATCGCCAATATATGTAGGTTAGTTTTTATTTTTTATTGAACTCAGTAGATGATGCTACGAACGGGCTGTAGGCTTATTTTAAAAGATTTCTCACATACCATCTGGGTATATGTTTGAGTGAGTCCCTTGATAGTTTGGATTCACAATTGGAAACCGTAGGCGTGACTGCAATAAGGTTTTAGATATATTAAAATTTTTCGCGTTTAAAAATACAATTGACACCGGTGATAACCGATTTGGTGCAGACTAAGTTGCACGGGTCAGCTAGTTAGAAATAAATGTATATTTTTGTAAAAAGTGACAAAAAAATGTTAAAAATTTTGATATCTGGAGGTGCTGATATTAACAGTGACGCATCGCATGTTACATCGCAACAGTTGGATTTTTTTATGAAAGCGTGTTTTTTTAAACTATTATTTATTTTTCATTTTTTAGTTAAATTTTTTTAACTTTTTTTTTCGGATTATTGCATTGTCATCGACCTTTGACAGGTGTGCAAAGTTTGAATTAAATCTGATCGTTCAAAGTAGGACAAAATCGAGCTCAAAGGGGTCGGTTACAAACATACATACATACAGGTGAAGCTAATAAAAGCGTGATAAAAAAAGCTATTTTCACATTACAAATACACACTTAAATTATATTTTTTTTATTTGTTTATTTGTGTATTTATTTGTGTAATAAATTTGTTCGAGTACAGTTTTATCCCACTTTATGGGAAATAACTAAAAAGTAAACGAAGGAAATATATAAAAATTGGAAATGTCTGTTTGTATTTTTTTCTCTTAGTCATTTACTAATTCTCGCAAATTTTAATTTACAGAGGTGTGTACTTCGCAGGCCACTGCGCTGGTGCTCATTTAGTTGCGAAACTCTTCGCTAGCGCCGATTTCCTTGACAGTGCGCCCGGTTCACATCGACTACAAGGAGCATTTTTACTGTCAGGAGTCTATGACTTACGAGATCTTATACACACTAAATACAACAAACGCATCCAGCTTCCGCACGAGTGGACAGTCCCGCTGTCACCACAGTTCGACCGTTTCACACACCTTCAGACAAGAAAAGTACGAATTTACGTTCTCGCGGCACAGCACGACAGTCCAACCTTCAAAAAACAATCGAGGGATATCTACGAACTTCTTCACAACACATGTTTGATGCAAAACATATATTTGGAGATTAAAGATAATATGGACCATTTTCAAATTGTTGAATGCTTTGTGAATGATTATAACTACTTAAAGAATTTGTTGTTACACGATATTCGTAAACATTTGGAAATTTGAGACATAATTTTTAGGTTAAAAATATTTTGACAGGCCTAATTTTTATCGAAATAGTAATGATTTAATTATATCTTAAGTTTACTTGTTATATCTTAAGTTTATTTGTTATATCTTATGTTTACTTGTTATTTGTATTGAACGAGTCAATTAAAAGTTGTTTATGTGTAAACTACAAAACCAAAGGACAATATATATCTATAAAGTTATTTACACACAATTTCTATAAGAGTATTACTGGTTTGTGGTAGGTACTGGTGAGCACTCAAATTAAAGCATAGTCAACACTTGTTGTCCTTCAATAAAAAAAACTCAAGAAATCAAAACCAAACTATAATCAAATTCATATATATACATATATATATATATATAGTTTCCTAGGTTTAACCTAAATAAACTGTAATATATTTCAGATAGATGTTATTGACAATATAGAGGTATAATGTAATTAGATTGCTAGATTTGGACTGTAATATAATTTTTTAGTATGTATTTTAAATAACATGTTATTTCGCTGCTCTATGTGACTATTTTATATACCTCATATATCTACCTTAATATAATTATGTTTTAATTTCGTTAATTACAATAAAAAACTTAAGAATGTTTAAGGATGACTAAATCAATGGATCATTTGCATATAACGTATACTGCGTCTGTTAATTTGTTTGTGTTTATCTAAAAGTGATATATAATAAAGATAAGATTTAAATACATTATTAATCTTTTTATAATTATTTATATTAATTAAAAAAAAACTTGCTGTGTTATAGTGTATAGATAGGTTAGTTCACTACATATTTTTAATGAAAAGTTTACTAAAGGGTATTTGTCGGGATATTGGTTTATCGTGTGGTTTTTTTTTATCGTGGGAAAATCCTGCAATTGATATCAACTCCCAAAAGGGGAGTGAGGGTAGTGTCAGACTCTTTCTGACTAAAACTCCTATGGTGAACCGTCTGCAACGCTAATAAATGGGATTGCAACAGTATGCATGGCGACGCCCTGGCGGCAAGACTTAGCGTGAGCACTGCGTCGCGCCGTCCACTAACCGAGACATCCCGGTCTGTCTCTCCGTTCGTCGAACCACTGCAATACCGGTCCCACGTTCCTTCCCCTTTGGTTCAGCATGAAAGACGAGAAGACGCGTCCTCTAGCTGCCACCCACCATTTTTTTTTAACCGTTGTCTCCTCGCCCTCTGTCACTTTCTAATGTGGTTCTAAGAGGAGGAGGTGGAGATATTCCATGGTAACTTCTAAACGTGGTTTTCTCCCAGGGTAACCTTTTGGAGGGTTTTCTCCCTACACTTTCTGACAAGCAAGTAGAAGTATGCTTGCCATTATCCCATCCTCTATCGCCTCTGATAAGCAGAGGATTACCTTGAGGGGTGCCATCTGTCGAAGTATACACGTTACCTCGTATACGCCCCGGCCCAGTACTGAATTTTGACCTCCAGGAATGTTTATCGTCTCTCCACCTTAAAGTCGCAGTGTTCTGCGAGACAGGTTCAGTAGAATGTGGCTCTTCACCATGCTCTGATAGTCCTGGGCGGCAGGCTAAGGTTCCTCTAACAGGAGCTATTCACACCTGTGATTTCACCTCGTGCACACCAGAGATACAAGTACCTCGCCACTGTTTGACCCTCCACAATCTTGCCTAATTTAACCCTATATTGTGTAATATTGTTGGCATATTTTATAATATAGTTTAAGATTAGTTAAGAAATAATAAAACGAAACATAAATTCTGTCATGTCACAAAAACTTCCTAAAAAGTTCTAACAAGGGACAACAATGTTGTTAGAATACTGAAGGCACCAAAGGGCACTTTTTGACAATTACCCACTTAATAATGGTAGTGATAATCTCCAGCAATTAGTATTGGTCGCCAGAGTATGATAAAGAAAGAAAAGAAAGGTTTACGACGTCAAATAACCTAAACGATAATTGCTTCTACAATTAATAAGTATGTGTAAATATCAATGTGTACAAGAAACATACGGTAATGTGTTACAGAAAAATTAAAACTTAAGCATTCCCATTTACCTGATTATTGCCTCGTGTTGCTTACCTATTAACACAAAACGTGACGAAATATTTTTGTAACGTAAAATAGAAACGTGAGAAGATTCCAGAAGATTAAGTTTTTCATTAAGGCGCCCAGAAGTGAGGAAACGTTTTATGCCCTGCCCCTTTTAGATTTACATCACCGAGAGATTGCACCGCTCCAATTAGTGAGATTTACGTGCCGCGATGTTCATTTGATTTCAGTATTAATTTTCTAATACCTTCCGTTGTTATAATTGCAGTGTAATTAAGACATTATTTAGTAAGGATCAGAGTTAAGAAATTATTCCATACCATAATAAAATACGGTACATAATTAGATTCTTACAACAGTTCCATTTCGTTCAAACAGTTCAATAAAAGAAAGTCACTTCAATTTATTAAGAATAGAACAATTTGAAGCGAATATATAAAGACGGACTTCTATCATACAATTGTCAATAATACATTTGTCCATAGAACATCAGAAGCGATCAATAGTAGGCCATCAAATAGTTTTAATCCAGAAAATTGGATCGTTGAAATTTGTAACTAAAGACTTTTAACATATCCTTTACATACATGAATTTTGATTGTAATGTGGTTGAACGGGAGGGAGGAAGCCCGTGAAATGTAATACTGGGTACGCAAATATTATTACCAGTCGATCTTGTGTTAAGCCGGAGTAATGTAAATTAGTTATTTACATGCGTGACGCGAGTAATCTATCTCAAAATTATTTACATCTCATCATGTATAATATTCTGTTACAGGAAAATTCGCTTAAATTACTTTACCTTCGCGGATCACTGCAAAGGCTATATTTTCTTTTTGTAAAGACACTTTTGTTGAAACATTAAATATCTTTATGACGGTTCAAGTTAAGTTTAATGTCTTGATCGTAAAAAATTTATAGGAAGTTATTTTTTTCTTGTATTGGATCAAAGAAACTAAATTACTCGATAACAAATATTTCACGATTGAAGAACAAATGCCGAACAAAAGTAGATGAAGAAAAAAAAATACGTGCGTGTATCAGAGTACACGCGTGAGAAGTGAAACTTCTTTATGACATCATTTTTCGAAAAATGATCTACTATATTTACAACTTTACAGGAAAAAAAAACCGAATCGAATCTGATCATTGTGAGCGCACCTTTAGAAAAAAAAAACGGAATCTGATCATTGTGAGCGCACCTTTAGAAATAAACATGGCGCGTAACGGAAAAATGTACAGAAATTAAGATGGCGCGTAACCGAAAAACGTTACATACGTTTTTACATGCTCTAAAATTCCTTCCTACGTCGATAAAGAAGTTTCACTTCAATAACTACGTTATATATGTTTCTGTTTAATTATTCATGTTTTCAGTATTAATAACCCACATTTAATGTTTTTGATTGATCAAGTTTCGCCGCGTCATAAGAATTTCGTTTTGCCATGATTTAGCAGACCACATTTACCCAAAATACGATTGGCCTTACAAATATTGAACCAATAACATGGATTATTGTAGTTATATAACTAGACTAATTATTATAAACGTGCTGTCATAATTTGACGACGATAAAGTTACTGTATAATTAAGAAGGAGATGGTAAAAATAATAACGTTATTACCATATGCGAAAACAGAGTACATGTAACGGTAACAGATACAATGTAACATTTCTACATATGTTTATATATCTATTAGATCGAAAAGTTCCAAATCTGTTTGACCGATCGGCGTAACAGGCTAAAATCTATTTTCCAGGAAGAAACTGTTCATGTTATCCATCCTTAAGCTATACTAATAATATTATAAAGAGGTAAAGTTTATGAATTTGTGAGTTTCAGACCTTGTAGGGGGTAGTCTCAGGAACTACTGATTCGATTTGAAAAATTCTTTCAGTGCTATATAGCTCATCTATCGAGGAAGGTTATAGGCTTAATATCATCACGCTAGGACTAATAGGAGTGGAGCACCAATGAAGAATATTTCAAAATCGGGTGTTATTTCTCTCTAGAAAGCTTCCGCTGCGTGTTAGACGAATTCGCGGGCAGAGGCTAGTAATATTATAAATACTAATTTGAGCTTGTTTATTCGTTATGGATTCAAGCCTTACCTGTATATACAACCGTTTATTATGAAATTTTGTATACGTGTTCTTCATGATACAGAACATACCTTTAAAAAAATTGACTATTTCCGAGGAATAAATGGAATCTATTTCAATCTGAGCGAAACTGCCAACAAAAGCTAGTGCTTAACTCGCCACTGTATCATTACCGTACATTATTACCTGCACCGTTTAACAGACTGTTATAAAAATATTTTTAATGAATATTATATGATATTGCTGGTTATTTCTTGCGGATTCACTTTTAAAAGTATTTTTTCTTAATGAAAAGTGTCCTATTTTTTCTGTATATTTGACAACGGGTATACATAATCGATCGATTGACTAGATAAGGCATGAAAACGTAACAAAAAAAACTCACTATAATATTAGTAAGGATCCAATGTTTAGTTTTCTATAATAACTCAACTACTTATCAAAGTTATTAAAGTGCGAACGAAGCTAATAATAACAATAAAATGTATGATAAAGACTGACAGCTGTTATAAGAATTGAACGCCGCGTCGTCTGTACTTGAATGTATTCTATTTAGTTTTAAGTTACGATAGGTCTTATAACGAGTTCATAAGCTGGATCCATAAATTCCGATCATTAGGGGCATGTAACCGAACGCTGAAGTACTATAAAACAGTGACGAGATTAAAGTCTTTAACTCTTATCTTTTTAATTGTAAGTGGAAATATAATTATCAATTTCACATACACTATGACTATATACGTCAGTAAATGATAATTATTATCATATAACGTATTCTTGTCGTGTTTCAAGTGTGTGTGTGGCAATAATTTTATAAAATTTCCGTACGAGTTCATCTTCCCTGTCTTTGTGACGAATTTTTATTTATTAGACTGGTAAGTTATATATTTTTAAATATAGTTATATGAATAATTTATGTCTACTCCTTTATACGTAAGACAATACTTTGTGGTTATGATATTGTAGCTTGGTTATCTGTACACACATGCATGTGAGTTACAACAGTACGCGACGCTAGCTAGTAATATTAGAAAATCATAAATTATTATGCATTTCATTTTTGCTCTGTTAGTCATTTATCCAGTCATCAAATGCGGTACGTATAATAAATATAAAATATATTTATATAAATAAACTACTATTAAATATATTTATGACAAATGTTTAATTCATTTTCTTTGTAAAATATCTTTATTTATTTTATAACTTGCATATACTTTAATATTTCGTTTACTATTAAAACTGTAACTATATGTTACAATTTCTTGTAAAGACTAAGTATTAGGGTATATTTCATTTATGTGACTGTTCAAGAATTAATCATTCTATTTTTAGCATCACCTTAACCAGTTATCAAGTGTTGCCGGCCAATAGTAAAATATCATTAAAATATAAACAAACCCAAATCGGACACTT